>NW_004624862.1:3394512-3483848 GCF_000247695.1 Heterocephalus glaber | reverse complement strand
ATGGAATCCTAGATTGGATTAAGTTTTAAAGATAGAATTAAAACTTTAAAGTTAGAATCAAAAGCCAGTATAAACACTGCTTTTAAAACTAAAGCAGAATACAATGTTATGTGATCAAAGAAGTTAGGTGTAGAGCAAGTCTTTACTAAAAAAATTGTATTCTCAGGCCTTTCCTGATCTATTTTACAGTCCATTTTCCCCGTCACTTTTTCTCTTTCTTTTCTTCATTTAACACCATTCTATTATGTTTTGTTTATTTATATTCTTTACCAGATTCCAAATTCTACTTTCAGCATTTGAGGGAAATCCTTGTATATGTCAACCAATCAGAAAATATTTGCTGAATGAAAAAACAAACAGGAACACACAGACTCACATGGTGAAAACAACCCAGAGGAAAAGGTCTTCAGGGGTAGATTGACATTCTTTCAGTACTCCTTGAAGGCAGTTTGCATATGGTGTTTCAGGATTTAGAGATTACCAAAGCTGTTTTAGTCTTATGTTTTATTTTCTTGATTTTCAACAGCCCTTAATGAATAACAGTCTATCTTATACAGCCTTACTCTTTAACGGAATACAGTTCTTCATTACGTGATCATTCTCATCCATTGTCTTTCATTCCTTAGCTTCTTACTAGACTCTCTCCCTTCCCTGTGGTCTCGTTTCTCAGATCTAAAGCTGGGGATAAGTAGATAAGCTTGCAAGGGGGTGCTCTTGCTGTGTTATCAAAAGAGGTTGGGCACTGAGAGGTAAACGGTCTTAAGTTTTGAGCTTGGGCTTGGAAGACAGACTCCCCATCCTGTCGTGACTTATTCTTTAATTCCCGGTATCCTCAACTGTAAATGGGCATAATGATATGTACCTTATAGAGTTCTAGGAATTGAAAAGGATATCTACATATAGCTTAATATAACAAATCAGCGGTAAATCGAAAGTGAAAAAGTTTTTTGTTTCCTCCTTAGAACTATCCTTAAGAAAACTGTAAAGGACTTTCAGGAAAAGGAAAATGGAAAAAAGCAATGAGACTTTTGTTTCACCATGGGCAGAGAAGAAAGGAGCCTTGTGTTGTTTGACAGGAGTCTAGTGAAGGTAGGAGTGAGGCCATACATGGGTCAGATTGCACCTGACCCCCAAGGTTCAAGCTTCAGATCCAAGTGCATAAAGGTGTTGACTTCCAACCAGGCCACGCTTGCTGGTGCTCAGTATCCTTTGGCAACTCCTTATAGTAGCTTCCACTTTTTTTTTTTTAACAGTGCCTCCTGCATGCAACGGAAGCACTCACCATTGAGCTACATCCCCACCTTTAAAACATTTAATTAATTAATTAATTAATTAATTAATTAATATGGCAGAGTCTTGCTAAGTTTCCCAGGCTGGCCTCAAACTAGGAGATCCTTACCTCAGCCTCCAGATATTCTTAGTTAAATTTTATTACACCCCATATACAAAAAGGCACGTGCATTAGAAGTGACTTTTATGTAAATTTTCAATATATACAGACTGAACAAACCCATGAAAACAGACATATAGAACATGACCAGATTCCAGAGATTCCCTGTGGAATATCTGGTACTGTTTCCATCTTCCACTCCCATCAAAGGTAGCCCCTGCCCACAGATAGTTTCAGGGATTTTTGAACTTTTAAAAACAGAATCATGTTTGTGTTTGTTTTCTTTTACCTGAGATTATGTTTGGGAAATTTATCCCTATTGTTGCCTAAGGTTGTAATTTGTTCATTCCCATTACCTTAAGGGTATACCATTATTTATTAGTTCTGTTATTAATGGACATTTGAGTAATTTTTTTTACTTTGAGTATTATGAATAATTCAGCTTTAAACATTCATGTATGTGTCTTCTAGTTCTTTTATTTTAAAAAAATCACACATTTAAAATTACACATACAAGTTTTTAGAAATACATTTTCTGCTCACATTTCAGATTTTGTCGTTATTTTTTATTTTTAATTAGCATGTATTCATGTACATATTAGTGGAGATCACTATGATAATTCGATAACACCCAAACAGTATGACTATCAGATCCAGTCTCCTTTTATTCACCCTCTAGTAGGCTTTCCCAAACTCTAGCAATCATGCTTCTACATTCAGGTCGCAGTTTTTTACTTCCACATATGAGAAAGAACATGTGGTACTTGTATTTCTGTGTCTGGCTTATTTCACTTAACATAATGTCATTCAGTTCCATCCATTTTACTTCAGATAGCAGGATTTCATTCTTTTTTATGACCAAGTAAAACTCAATTCTCTACATTCACTCTGTGTCTTTGTCTTTGTATATCCCCATGTCTTACCCCCCACCCCAAGGATTGGAGCTAGGGTCTTATCACTGAGCTCCTTTTTGTTATTTTTTATTTTGAAACAGGGTCTCACTGAGTCACTAAATTGCCCAGGCTGGGGTGGAACTTGAGATTTTCTTTAATCCATTGTGTCATCCATTGATGGACACCTAAGTTGATTCAACTTCTTAATTATTATAATTGGTCCTCAGTAAAATGGGTGTGCAGGGATCTCTTTGGTATGCTAATGTCATTTTCTTTGTATATATACCCAGAAGTGGGATAGCTGGATCATCTGGTAGATCTGTTTTTAGTTTTTTGAGGAACCTTCATACTGTTCTCTATAGTGGTTGTACAATGTGGTTATACATTGTACAAGATTTCACCGACAATGTATAAGATTTTCTTTTTCTCCACATTCTCCCTCTAACGAGAAAGCTGTGTCCCTAGACTCTAAACTTAGAATTCTGAATGTCTTTTTTCCACCCCCAAATTATTATTTGTGGTATTTAGATTCTATAATACTTTTATCATAATAGTATAATTTTAGACATTAGGAATTAAATCACTTGTTGAGTAACCATGGGGTGCAGTGTAGCATAATCATTAAGAACCTGTGCCTTAGAATTGTTTGAATAGAAGTACTGATTTTGTCTACTTGTAGTCATTTTCAGTTACTTTAAACCTGAGTTTCTTCATCTATAAAATTTCCTCACAAGGTTGTTTTATAAACCTAAAATGAAATATATGCAAGATGTTCAGCCTGTGTGCATACAGGTAGACATGACAGCTGCTCATTCTTCCCAGATTTGTGGAAAGTTACTCATTCATCTAGCATAATTTGTGCCCTTCACTACAAGTTATACTAGATATCACTATAGGAAAGGTGTGCATACTTCAGGAAAATACTTGGATTATAAAGTAAAGAGATGATCTTTTTGAAGTCTCTTTCGTGCATTCACTTGGAAGCCTTCCTAAAAGTTTTAATGTACATTTTTGTGGCCTAAATTTTGAGCCAGAACATCCCAGGTATGCCAGATTATCCCAGATATGAAGATTTAAAGAAATTTCTTTTGGCTGTGTTCAGTAAATCAGTGAGAGGCTTGATTTTACTATAAAGGAAAAATACGATGAGAGACTTGATTTTATAAAATTTCCTGGGAGAACAATACTGTGAATGCCACAATTTCAAAGAGAAAAAAATTTCAGGTACAAAAAAAAAATAGCTTAAGAATTTTTTTGTGTACAGATCAGAGACTATGGAGGTGTAGGAAATGGTCCATACAGCTACTAGGCCGGTAGAACAGTGAAATTAAGAAGATTACTATTGTGGGTTAAAGGTTTCCCTCCCTGGCACACTTCCAGAGGTGGTATTTTTGTATCCTTTACAGCAGAGGGACAGTTTGGCAGTTCTTAAGAGGGCTACAAATGAGGTCTAAATTAGTCAATACTTAATTTTTATCATTGCTTTTCTTTGTTTCATAGATACAGTATTTTATATGATATATTTGAGTGAGGAGGTATTTGGATTAATATGAAATATGTATAGATAGTACAGTGTTCTAAACTATGGTTCATAAAGTTAGGAATAATGTGACTGATAAATGCTGGATTTCATCTGTGAGTGATACTAGAAATTTGAAAACTTATCCTTTTATCATTGTGCAAAACAATTGTGTTTTTACACTTGGATTATACAGTTGTGTAAAGTTCTGCTCCTTGTGCATTAAGAAAAATGTGTAAGAACTAGAAAGCATCCAGCAAATGGCAAATGAAATCATCAAGAGGCGGTAATGGTTTAAAAGATTTATACCCGTCAGTGTGGAATGATCCTTGGGGATATAATTAGAGATCTTATAGTTGAAAGGGAAATCTGAGTCGATCTAATCCAACCTACTACATTGCAGAAATTTATCTTATGATAATCTTGATAAATGGCTGAGCTTCCTGATTGATTCCTGGGCTGTGTAGTTACTAGTAGGCATTCTGAAGACATGCTGCCTAGGTCTGCATCCCAGCTCTATCACATACTGGTGAAGTGACCCTGATCAAATTTTAGCCATTCTGTGCCCCATTTTTCTGGCCTACTATTCCCAGCAGTGGTGTCCCTGAAAATAGGCAAAGATGAGAAGGAACCTGACCTCTGACCCCCTCCCATCTAATATCAAGACATTAGTTGGAATAAAGTGAATGTTAGTGTTATACATCCCATGAAATAGTATGTACAGGGACTAGTAGTTACCTTTAAAAAAAAAGAAAAAGAAAATTTTTAGTATAGATTAGAGTGGTGAAGAGGGAGAGGCTTTATAGAACAGGTGACTGTTGAATGAATTTCAATTGGTTACTGCACTCCCTATTTTCTCTTCTGTAATGATATAAATCAGTTCTGTTCTTTTTGTGTGACAGTTCTCCACCTTACCAAATGTAAAATTATAAAAAGCATAGTTTAGGCGAAAGTAAACGTTTCCCCCTAAAGTTCCATAGTTTTACAGTGTTTTGTATATTTTCAATAAAATTTAGGAATATTAAAATGGACCACTAGTGAAGAGCTCTTTAATTCAAGGAATGATCTGAGTTTGGGAAATTCAAAGGGAGTTTTAAAGTATTCTGAATAGTGTATTAGATTCATTAGTGGTGACAGACATTCAGAATAAGAGGGCTTAAACAAGAAAGGAGCGTTTGGCTCTCCTGTAAAAGTTTGAGCAGGTAGTTGATAAGACTTGTCATGCCTAGCAGAGTCAAAAGTAAGGGTTCAGAATGGTGGCTTTGAAGTTTCAGGGTTTGGGATGGAGGAAGGGATGAAGAGGAAGCTGCCAGGGACATTTCTACTTACATGTTTTGGTTTGGATCTAAAATCTCCCCTAAATTCCTTGTGTTGAAGACTTGGTTGCTAGCTCATGTGCTTTGAGGAAGTGGTTGCATCAACAAGGGCTCTAACTTCATCAGTTGATGAGTTTATAGCTGAATAGGTGGTTAGGATGTGGGGCCCAGTTACAGGGCATTGGTCATAGGGGTGTGCCCTTGGGGACTTTCTTGCTGGCACATTCTGCTTCCTGGCTGCCATGAGGTGAGCAGCTTTCTCTGCCATACCATTACACCATTATGTTTCTGCCTCAGTACAGGTCTAAATACAATGGAGCCAGATTACCTTTGACTGAAACCTCTGAAATCCTGAGCCAAAATAATCCATTTCTCCTCTACACTGTTACTCTCAGGTATTTTGTCAAGGTGATCAAAAGCTGACTAATACATGTTATTGGCCAGAACATGGCCACATCCAGTTACAAGACATGCCAGGTTGCAGTGTGTATCTAAGTAGCTGTTTGCTCAGGTGTAATTTGGAGACATATGTGGGAATGAAAGGTGCAAGTGGATATTGGGGGACAAATACCAGTGTGACAGAACCACTTCATTTACCACTTATATCCCGAGTGTAATATAAGTATAATTAGTAGTTTTTACCATAGCTGGCATTCATTAAATCGCTGTTCACTGGGTGCATGTCCTTCATTGTCCCTTATAAAATGGCTGCTGATCAAGATGTTTACTTATATACATAATAAATTACGGCAAGTCTGTCCATCTTCATTACTTTCATAATGTTCTTTCTCATCTACCCTTTACAAACACAGTATTCCTGATAGTCTTTAGACAGATTAAATACCATACAAAATTTACTTCAGGTCTTTCATCACTGCTATTTTTTCCTCTACTAAAACTTGGAGGCCTATTAAAAATCTTTTCATGTGTCTAATCAACATATCCCTCACAGGTAGAACGTATTTAGCAAAGGTTTTTAGATTGAATAAATGAATAGGAATAAAACTGATGAATGTAAGCCCTTTAATTTACATAAAGTTCATGTCAGTATATATGAAGTTTTTATTCTTAAATCTGGTTTTCAGGTGGAGTGTGATTATGAAAAATATTTTTGACTTATGGTTAAGTACTGATTCACTTAGGGAATTACTAGGCAAAAGAGGCTAGTATAATTCAGTAAAAAGGGGGAACTCTTAATTTCATTTGACCCCTTGTCATCAGTTATGTAATTAGCTTATCAGTATGCTTTACCATTTTAAGGAAGACACCATTTCTTTTTCAGTGTTTCACAGAGAAAATTTTCTTTATGTATAAGGATAAACAAATCAGTTATTTCCTCAGATCTCATAGAAAAAGTAATATTTTACCATTATATCATTTTCTGAGTGAATTCATTTACTTTTTCATTTGCTTGTTTTCCAGCTTAACCACGTGACAGTAAAAACAAAACAAAGCAAAAGATCCACCTGCTTGGCTGTTAGTCTTTTCTCTTCTTTGATCTGGGAAGATCACAGTAGATAGTGATTTTACTTATCAAATAGGAAGAGTTGACTTCTTCCCTATTATATTGACAAGAGGATTACAGTGAGGTGACCTTCCTTGAAGCCATCAGGGATTTGTAGAGAGATGTCTTGTTAGGTCCTGCGTGTTAGACAATTGTTTAGGTATTATAAAATCCCAAAGGTGAGAAATAAACTACGCAGACATCAAGTAACTGTTTCAGTTATTTTCACTGAATAGCAGGTCCCTGAAATTTATCATTTTTTGGAGTCGTGTAAATGAATTTTAGTGAATTTGGGTCGCTTAAACTTGGTTTGTCTCAATTTGTGTATGTCCTGTGAAAGTAACTTTAAGATTCAGTAAAGTTTGGGAGATAATTTACTGCTTAAGAATGTTACTAAGATAAAAGTAACTTCGTGCGACAGGAAACTCAGTTCTTATTAAATTGGTCATTTCATGTTTGGATTACTCTGACTGGGCATTATTGTCTTGTGTGATTAAACATGTTGGTTCCAAAGTCAGACAGCTCTAGGGCACATGTGGTGCCACCATTTACCCATGTAATCTTGGACCAGCTGTTTACCTTCTCTGTGCTCAGGTTTCTCACGTACAGTGAAGGATAGTAATATTCATAGAGTTGTTGTATTGAGGGAGCAGAGCAACTAGCACTTAGAATAATGCTTAGTGTATATTGAACACTTGCTAAATATCATTAGTTGTTGGTTCTTTTCATTGTTATTACTATTTTGTCATAATGAGTGAAGTCTGACTTCAAGAAATACTTAGATGACATCAGCTGACTTTATTTCTAGCATAGATTATGTACCATGAAGTGAAATAGAGGACACAAGTTTGGCAGAGGAAGAGAAGATGAATGCTGAATTTAATTTTAAACATGTTGAATTTGAGGTGTTTGTGGGATATTAATCTGAGAACTGAAAAGTACCTATGGTTTGATACTGAAAGATCTTTTGTGACCCTTTATTTTCAGTAGGTGAATGGAGGCAGAGTCCTGATGACAATGAATTTCAGAATGGTAATGAGCGAGGAAGGGAAGAAAATAAGTATAGACTACTGTTTTGAGAAATTTTATGAGACAAATGTTGGAAACTAAAGGAGGATACTGGATACATGGAAGATTTTTGAGGGAAGTGTTGATAGGCTGAGGAAAAAAAGGTATTTGGGAAGAAAAATGTGAAATATGATGAAAAGTACCCCTTCTAGGGTTAGGTTCAAGGATACTAGTTGATGGGACTGGCCTTGAGCAGAAGGAGGAACACAAGTCTCTGCAGCTGGAGGAAAGAAAGGTGGCATAGAAGCCTTTAATACAGGAGAGCACTCTTAATAACTTCATTTTACCCAAAGAGAGAAAAAGGGAGTTTGTGTGCTGAAAGGAGTCAAGGTATGGATTTTGAGGAGAATAGGGAAGCTTTAGGAATTGAGGGAAATCAGAGAGATGGCCGACAAGTTTGTTTGCTAATTGAGGGATTCTTTTCATTTGAGCGGTATTCAAGGGTTATCTCCATAGTGTGGATAAAATGAATATATTATATGAAAAAAGCATATTGTTTAATTTAACATGGCTTTATGGAAAAAGCGAAAAAAGGGCCACGTGAATTTTCTGATGAGACTAATGAAACTAATTCTAGATTTTTAATTTGTTACAGCAATTTATTTTTCTATAATAAATAGATTTAAGCAGAAGAGGAGAAATAAGGAGAAAATATAGTAGCTTCTATTCTGTTTAAAAGTTGTTCTGAAGTTGATTATATTTTTATGTAGGAGAATAGCATTCCATAGATCTTTCCACGGATGTATAGTCCAATTCTCTGCAATACTGAGGAAGAGAGCTGACCAGGGTGTGGTGTCTAAACTGCTCTTGAGGAACACTGCTCACCTAGAAGCCACGGTGCCAGAGCTTCAGCTCTGTGCAGCAGATGATGCAGGCGTGGCTTAACTGTGCCAACAAGTCTAGGGCACAGAGGGAGGAGGCCTGAGTGATGACTATGCTGACATGACAGCACATTTCCGCTTTTTCTTTTCTTTAGTTGGAGAACATCAATTGACAGGTCATAAAGTGGCAGTTAAAATATTAAATAGACAGAAGATTCGCAGTTTAGATGTTGTTGGAAAAATAAAACGAGAAATTCAGAATCTGAAACTCTTTCGTCATCCTCATATTATCAAACTGTAAGTATTTTATACCTGATTATCAGAAAACTGTCTTGAAATATTTTAATAGAATTTTACAGATACTTATCTTGAGTTATCCTTACAGAAATATTACTTTTTCATATTTATTTAATTGATGAAATAATACTTCTTTGCACACTCTTGATTTAGAATTAAAGGTCATAGTTTCCAAATTGGTATTGCGTTCAGGTGATAAATGCAGCCTTGAAAGTTGACTCTTTAGTCTGTACTTTAGAGGTCACATAGACATTGGATATTCCTAAGTTGGTTCATTTTTATAATTTTTTTTAGTCACTTTCCACTAACATACCAGTATATTTTGTTTTTGGAAAGCAGAAAGTAATTGTTAAAGATTATCTACCATGGTATATAATTTGCAGAACTGCCAATAATTCTGTAATTGCCAGTAAGTACAATTTTTAGGAAAGCAAATGAATTATTTTGGGAATAATTATAAACTTTAAAGATAAGGAAATACTAAGAGAACTAAATAAGGTAACTAAATAAAAGATAAACACATAAAATATATGTTTAAACCCGTAAAAATTTATATAGTAAATATGCAGAATTATTCTTTTAAATTGTTTGAAGTTACAGTTTAATGTTCATTGAGAAAATGTAACATCTTTAGGCACTGAATTTTTTTGGGGGGGGGTACCGGGGATTGAACTTGGGACCTTGTGCTTGCGAGGCAGGCGGCGAAACCACTGAGCTAAATCCCCAGCCCTGAAAATTATTTTTAATTGTAAAGTTTAGTACAGTTTTATAAATATTAATTGTAGTTACTGAGTACCTGATAGAGGCAAGAAACTGCTGAACATTATATCTATGTGGCCTCATGTTATCCTCATGATAACCCGATATAAGATAGTCATATTTTATGGACAAGGAGACTGAATAGCTAGTGAACATCTCAGCTTGTCCAAGGTGATATATAGCTAGTAAGTTGCACAGCTGGCAGTTTAGTTCCCTGGCTGGCACTTGAATACCCTGCTATCAATCTGTATTCTGGGAGTCTCAAAACTGAGTTCCATAAATCTCTTTCAAAGGAAAAGTAAATTTGTGCATCCTTGATTTTAACTTAATTAAAAAAAAATTTTCCATTACTACCCCCCCCAAATTTACCATTATTTAAATGTGTAGAAACAAAGAACTAGGTATAAACCCCATATGTGTGTAGTTTCAAAACAATTATGAAGCCAAAATAAGGTTAAAATTTAAATGCAAGTAAAACAAAATGACATTCAGTCCAGGCAGCGTGGCACATACTTGTCATCCCAGCTGCCCTGGAGGCTAAGGCATGAGGTTCTTCTAGTCCAACCTGGGCCACTGAGACCTTTTTTCAAAATAAAAAAATATTTTTATATACTATATAAAATATATTATTTATACTATATACTTTGGGCCACATTGCCTCTTTAATTGTAGATCTGAATTACAAAAATGGTACTGTGTATTCTTGCTACTGAACAAACATTAATATAACTTGTAATAGAGTGATTTAAACAGAGAAGGAGGCCTCATGCTTAGAGTGGCTTTGCTTGTTTTATGTAGTGTTGACTAGCTGCCAAAAATAGTTCTCTTGTTGCAAACTTGGCCTCTGAATCTTTACTTAGAAGTTCACTCAATCATAAATATTAAAAGTGAGGCTACTGACTTGAATGGCAGTATTTGATAGTATCTAGGACCTGTATGTTAGATGATTCCAGAATTTGTACGTAAAGATAGGAAGATAGGTAGGGGTGTGTAGGGTTGTGTGTGTGTGTGTGTGTGTGTGTGTGTGAGAGAGAGAGAGAGAGAGAGAGAGAAATGAATTAAATCCAGGCCCTCACTGTACCACTAAGCTACATCCCCAGCCCTTATTTTCTTTCTATTTTGAGGCAGTCTCACTAAATTGCCCAGACTGTATTTGAATTTGGCAGTCCTTCTGCCACAGCCTTCCAGGTAGCTAGTATTACCAGCATGTGTTGTCATAATTTTTAAAGATTATTGTAAAAATACCACCTATAAGCTTGGTGACCCACCTCTCCTGTTTTTTTTAACTTTAAAATGGTATGTTTCATTGTGTCATTTAAGTATTAAATGTGTTGACATTAGTAAAATACCTAGTATTTGATGAACATTGGCTCAAAAGCAGGAATTAGCAACCTGTGAGCTGATTCCAGTTTTCTTTCATGATTCTGGATGGTTTTCAGTGAACAGAAATTTCCTATCTGACTTGTCTCCATGTTGGTAATGTCTTAGTTACTGAGTGACTTCTAAGCTAAATCTCTTTGTTTTTCATTGAGTGACTATTTTTTGTGAAAGGAGAAAGCTGAAATGGCCAGACTCAAAGTAGCATATGCCCAAGTGGGCTTGCAGAAGGAAGAGGTACCTGTGTTTGCCTTATGCCTTGACCTTTTTGCTGTTCAAATGCTATCCCTGGAAGACTCCATTGAGAATATGTGTCCCAGTTCCTATTCTGTTCCTGAAAACAAAGGTTATAGGACAATAAGCAGTTGCAATTGTCATGGAGATTTAAATCTTATTTTTATGTCATATTTTTCATTGTTTCTTCATTTCTATAACTACTAATTTTTGTTTGACTCTCATTTTTATTTACACTTATTTGATTATTTGCTACTTATGTTTTCTGGAGGAGTTATAGAACATTCTCAGAGTTGGTCAGAAAGTAATTGGCAGAGGTGGATTTAGTGTTTAAAATAGTTCTGGCTTTAAGCCTTGAGCTTTAATTCCTTTAACCACATCACACCTTTTAAAATGTGGCTCTGAATTATAATTTTTTAAAAAAGGTGTTCATGTATTCTTGCTCCTGGACATGCTTATTGACATAGCCTCTAAAAGAGTTAGTGATTTAAACAAGGGGAGAAGCCTGATTCTTGGAGTGGCTTTGCTTCCTTTATGCAGTCTTAACTAACTGCCAAAAATAGTTCTCTTGTTGAAAATAGGTCTCTAGAATTAGCCATAGAGTTTGAATACCAAAGTAATGGATATTTACTGAATGATTTTTGTGTTAATTCAGATTGAAAAAAAATATATGTTTATTTCAGCCTAAAACTCATCAGTGAAATATTAAAAGGAGCAAATAGAATTTAAAGAAAAATGAAAACTTTGCCACAGACTAGAATTTGTTGAGTTGATTTTTGTCCCCGTCTCCCTGTCTCCCCCCCCCCCCCCGCCCATAGTTCTTAGGAAAAATGATTTTAATTGGTCAGAAAATGAGTACTTTCCAGTTTGGATGAGATGTTTTTTGCCTGACTTCTTATTTTAGTCTTAGTCTTATTAACCTATAGACAGTTCTTTAGCAACTTTAGTGTTGTAGTTCCTAGGCTTCTATGACTCCAGTCTTCTGGTTTTCGTTTTTCATTTTGCCTCTTAAAACATTCTCTTGTTGCCCTGTAACAGTTAAGCTCAACTGTCAACTTGATTTGCTTGGGAGCTACCTGGGGGATTGGTAAAGCACAGTTCTGGGTATGTCTGGGTAAGTTATGGAGATGTGATTTTGGGGTCTATATCTCGTCCCTGGTCCTTTCTTCTGTGATGACATTATATTGCTGTGCTTACAGGCCGCCATGAACTGAGCAGCTTTGCTCTTCTACAGCCTTCTTGTGAAGCTATGGACTGAATCCTTTGAAAGGATAAGCCAAATTAAGCCCCTGCTTTAAGTGGTGGATATCAAGTGTTATGTTCCAGCAGTGGGAAAGCTGACTAATGCAGGGCCCCTCTCTATCTTCCTTTCCATTAAATACATTATTTTAGCATACTGAACTAGTGTAATTTTCTCAGTGAACCCTCTTTGGGTGATTTCATTACTATCATCATAATTAGTTGTCTTTATTCAAAAAGGAAGCACAAATCTGTATTTCTACTCCCCTTTATTTTCCTGAATTCTGAGACATTTATTGAAGTATTTATTGGATGTTTCTATTCTCAAGTACAGAATCATCTGAAATTTGGAACTAAATTGAACTTTTTTCGGATTTATTCTTTTTTTCTGTTCTTTTTTCTTTTCATGATTGAAAATATCAGTCATGCAATTTCCTAAACTCAACGTTTAAGCATAATCTTGTTGCTCCTTTTCCCTCATCCCTTACTATAATGAATTAAGTTCTGTGGCACTTTTTCCTAAGTGTCCTCCGAATCTATTCACTTTGCACTGACTGTCAGGTTAACATATTCTTTTGCTTGATGTACTTCTTTTATTACCTCTACATCTCCTTGGAAAACATTATCTACATCTCCCTCTGCTGCCAGTTCCATTGTCTCTTCGCTCTCTGCATTGTTTCCTTTGCTGTGCAGAAGCATTTTAATTGATAGATCCCATTTGTTGGTTCTTGGTATCAACTTCTTGTGTCATTGGGGTTCTGTTCGGAAAGTCCTTGTCTGTGCCTATGTCTTTAAGAGTTGTACATATTTTGTCTTCCAGCAGATTGTTTCTGTTTTAACATTTAGATCTTTGATCCATTCTGATTGTAGTTTAGTACATGGTGAGATATATGGGTCTAAAAATCTGCATATGTACAGATGTCCAATTTTTCTAGCACCATTTATTGATATAAAGAGGCTCTCTTTCCACCAGTGTGTTTTTGGCTCCTCTGTCAAAGATCAAATAGCTGAATGGACCTAAGGTTGTTTCTGCTTCCTCTGTTCTGTTCTGTTGATGCACATGCCTGTTTTTGTGCCAGTACCATGCTGTTTTCATCACTATAGCTTCACAGTATAACTTTAAGTCTGGGATTGTGATGCCACCTGCTTTGTTTTTGTTATTCAGGACTACTTTTGCTATTCGGGGTCTCTTCTAATTTGATATAAATCTTAGGATTGTTTTCTCTAGATCTGTGAGAAATGACATTGGTATTTTGATTGGGATTGCATTAAATCTGTACATCAGTTTTGGAAGTACAGCTGTTTTGATTATGTTAGTCCTGCCTATCTAGGAACGGGATATTTTTCTATTTTCTGATGTCCTCCTCCATTTCCTTTTTTCAGTTTGGTGTAATTTTCATTGTATAGATCTTTTGCTTCCTTACGTTAATAAGGATTCTGTTGTGAATGGCATTGTTTTCTTAATTTCTTTTTCAGTGAGTTCATTGTTTGTGTATAGGAATGCTGTTGATTTTTGTGTATTTATTTTGTATCCTGCTACACTGCTGAATTTGACTATCAATTTTAGGAGTCTTTTGGTGGAGTTTTTTGAGTCTTATAAGTGAAAGATCATGTCTTCTGCAAATACTTTGACTTAGTCCTTTCCTTATACATACCGCTTTTATTTGTCTTGTTTGATTGATCTGGCTAATGTTTGGAGGACCAGGTGGAACAGGAGTGGTGATAATGGGCATCTTTGTCTTCTTCCTGATTTTAGAGGGAAAGCTTTAAATGATGTTGGCAGTAGATGGTCGTGACTGGCTTTTATCATGTTGAGATAAAGACCTTCTATACCTATTTTCTTCAGAGTTTTAATGGATGTCGGATTTTGTTAAAAGGGTTTTCTGTATCTGTTGAAATGATCATGTGATTTTTGTCCTTTATTTGGTGAATTAATTTATTGATTTGCATGTGTTTAAATGGATGTTGGATTTTGTCAAAAGTGTTTTCGGCATCTATTGAAATGATCATGTGATTTTTGTCCTTTATTTGGTGAATTAATTTATTGATTTGCATGTGTAAGCCGTCCTTGCACCCCTGGGATGAAACCTATGTGGTCATGGTCCATGATATTTCTAATGATTTGTCACATTTGCCAGGATCTTTTTAAGGATTTTTGCATCTATGTTCATTAGAGAAATTGGCCTATAGTTCTCTTTTTTGGTTGAATCTTTGTTTTGTAATCAGGATGTTAGCTTCCAAGAATGATTTTTGGAAGTACACCTTCCCTCTCAATTTCATTAAAAAGTTTGAGGAATTTTGGTTGTTAGATCTTCCCTGAAGTTTGTGTAGAATTTGGCTGTGAATCCATCAGGTACTTTTCTTGATTGGTGTTTTAAAAAATTCTGCTTCAATTTTGTTCTTTGTTATTGGGTTCAAGAATTTTAAGTCTTCTCGGTTTAGTTTTGGCAGTTCGTATATATCTAGGAATCTCTCCATTTCTTCTGAGTTCTGCAATTGTTTGGCATATATGTTTTGGGCATATGTGGACAAAAGAATGTGTATACTATTATTGGGTGAAACATTCTGTATATGTTAGTATATTAATATGTAGCTGTTAGCATATTAGTGTGTATATATATATGTATAATAAAATATATATTAAAACTCCATTTGTTTGAAGATTTGATTCAACTCTGATATTTGTTGATTTTTTTGTTTAGTTGATCAGTCTTTTGTGATAGTGGGGTATTGAGATCCCCCAGTATAATTTTATTGATGTTTATTTGATCTTTTATGTCCATTAGAGTTTGTTTTGTAAAGTTGGGTGCACCATGGTTTGGTGCATATATGTTTATAATTGTTATCTTTTCCTATTGAATATGTAGTTCCATTAACCAATATGTAATGTCCTTTGCTTCTTTTGATCAGCTTTAGTTTAAAGTTCACTTCGTCTGATAGGATAGCTACTTCTGCTTATTTTTGGCTTACTGTTGGGTGGAATATTGTTTTCCATCCTTTGATTTTTATTCTATGAATTTCTTTTTGTGGTAAATGTGTTTCTGAGCATACAGCATGCCTTTGGGTTTTGTTTCTGGATCCATTCTGCTAATCTGTATCTTTTGATTAGCAAGTTGAGTCCATTTACATTGCTAGGTAGTTATAATTGATAGGTATTGACTTACTCCTGTCATTGTATTAATTTCCTGTTGCTGTTTGCCTGGCTTGGATTGCTTTTAACATATAGCTTCCCCTTTCCCTTTTTTCTTGGATTTCATTTCTTGAAGAAAGAGTCATTTGTCCACTTTCTGGATTTTGCTGATTGTGTGCTTCTCTCTGATATCTTTTACTTGTACAAGAATATTTCCTGTTTATATTTAAATAGATGATACCTTGTATCTATTGACTGTGAACAAATTTTTGTTTAAATGGAAAAATTAATGCTTAATTCTGTTGTTGAAGAATGAAGGATTTAAAAAATCTGAAGGAGGACAGTGAAGGGTAGTATGTGAACCTCATGAGTTAGAATACTTTTGTGTTATATTAGCATAAAATTTGTTGCCATCTTAAATATTGTAAATTACTAGAATACGCAGTTGTAGCAAGAATAGATATACTAGTTTGATTTGGTGGAAGTAACATTTATTATTAACCTTTATTTTATTTTATTTTTACAAAAAAGATACCAGGTAATCAGCACTCCAACAGACTTTTTTATGGTAATGGAGTATGTGTCTGGAGGTGAATTATTTGACTACATCTGTAAACATGGACGGGTGAGTGATGTATTATTTAGTCTACGTCAGAAAAGAGGCACATATTGGGAAATAGCCAACCACAAAGATATCTTCAAGTTTGAGTTGCTTTTATAATAAGGCCCAACTAAACATATAGAGTATTAGACAAATTTCCTTTCTTTAAAATAACCCTCAGCCAAAGTCAAAATTCTGATTTGGGGAAATATATTCCACTTAATTTCCAAATGATTCTTACACTTTTAAGTCTATAAAATTATGTTGACACTTGGAGTTATTTCCTTGGGACTTTCACATAACTTCTGATTTAGTTTGTCTTATAATTTACTAAAACATTGTGTACATTTATAATATTAATTGAAAATTAAACATTATTCCCTTGCAACAAAGCAAAACCTGTCCAGTGGCATAATAAGCTTTGACAAGGTTTTGGTTGGTTTGTTTTCTCTGATTTGTTGAGAATTCTAAGTAGCTTGCTTAGTTATATTTAGACTGATTATAAAACTAAAACTCTTGTTAAGTAGATCTCCCAGATGTTCCTAATCCAATTTCTTTTATACTTGATAGGTTGAAGAGATGGAAGCCAGGAGGCTGTTCCAGCAGATTTTATCTGCTGTGGATTATTGTCATAGGCATATGGTTGTTCATCGAGACCTAAAACCAGAGAATGTGCTATTGGATGCACAGATGAATGCCAAGATAGCTGATTTTGGTATGTCACTCTAGGGTTGTTCAGAGTTATATAGCTACCTTTTGAAGTCTGCCAGCAACAATTCTTATAGTGCTAAAAACTTTCAATTTCAACTTTGTAAATCCTATACCATGAAAAGGAGTTAGTTGTGGTTTCCACACCAGCTTGCTCTATTCCTTTATACTTGTAAAATGCAGATACTTCTAGAAAACTAGGTAGAGGCCTAGGACTAATATCTAGAATATATAAAGAACTCAAAAAAATTAGAACCCCCCTCCAAAATAAAAGACCCAGTTATAAAATGGACAACTGAAATGAATAGACACTTCTCAGAATAAATGCAGATGCCCAATAATACATGAAAAAATGTTCACCATCTCTGGTCATTAAAACACAAATTAAAACAACATTGAAATTTCATCTTATTCCAGAAATAAGGAAATCAGATAATAACAAATGCCAGGGAAGCTGAGGGGAAAAAGGAATCCTTCTACATTTTTGGTGAGAATGTAACTAACATAGCCATTACAGAAATCGGTATGGAAATTCATCAAAAAACAAAAACTAGGAATTCCATTCGACCCAGATGTTTCCCTTCTAGATATCTTCCGGAAAGAGGTACATCATCTCACAGTGATCCATGCATACCCATGTTTATAGCAGCATAAGTCATTATAGCTAAATTGAGAAGCAGTCTGTATGTCCACCAACAGCTGAATGGATAAGGAAAATGTGGTATTTACACACAATGGAGCACTATTCTGCTTTAAATAAGGTAGACTTGAGTCATTTGTAGGAAAATAGATGCACTTTGAGACCTTAATGTTAAGTGAAATAAATCAGACACAAGCTTAAATATCAAATTGTTTTTCTTATATAAGAAACCAAGAAATGGAGGGAGGGAGATGAAAAAAGAATTAAGATGTGCTATGTATGTGGACCAGCTTCCACAAGGAGTGTGATCATTATGATCTGAAACATGTACAGATAAAAAAAAAACAAAAAAAATCCATTTGATCTGCAATTCTTCCTGAGGAATGATACTTCACTTTGGTTTTTGTTTTTTTTTTTTTTGCCAAAGGTCAG
Organism: Heterocephalus glaber; assembly: GCF_000247695.1. The sequence goes on along the minus strand of NW_004624862.1, from coordinate 3,465,920 downwards.
TGTTAGAGGGTTGGGGAGGAGTCCCAAACTCTTTTGAAAATGTGAAGGTATTTTCCTAATGAGAGCATATAAACAGAGCTACATGAAAATTTGCATACATCTTTGAAAAGTTTTACAGTTCTTCTGTGATTGGTGGAGAGGTCCATGAGTCCTAGTGTAATATCTAACAACTTAATGAAAGAATGGGCGTTTCATCACGGTAAAGACAAGGTAAAATCTGTTTTTTATGCTCCAAAGACTTTCTATGATAAACATGCCCACATGTAACTGGAAAAGAGTAGAATGGGAGATCTTAAGGAAAAAGAGGTGTGAAGGTACCAGAGTTCAGCCTTGCTGATTTCAATGTTTTTCTATAGTTTGTCTTTAAACTAGGAAAACTAGTTTCACTATTTCTCTTTCTTCTCTAAATAATGAAACTCTTTTAGTACTGTAGTTCAGCTAGATTTTTGGATCAATAGATTTTTATTATGTTAAATCTTTCCAGATTAAAAACCTCAGAAAAGTAACCTGCTTATGAATTGGAGCTTTTGATTTACTGATTTTTTAGATTATTTATTTATTTATTTTGGTACTGAGGACGGAGGATTGAACTCGGGACCTTGTGCTTGTGAGGCAGGTGGTGGAACCACTGAGCTAAATCCCCGGCCCATATTGTTTGGTTTTTTGAGACAAGGCCTTGTTATGCAGTTCAGGCTGGCCTTGAACTCCTAGCAATCCTGCCTCAGCCTCCCAAGTGGTGGGATTACAGGCGTGTACTACCACACCCAGCTAGAAAGGCTTTTTTATTTTATTTTATTTTTTTTGGTACTGGGGATCGAACTCGGGACCTTGCACTTGGGAGGCAGGCAGTGGAACCACTGAGCTAAATCCCCAGCCAGGAAGGATTTTTTAAAGCATAGTAGCATCCATTTTATTCTTTGAATTGCAGAAGTAAATAATATTTTGATGATTTTATTTTTGGAAAAGTTAAAATAATTTAGAATAACCTCATTTGTAAAGTAAGCAGTTTATTTAGAAAGGTAATTTAACTCCAGTCATATACATGATGTTCTTTAGCTTTTGTATAAGCACTATGAAATGATCTCTTTTAAATCTAAGAAGTACTTTTCACTGCTTTACTAAAAAATATGATTTGTGGAGTGTTAAACACTTTTTTATCATGTTTTTATTTATATCTAAAATATCTAGCCGTAAGTAAACATTGTTTTTATTTTCAGGATTATCTAATATGATGTCAGATGGAGAGTTTCTACGAACTAGTTGTGGATCTCCAAATTATGCAGCACCTGAAGTCATCTCAGGCAGGTAATAAATTAGCAGAGTAAGCTTTTTGTAATCTCATAACATTTACTTATAGAATGTTTTTGGAAAATAAGATTTTTAACACAGAAACAAATTGTTCACTTATTTTTCAGTTGTTGGAAGGAAAAAGGTTATATTAAATGCTTTTTTATTAAAAATTTTCTTTTAAAAATGTAACTGAGCTGGGCATGCTGGCACATACCTGTAATCCCAGCTACTTGGGAGCTGAGGCAGGAGGATTGTAAGTTTGAGGGTAGCCTGGCAGCTTAATTAGACCCTGACTCAAAAATTAAAGTAAAAAGGGCTTAGAATGTAGTTCAGTAGTAAAAGGCTTGCCTATCATGCTTGGGGCCTGGGGTTGAATCTGTAGTACTACAGGAATTCAAAAAAAAGGGAAACAGATCTTGATGTCATTTTAGAAGAGGACAGGTAAGAGAGTAAGCACTTGTTAATTTTAAGCTAGAGTCATTATTAGACATAGTGCTTTAGTAATAATTCACTTTTTTGTTTGTGGCAGTGAGATTGAACCCAAGGCCTTCACACTGAGCTACAGTATGTCCCCAGACCTTTTCCTTTTTTATTTTGAAACAGCGTCTTGCTAAGTCAATAAGGGCTTGAACTTTCAATCTTCCTGCCTCCCATTCCAGAGTAGGGGGATTATAGGAATACACCACCACACCTTGCTATTTTACATATTTTATAAAGTCTATGGAATCTTATGTTATATTTTGTCTTTGAAAGAATGAAATTTTGGAGCACAATATTTTTGTTTCATGAAATTAAACTATACAAGTGGAGGCTATTTGTGTAGTTTATTGATGGGTACAATATGATCACATTTATGCAGATTACAGTGATGAAGTCGTCTTTCTGCAATGGCCAATGGTGATTTAAAAAGTAATTCTCAGAAAATACTGAAAAGTGGCAGATAAAGGAAAGTAGTACAAGTAGCAGATATAGGAGTGTTGTAATCCACTTGGGACACTGTAACAGAATATCACAGACAGAGTGGCTTTTAAACAATGGAAATTTATTTCTCACTTTTCTAGAGGCTGAGAAATCTAAAAGCAAGGTGCTGGCAGAGTTGATGTCTGGTAGGACCGGTTCCCCGTAGTCCACTGTCTGCTTATTGTAACCTCATGTGGTGGAACGGGCATCGATCTCTGTAAGGGCCCTAATCCCATCATGAGAGTTTCACCCTCATGACCTCATCTCCCCCTAGAGTCTCCACCTCCTAATGCCATCGCTTTGGGAGTTAAGATTTCAGCGTATGTATTTTCAGGGGACATGAACATGCAGTCCATCGCAAGGAGTTTGAGTCCTATAGCAAATGATACAAATGAAGAACAGCAATTTTTATAGAAATATTTTCTGTCCTTTGCATTGGAGTTGCACTTTTGTCACCTCAGCCCAGGTTTGAGTTTGTTAATTCACTGTTGGGAATTTTAATGCTGTAGGAAGGTGAGAGAAAAAATAGCTGAGAACTGTAGATACAGGTTACCCAGAGCAAAACTAATCTTAGTTCTGTGAGCTAACAAGTGATTAGTAGAATAAAAGTAGTAGGTACAAATTCTCTCTCCATAGTACTAGTTTGCTACTTTAATGTTTCAAATATTGTTTAAAACAGGTGTGCAAGGGATAAACATTCTGATACGTGCATTTTCTTTCTTGTAATAGTTCTATGGGAGAAGAGTGAGCCTATATACTATGCTAGTGTTTTTTAAAGTTTATAATTATCTATTTTGATATTTCCTTTAAAAATCACCCATAGAAAGTGTTATAATTTTTAGTTAGTAAATTACAATTAAATGAGTTGGTGACAAATATATATACCACATTCTCTTGGCAAACTTGCATGGTGACTGGTTAGCCCAATTATTCCTTATGGAGAACAACCATTGAGTATTAGGAGTGGCCATGACTTTATTTTAAAAACTTTGAAAATCATAATATGCTGATCTGTACTACATATGTATATAGAAGCAGGGTACAGAAAGATGAGGAAAAAGTGATACTTGCTTCTCAGGTTTGTAATCCTCTTTAGGTTATATGCAGGCCCTGAAGTTGATATCTGGAGCTGTGGTGTCATCTTGTATGCCCTTCTGTGTGGCACCCTCCCATTTGATGATGAGCACGTTCCTACACTGTTTAAGAAGATCCGCGGGGGTGTGTTTTATATCCCGGAATATCTCAATCGCTCAGTTGCCACTCTTCTGATGCATATGCTGCAGGTTGACCCTCTGAAACGAGCAACTATCAAAGACATAAGGTGATTATTCTTCTTGCTTTGACTTTGCATATTGTAGTAATAATAGTGACATTATCTGATCACATGCTTTATGCTAGTTGTTACAACACTTCATTTTGTAAGCATTTTACTGGCCTTATTGCACAAACTGAATCATGTTACTTATCTTTAAAATACTTGACATTGCTGCTGAAACTTTTTAGCTTAAATAGTAAAGCATACAAGACTTTTTCAGAAGGCTCTACTTCTGAAATCTCTTCTCTTGCCTTCACCACCACAGCCCTTGTACCACTGCTTCAGCCACATTGAACTTGTCCTTATTCCTCAAACATAACATAGATTTAATGGGTCTGTGTCCTTGTTTTTATTAGTGTCTGTCTTTATGCCTTTTCTGACCTGATAGTCTTCCATTCAACCTTGAAAGTTTTGCTCATATGCCACTTTCCCTTGTGAAATCGCCCTGATTCCACAGCAAGCTTAGGAGTTGCTTCTGCTATAATGTCAGCATTTTGTTTATATTTTATTCTTTCATTCTTACACTGTATCTAGTTATATCTCAGTGTATCCCTTTCCTAAGTTATGACTACATCAGGGTAGGGTGTCTTACTCATCTTTCTGTGTGCAGTGTTATGAAGCCTGGGAATATAGTATACATTCAGAAGGTATCTGAAGAAATTTCAAATGGAAAATCAAGGAGAGATTTGTACATAAACAAAGCACAAAAAGTGTTGCTAAGTTTTTGACTCTGGGAGCCAATGGTAGATTTGCTGTGTAGGATATTTTGTCAAGTGAAAAATTGTCAGGAATGTGGTTACTGGTCCTACTATGAATATAGCTTTTTTATAGTACACACAGCAAGATGATTCAGTGCTTTCTCATCTTACTATTCATGTTTTTAGAGGGGTTTTTGTTCTTACCTAATATTTCATCTATATTTGTTTACAAACACATTTTTTTGACATTTTTCCAGAACCCTCCCCCTTTTCTTCCTAAGTGAGAATGACTATTTTGAGAACTTGTGGCCCTTGGAATATTTAATGGATGGCTTAGGTAGTAGTTTATGTGACTGCTGTAGATCTCTTCTGCAAACAAGAAGTGATAATTCCTATTGCATTTATGTATCATCTTGTTTCCCTAGCATTTCTTCAGGATTCCAGGGATCATGCATAAAAATGTGAAAGTGTACAGTAGCCACTAGATTTAGTTATAAAAATGAACTTAGCAGGGAAACAAAAATAACCCTTTGTGTTCACAGTTCTTTAGAATAGTTTTCCTAATTGGGTTTTTCTCAGCAAATTAGGCATGTACATGTAGATATACTTACTTGTATAAGCATATAAATTTAGAATAGTAAAAGTAATTCTGTCTGCATATTTAGAAAGAAAAATGTAAATAAGTCTAAGATTTACTCATAAGCAGATGGTAGAATGTCATTCATTTTTGTACTTAATGAAACTTGAATTTATAGTTTTCATTATTTTAAATTTCATTACATTCAGTTTTTTAATGTTCTTGAGAGTTCTTGATTTGATAAAACAATGTTTAGCAGGCAAAAGAATTACAAATTACTGAAAAATTCCTATATAGCAAGCATTTTGCTATACAAACCTATTTTATTGTGTTGACTCCTACTAGGTAACTGTTATTATTCTCATTTCACAAACCATGAAACTGATGCTTAGATTATGTCATGATTCAGTTATGTATATCTTTGCCTCTACTAAAGTATAAGTTCCTTTAAATTAGGGACCTAGTATTAATTCATATCAAAATGCAGTATATGTCTGGCATATACTAAATGTTGAACCAGCATTTGTTGAAAATTACACAGTGAATAAAGGACAGAACTGGGGTTCAACTCAGAGTTTGTCTGAATTTTTAAAAACTATGGTGTTTCCACTATTCCAAATTGTTATGCCAGTTTTATGGCATTTTTTCTTACTCTAATTTGTCATAATACTTTGTATATTTCTTAGGCTCTGACAGTATTGTCATGATTACTTTTCTACTCTTTGCATATCCCTTATCTGAATGGTGAGGACCAGAAGTGTTTCAGATTTCAGCTTTTTTAGGACTTTGGAATATTTGTATCAATGTTGCCAATTAATCATCCTTTATCCAAAAACTCCAAAATCTGAAGCGCTCCAGATTCCGAAACTTTTCGACCACCAAAACTTCAAAAATTTTCAGACTTTGGAACATTTCACATTTTCAGATTAGGGATATGCAATTTGTATGTACATTATTTATTTTATAAGAAATCGAAGGTTAGAAAACACACCTCCATATTTCTTTGTTCATTTAATCACTTTTACTTTTATTCATTTAATAAATAACAACGGCTGGAAATACAGTGATAAACAAGACAGACGTTGTGTTTATGGAAATCAGATTATTGTATTCTCCCAGGTGTTTGTTTTTTGAGACAGGGTCTCTCTGTGTAGTTCAGACTGGATTTGAACTCACTGAGAAGCCCAGGCTGGCCTTAAACTCCTGGCGATTTTCTTGCCTCAGCCTCCGAAGTGCTGGGATTACAGGCGTGCATCACCATGCCTGACTCCCAGATTTTTTAAGCCTGTTAATAGTATTAATGCAATTGTGGTTAAAAGGAATGGATTTAACTAAGTAGGAATATTGATGCTTCTTTTTATAGCAGTGGAATTATTAACATCTTTGTTTTTTGTTATTTTTATAGTGAGATTGAGAGGAAAATCATAAACTATGGGAAATTGCCATTTATGTGGTTCTAAAAACAATTGAATATCATAAACTTCAAATATTTAACTTAATAATGATTGAAGCTTTTAGAACAATGTCTAACACATTAGCTATAATTATTTTATAAGTGAATGTATGAAAACCTTCGACTGAACCCAAAGAAATTTGGGTGTCTTGTAAGGTTTTGAAATTCGACTCTTTATATAATCTGTTTAATTTTATATCATCTATCAAAGTCAGGTGTTGGACAGTAATGATAGGTACAGATTTTGGTACCTGTGTAGTACCCATATACAGTGAATTGATTTTGTTTCAGGTGACCTCATAAACAACTAATTACTGCTCCCCTTGTTAGAGTTAATTCAGAAGTGGATTCCTAACAACAAACAAGCTACAAGTAGTCTTTTTAAATTGGCAATTACTTGTTGCAAAGAATGTGATCATTTGACAAAATTAATGAATTAGAAATAAAAACATTAGATTTTCCCTGTTTTTTATTTTGTTATAATTCATATTTTATAAACTTGTCTTTAAATTGTGTAATGTAGTAGTTTTAGTTTCATATTCAGAGATATACCTTGTTACCACTGTTACCTCTAGAATTTTTTACCCTTAGAAGAAGTGCTTTCACTCTCCATTTCTGCCTCCTGCCAGCCTCTAAATGGATTCATATAGTACATGGCTTTTTGTGTCTGGCTTTTTTCACTTAGCATATTTTCAAGGTATTTCCACACTATATAGCGTGTGTCAGTACTTCATTCTTTTTTTGCTTGAAAAATATTCCATTGTATGGATAGACTACATTTGGTTTATTCATCAGTTGATTGCCATGAGGGTGGTTTTTGTCTTTTTTTTGTTGTTGTTACCAGGGATCAGACTAGGGACCTTGAGCTTGCAAGGCAGGCAGCGGAACAACTGAGCTAAATTCCCGGCTGTCTTTTGGTTGTTATGAATAATGTTGCCTTAAACATGCACATACATATTTCATATGGTCATATGTTTTCATTTGTTGTGCATATATATGTAGAGTCTGTAGTTGTTATATTCCATTGTTGTTGATGCTCCTGTTTGTTTTGTGATTTTTCTAAACTAATTCCTTAAAGTCTGATTTCTTTGTCATGTTTGGCTACTAATGTCCTTCCTGTTTTAGCTAAATGGTCAACTAATAATTAGGTGGAGATTTCTTAAAATGGCATCATCTGAGCCAGGTGTGGTGGCATATGCCTGTGATCCCAGCTCCTTGGGAGACCGAGGCAGGAGGATCACTTGAGCCCAAGATTGAGACCAACCTTGGTAGTATAGTGAGCACCTTGGGCAACATAATGAGACCTCATCTCAAAGAATAAAAAGCTGTAATCTATTAAGTCTCCCAGCCTTCAGAGAGGCTCTGTGTGTTGGTGTGCAGCAGTGGTGCTCCAGTGGTCAGTTAATAACTCTGCCTTAGCCGTCATCTCCTTCTTGTGCAAGCTTCAAAATCTGCCAATGGGGAGACATTAAGGCCCTCTCAGTTCTTTCTTGGGCATTGTGTTAGTTACCTCTCCCGTTGCAGGGGTGAAATACCTAACATGCACAACTTAAAGGAGAAAGGATTATTTGGGTTTATGATTTCAGAGATTTTAATCCATGGTTGCTGGCTCCAAGGCAAACATAGCCAAGCTATGAAAGCTGCTTGTAGGGTGGCATCCAAGAAGCAGAGAGAGCAAGGAAGGAACCTGAGAGCAAGGGGTGAGGGAACAGAGAGATCCTCCACAGACGCACCCCCATGACTAATCTCCTAGACATCCTCAGTTTGATGATCAAGATTAACAGCCCCAAGTCCACCCTTTGTCACCTTGATACTCAAACATATCTCCTTAAACTATGCCCAATCTCTAAATCTAGTAACAGGGTCAGAATTCTGCCCAATATAAGTATCCTGCGTACAGCTGAAAGCACACTAATTCCTTCCACAAAGTCTCAACAGTACCAACTCAAAATTGCAAGTCTCTTCTGGTACGCAAGACAACTCTTAACCTGTGATCTCTGTAAAATTTAAAACAAACAAACAAACATATATGTTGTCAAGATAAAATAACACAGGGTAAACATTCCCATTCCAGAAGAGAGAAGTATGGGTACAGAAAAGAATTAGACCAAAACAAGGCTAAAACTCAGCAAAGAAAAGATGAAGTCCTACGTAGTTCTGTATGTATATATGGCATCTGGTGTACACATGTGGTGGTATGTGAGCACCAAGACTTTGGTGACCTTGCCCCTATTGCTTGTCAATCACAGTTCATGTGGCCTTTCTCTCAGGCTGGCTGTGCACACTACCTGCAGTTTTCCTCAGCAGGTGTCCCACATTCTTGGTTGCTCCAGCTTCCTGGGGTCTTTATTGCAGCATTGGCTTCACCTGGGCAGTTTCATGCATTGCCCACTCAGGGACTCTTGTAGGTTTTCCGACCCTGTCATACATCGTGTAATCTTCCAGGCTGTCCTTGGGAATCTGAGTGGAAGCCTCCATAACCATAACTCTTGCATTCTTCATGTCTGTAAACCTAACATGATATCTGATGATACCTAAGTCTGTCACCACCTTGAGAAGTGCCTGGGCTCACTGAAATCATGGCTGTCATGGCATCTGAGTGCTTGGATGGCTGAGCACTGTGGAATGAATCCTGGGGAGTTAGTTCCCTGTGCGGCTCTTCCCACGCAGAGGCAGTTTAGGACATGGACAAAATGTATAGAAGTTCTTTTGCCATAGTGTAACATGAGCATAGTCTTTATTGTTTGCATTTTGATCAGCATTCTAGTTTTCTGACCCTTCATTAAAATTGTCCATTAAACTCTACTTCAAATGTTCTAGGACTTCTCTGGCCCACATCTCCCAACTTTTTCAAATTCCTACTAAAACCAGTCCTAAAGACTTCCAAAACATATGAGCGGGTATAGCCACAGCAGTCACCCCACCTCTCTGGTATGAGTTTTCTGAATTGATCAGCTTTCTGTCAGTGGGACAGAATACCTCACATACACAACTTAAAGGAGGTAGTGTTTCTTTTGGCTATTTTGAAGCTTTCAGTTCATGGTTGGTGGATCTGAGGAAGAAACATGGCAGAAGGGGACTGTAGAGGGAAGCTGCTAACCTCATTATAGCCCGGAATGAGGGCATGTTAAAAACCAGAGGGGAAGGGACCGGGGACCAGCTATAGTCTTCAAGGTTATGTATGCCCTCATGATCCACCCAAATATGCCCAGAGGTGTGCTTACCTAATCTCCAAGACGTCTGAGCAGTCAGGCTCACAGTCAAGATTAACCATCACAGGTGTGCACACAGCCCTGCAAATATGCTCCTGGCTGTTGTAAGCCCCAGGAGTATGTGAAAACCTCTCAAAGACCCCCTTGGAACTCCTGTTCCCTCACTTTTCCCTTTTAGATTTTTGAGTCAGCTTCTTGGGTACCCAGCTCTTACGCTGCTTCAGATACTTGGGATCTTAGTTGCCATTGATTGTTTTTGGCTTGGGAGAAGACTGTCTGCAGTGAGTGAGCTCTGAGTTGCATCAAATGAAGATGAGGCCTTTGAGTACAAGTTTTCAGGAAATGGCTAGGTAGGTTAAATAGTGGCGGTTCTTTTGAGGGGAGTGTTGGGGAGTCCAAGCCCATCCTCTTCTTTCCTCCCCGTTCCAGTGTTTGTTATCCTGTTGATTTTCTCAGCTATTTGATTTTGAGGCTGTTGGTTTTTAAAGCTAATTCATGTGTAGATGGAGAATAAAAGGGAATTTAAGCCATACCTCTCACTTTCCTTGCTGAGATTCATCCATTTTTCTTGAATACTCTTCAGATTGTTGCAAGGTATTTGGTTAATTTCTGGAGTTAATGAACAGGTTGATTTTGAAAAATCTTGCTAGAAGTCTCAGAAACACTTGATTCCTTTTACCACTCCTTTTCATAACTCATGCTTTCATGATTTTGGGCTAGTTCAGTTCTTAGAACATGGCAAAACTTTTTCTTGTCTTAAGGTCTTCGCACATATTGCTTCTTTTGCTGGAATATCTGTTTCCTCACTTGGCTTTGGTGACTTCTGATCATTTTGATATTTGCTTAAGTACAGTATTACTCAGGGGCTTTCCTAATCATCCACTTCCCATTCTGCATTCTGTGCTCTCCTTTATACCATACTTTTCCACTCACAATCTGTATGACAGGATTTGCATATCTATATGTTTGTAACTTTGTATTTAGTCTTACAAACGTTTGTCTAATCTATCTACCTAGTATGTAATTTCTGTGAGGAAGAGTGTGTCTTGTCCATAGTATGTCCTCAGTAAATATTCATAAATAAATTAGTGAAATAGAAGTCATTTGGTCAAAATGTATCAATGATCTGAGCTTAAGGAATGCCCAGTTCTATCACATAACAATGCTTAGTCATGAAGCACAGTGTTTGTTATAGGAAAAAAAGGTGAAAGGGGTGTGGTATGCTCAGGTGGCAACAGAGGGTCAAATACAAAGGCCCAAGGTATGAGAAAATAAGATTTAGGAGAGTAGCCCTCAGCTTTTTAGTGTTAATAGTGTTTATACTGTTTAAAATTATGGAGGACCTCAAAGAAGTTGTTTTTAAATGTAGGCTCTATCAATATTTAGCCTATTTAGCCTATTAGGATTATGAGACATTAAAAAAGATTTAATTCACCTAACAATAAATGTATTACATGTTAATTTAAATAATACATCTTTTATGAAAACTTATTTTCCAAAACAAAAAAAAGTTTGAGAAGAATGTTATTATTTTCCATTTGTACAAGTCTCTTTAATATCTGGTTAAATCAAAGACAGTTGTATTCTCACATCTGTATCTTCATTCACTCTTGTAATACTTAGTATTAGCCGAAATGTGTGAAGATCTGACCTTACTTAGGTAAGTGATTGGAAAAGAAAGGAGTATTTTAGTAGCCTTTCAGATAATTGTGATTTTTTTGGATATATTAAAACAAAGCTTAACATACTGGTCTACGATATAAAATGAGAAAACATTTATCAGCGAACTTTTGTACTTTATTACAGTATAATAAGCTAGTCTGTCTTTCATTTTGAGTGGATCTCTCATGCCTGTGTGGTTCTGTTACACTGTACATTGGCCATTGGAAAATCTTGCCTTGCTGATCTCTGTAGATTTCCTAAATGGTGACACATTTCATTATATCAAAAAGTTATATTTGTTATGATCAACACTAACCTCATCAGATAGTCTTTAGGTATTGAAAAGCTGTCAAATTCATGGAGCCATGTAGAAGTTACTCTACAAAATTCCAAAATTTTTTCTTGAAGTCCTGATTTTTATCATTGGTAATAAGTGTTGCTAGTTGTTTTCCTTGGAGTGACAGGCTCACTTAGCTCATTTTCAAGAAAATTGAGGCTAACACCCAAATCAGAATAATCATAGTTATTCAAGAGTAGAGATGAATTAACTTGCCCAGGGTCACGTAGCTGGTAAGTATAGAGCTGGGACTGGAGATCAAGTCTCTCTGAGTCCTTGTTATATTGGCCCATGTCTAAATCATGTGGGACTTACCAAAACATATTCTTACAATGATGTATTGTGGTGTTTTTTCCTAGAGAGCATGAATGGTTTAAACAAGATTTACCCAATTACTTATTTCCTGAAGACCCCTCTTATGATGCTAACGTCATTGATGATGAGGCTGTGAAAGAAGTGTGTGAAAAATTTGAGTGTACAGAATCAGAAGTAATGAACAGTTTATATAGTGGTGACCCTCAGGACCAGCTTGCGGTGGCTTATCATCTTATCATTGACAATCGGAGAATAATGAACCAAGCCAGTGAGTTCTACCTCGCCTCTAGTCCTCCAACTGGGTCTTTTATGGATGATAGTGCCATGCATATTCCCCCAGGCCTGAAACCTCATCCAGAAAGGATGCCACCCCTCATAGCAGACAGTCCCAAAGCACGATGCCCATTGGATGCACTGAATACAACTAAGCCCAAATCTTTAGCTGTGAAGAAGGCCAAGTGGCATCTTGGAATCCGAAGCCAGAGTAAACCATACGACATCATGGCTGAAGTTTACCGAGCTATGAAACAGCTGGATTTTGAATGGAAGGTAGGAAAATGTCGTGCATTAAGGTCATTTGGAGAAGCTATTTTCCTATATAATAAGCCTTCTGAGCATTGAGTTGTGTATTGAGATCAGTAAAAAGTTCTTTTTGATCTTGATATAAATATAGTATACTCAATACTTTTGGCTGGTAATCCCCTTCTTTCCAGTAATTAACATATCATTCAGAACAAAACAAAACAAAACAAATACACCTCTACAAGGACGAACAGCTGTTGATGTTGGAACCTGCATATTTTAAATTATAAAATAGCATTCTTGGCCAAGAAACAGAAGGTAATCAACTTGGAATTACGTGAGAAAATACTGTACCTGTTTCAGCATGCTTCATAACAAAAAGTCCCGACTCTTGAGACATAGTATGCTTTTACTTTCTTCTCTCTTTATAGGAATTTACTTATTCATTTATCTTGCTTCTCAATTGGATGGCGGAGGTGGGTGCTGTGGCAGTAGTGGCTATATAATTACATCATCAGGATGTACTTTCCAGCCAAGAAATACTTAGCTCCAGGTTGAGAGATTTTGTCACTTAGCTGGTGCTTTTAACCTTTAGTTGTGGTATGTTTTCCTTAGTATCACCCAGTTTTACTCTCTTCTAAAGTTAGTAGTTAATTTCATTGCAATTCTACCTGCATATATGTGGAGGGAAAAGCACTTTTTCATTTAGATATGCCTTTCACTTTTTTCTTTTCTTCACTGTGAAAATTCTTTTAAAGGAAGAAGAAAAACATTCAGACTTACTAGGTAAATATTTATTTGATGTGTTTAAGTAAATCACTTTCACTATTTGTACATGAGTAAATGAAAATATTTCCTCAACTCTAATACAGTGCTCCCTTTCTTGAAGCAGCTTTATTTAGTTAAAAAAAGATGTTTATATCTTTAAAATTTTTTGCTGAAAAATTTTTGAATTTACTTTGATAGATGTTTTGAAAATCCAGAATGTTCTTTTTCTGAGGTGAATTTTTCTTATTTTTGAGACAGATAGAGCCTGAGCATGGTGATGCATGCCTATAATCCCAGGACTCTGGGAGGCTGAGGGAGGAGAATCAAAAGTTTGAGCCCAGCCTGGGCAATTTAGCATCTTAGCAAGACCCTCAAAATTAAAAATAAAAAAGGCTAAAGTGGAATTCAGTGCAAAGGCCTTGGGTTAAATGCCCAGTGGTGGTGGGGCACTTAGTATTTTCCTTATAGGATCCTTGTGATGCCTGAGTTTTGTGAGAGAACCTCATGTAAGCCTGTGACATGTTAGTTCCTCTTTATTCCTGCTGCTTCCTACTCAGCAGTAAAAGAATAAAGGAAAGGCAGGGTTATCTCTTATTCTTGAGGCTTTAGGCTGGACACATCTGGAGCGAAGGTTGGGTGCTGTCCAGTGCTTGAGTTCTCTTTAAAGTGCAATTGCTGTTCACAAATGGTGCTGCTAGGGGAGATTAATTAAATATTAAACTAAACCACTGTAATATGTAAAAAGGGAATCAGTGACAAGTTCCTCCCCTACTCCAGTTGTTTGTTTCCATACATCAGTTATTTGTTTTTGACACCTTTTACAATACCAAGGGAGGCATTTTTTTAGTTTGTTATTTTTACTGGTTTCTTGTTTTAGGTAGTGAATGCATACCATCTTCGTGTAAGAAGGAAAAATCCAGTGACTGGCAATTATGTGAAAATGAGCTTACAACTTTACCTGGTTGACAATAGGAGCTATCTTTTGGATTTTAAGAGCATTGATGGTAAGGAAGCTATGCAGCCAAGAGCTCTGAGAAGATAAAACTTGGCACTAGTCGACCACGTAAAATCATCTCAAAGACATAGTGGGTATGTCTTCTGCACTGGTTATTAAGTGGTCTAGACTTAACCAAACTGTAAGTGAAATGATTTCAACTTTTGTTTGATGTGTAGGAGAAAACAAGTGGCCAAGATGTGCTTTTTTCACATGCAGGGATATCATTTTCATTTCAGTGTTAACACCACATATTCTGTTGAGCATTTGGGGACCCCATCTGACTGTATAGGGGTTTTGGGAGTGACTAGTAATACCCGTTAAAATTGTCTGAGAGGGCAGGGCCGGGGATTTGGCTCAGTGGCACCGCACCTGCCTCGCAAGCCCAAATTCCCGAGTTCGATCCCTGGTACCAAAAAAAAAAATTGTCAGAAGGTAGAGATACTGCCTCCTCTGCTCCTGAAACGCTGCAGTATGACATCCATACTCCATGACTCAGTTGTCCTTGCTCAGATGTCTTTACTTAATATTCTGACTGTGGCAACTTCAGAGGAAGGACTTGGGCAGATACACCTTGCACATAAATTGCTCTTTGGTCCATTCCAGATGAGGTGGTGGAGCAGAGGTCTGGTTCCTCAACACCTCAGCGTTCCTGTTCTGCTGCTGGTTTACACAGACCGAGATCAAGTTTTGATTCTACGACTGCGGAAAGCCATTCGCTCTCTGGCTCCCTCACTGGCTCCTTGACTGGAAGCACAGTGTCTTCAGCATCCCCTCGCCTGGGTAGTCACACCATGGATTTTTTTGAGATGTGTGCCAGTCTCATCACCACTTTAGCTCGTTGATGATCTGTTCCTGGTTTCTATCTTTCTGTTACTGCACTGTGAAAATAAGATATGTTCTTTAAATTATTACCTTCCAGATGTCACATACTCTGCAGTAGTAATTGAGAGATATAAATATTACCAGAGGAAATGCAATACCATTGAAACTACTGAAAACAAAAAGCCTGACATTTAATTTTCTTTTAGAACTCTCATTCTGTTGTGCCTCTCATAAGGTCACGTAGGCAGTGTTTTTATTGGGTGGACAATGATGAAGGTTGTTAATTTACAATTGTGAATTCACTAAAGATGATGAGTAGACCTCACTGGTGAGTAAGCTAATTTAGTACTTCCTTGTTCCACTATTTAATGTAGGTAATTCCAGTTTATTTCCTAAATTTCAGCAGGTTGTAAGCCACGTTTTTGCTTCTAGTTTCATTGCACAAGAAGATTGAAAGACAAAATAGTTACTACTAAGATGTTTTTTAAATGGTGAAATCTTAAAAAGGTTACCCTCCTCCAAAATTCAGAAACTCAGTTCTTTAACAGTGTTGGCAGATACTGCCTACTGTTCACCAGAAGAGCTGTGGTCCTGTAACAGGTACCCATGATTTCCTTAAAAACAGTTTTATCTTGAGATTCCCAGACTAATGCTCTTTCTCTTAAGAACCTTAGAGGTTCTAGTTAGTATTGAAACATCTGAAATTGGAACACTTTCTGTCCTTTCCATAAGCTTACGTAATTTAAAAACATTTTCAAGACCTATCTTTTTCAAATTCTTTTCCTGTCTTTTTACTTTTGCACATTACCAGGAATGGTAAAATAGTAGACAGTTAAATGAAAGAACTTGAAACATCACCAGTCCCTTTTTGCCGGGGATGTAGCTCAGTGGTTTTGCCGCCTGCTGCGCAAGCGCAAGGACCTGAGTTCGATCTCCGGCACCAAAAAAACCCCAGAAAACCAAAAGAGAACTCTTTATCTTTGATTTTTTATTTTGTGTGTATGTGGTAAGGGGGAATAAGGAAGTTAGAGTCCTGTTGGATCTCACAATGCTAATTCTTCATTTGAAATTTAAGTTATACCTGCCCTTTCCTTCTCCCACCTTTGCCTCTGACCATTGTCTTTGTTCATTGCCCTTCAGTGGCTGATTACCTTAACTTTTGATTGTTTTTGGTTCCCTTTCTTGGTTGTTAGCCATTCAGTTTGAAAACATGGTACTGGCCCTAAGGGTTTTTATGCTTCCAAAGCTTGATAGGCTGTGACCTTCACTCTTGATCTTGATAGGGTGAGGAAGCCTTAAACATTTAAAAATATTGTCTCTTGAATAAATATGTGTTGTTTACATATATACATGTATGTATTCATACACCAGTGCTTTTAATCCAAAAACACATTTTTTTGTTTTGCTTTGTGCAAGGTTTTTTTTTTTAAAAAGATTTAAAAAACCCGAACTGTATGTAGCATGGTAGGTAATAGCTTATTGATTATATTTTGTTTTAGTAAAAGTATTTAATTTTTAAATTATATATAATTTATCTAATTTGTATTTATTCATTTATTGTATTTATGTTGTAATTAACAATCTCATTCACCCAACTTATCCTATGAAATATTAAGCTCTTGAAAACAAAAAAAAAAAGACATTGCCTTGACAGGTTTCTCTTTGCCAAAAATAATGTATTTTCTACAAAGAAACAAATGAAAATGCTGGACCACGTTTTTTTATGTTTCTAGAAGGTAAGTATGTTTATCTCTAAAGATCATTTGAGTCAGGAGTTTTCATTGTGTCACTTCAAATTGTTTTGTAGATCTTTTAAAATATGATTGATATTCTAAGTCCAGCTTCTTAATATCAATATAAAAAATTTTTTTTCTTGAATTTGGGGGATGGGGTTTGTGTGCTGAGATGGTAGTTTAAGGTTTAACTTTTGAAAGATTGCCATCTTGTGGCCCGAGAGGGTAATTTTTTTAGTAATTAATTTGGTAGGATAAATAGTCCTGCTAAGTCAGACGTGCATTGTCTGTATAGCATAATCTTGGCTTCTCCAGTGTGTGTGTATCTTTTTTGGGCAAGATCATTTCATAATATTTCCCCAGCTGAATGGGATAACTTCAGAAATAAGGAACGAATAAGATTCTTTGTAGGCAATGAAAAATCCAAAGCTACTTTGTAGGCCAAGAAATAGAAACATTTTAACTAATTTTATTAGTGTAGTAAATCAGATATTGGAAAGTTTTTTTTTTTTTTTGATATTAGAATGTTTTTTGAGTTAAAAAAATGTATTTGCTATTTTCTTTTCTTTTTTTAATCCTGGTACTGGGGATCGAACTCAGGACCTTGTGCTTACAAGGCAGGCATGGTGCCACTGAGCTAAATCCCCGGCCCCTGCTGTTTTCTTATTCTTGCCAGTATTTTTGAGCATCCACTCAGTTTGATAGTTACCTGTTGAATTTTAGGGGACCTGCGGGTCATAGTTTTGATTCTTTTCTGTGAATGTAGGTGGTATAAAACTTAATTTGCAGAAATTTCAGGAGACTCAGTCTAATATATTAAAGACTAGAAACATAATAAACAGGCTTTTTGTTCCTTGTGGGCACAGAAGGAAAGAATCTGCTGCTAATCACAGATTCCCACATTTTAGGCTTGTGAACTGGTTAACTGTGGATGTGGTGCGTAGGCCTGGGCTGAGAGAAATTTCTCCCAGTTGGATGACTGTTGTTGTGTTACAGATGTGTCTTATCTGTGCCATGCAAATGGACTTCTTTGGTTCTAGGACAGCATTTCCCAAGTAAACAGATTCTGTGCAGTAAGTTTGGAAAATATCCTACTTTTCCCCCTTAGGATGACAGTGAGAGAAATATTGAAGACTTTGACAAATCCTTTCACATAAAAAAGAAAACCATATAATTTTGTTTAACCCTGCTTTGCCCAAATTAATTTGCTATTTTAAAAAACTTATCCCGTGGAACAAAACAAAGCTTGGAAAATGCTTTGTTAGGAAAGCTTTTGGATCAGGTTATCATAATTAAGGTAGTTAAGAACAAAATTAAGACAGTACTGTTTTTTCCCTTATCAGTTATTGGGGAGAACCTGGTTCAGATTCACAATCTTCTATTTTAACTCCTAGACAGGTAGAGTGCAGGACTAAGAATTTTTTATCTGCAACTTGTTTTGTAAAACACTGCTTTTCTCAGTCAGGTTGTGGTGGTGTTTGGGAGCAACATTTATTTTTTGTATTAATGGATGACTGAAAACTCTTAAACAAGATTACTTGTGAAGAAAAGACTAAGGGACTACTAAACCATGAGCCAATATGACTGATGCTTTCAAAATGTGTAGTCAGTGAATATCTGAACACTTTTGTTTAGGATGCCGTATGTAAAGCTCATTGTCTTTCACTTTAGGAAGAGACACTCAAATATGCAGGGAGAGAGGGAGGTGAACTATTTACAAGTTATTTTTTGTTGTAATCAACAGAAGTTTTAAGAGACATTTCTGTAAATTCTAGTGCTTGCATTGATATTAGCCACCAGTAGACAGATTCCAGGAGTCTGGAATTATTCAAATTCCAGTAGTTTGAAATAAGTTTTTCTGTGTCAGGGAGCTGGTGATTTGTAACACAGACAGTTCTCCATTTTCCGCAGATACTTCAAAAAATAGTTACAAATGCTTTCTTTTATTCTCTAGCCAATTTGTACTTAGGGAACACAAATTAATTTTTAGGATTGAGGCATAATGTAGAAAATAATCATTCCAAATTTGGGGACTACTTTTATCTGTAACATCTACTGATGTGCAGTACACTGAATTAATATAGGCACTACTCCTCTTTATAAGGTGTAAAAGCCTGGGACATGCCTACCAAAGACACTGCATCTTTGTCTATTCACTGGCTAATAATTTAAATCCCAATAGTAGCAGCAAGATCTTTGTATCTAAGTGCTAGATATGTTCATAGTTTTGTCTGTTTTTGTTTTTAAACACCCAGATCTGTCATCACTTTTACCTTGTCCTCTTGTCACCCCTTGGCTTTTTAAGTGGGGAATGTGACTTAATGTAGTTCTCAGACTCGGTGACTAACTCTGCATGAGGGATATGTACAGTCTGCTGATAAGTCACATCCTGTGTTGCGCCTCATTTCTGTGACCCTAAAATGAGAGGGATAGAGTAAAAGACCTCTAAGGCACCTCTGAGCTTTAAAGATTTTGCATTTTCTACCTTTGCATGTGCTTTGTGTTAACGTTCACTTTCTGTATATTTAGAGTTTTTATACTAGCATGAATGTTCTATTTTGGTTCAGTGAGGCATTTTGATGATGTATACTTGAAAATTTTTCTAAATACAGCGGCCCCCTGGAATGCAAATGGCAGAAATCATCCAGAAACCAGACACGTTAAAATATCATCATGACTTGGCATAAGGCAAAAGGTAACTAATTGTAGCAATGGAAGTGCTCCACACATGTAGATTCAGGGAGCCACTTTGTTAACTATTACAGTAACCTTGGAGGTAACCAAAAAAGTACATTTTGCAACTTTCCAGATGAGGAAACAGCATCACAAAGTTGTTTATAAAGCTTTAATCCCATACAGTTATTCAGTGGCAATCAGTTGCTCTTCAGAGTGCACCACCTTCTAGGGCAGAGCACTCTGAATAAACATCTGAGTAGTCAAGTAATTAAAAAACATAGATGGATTGCTTTAAAATCTTTGACAAAATAGTCTTAACTAAATATTTCTTAGTTTAATTATATGAACCAGTTGATTGTACTAACTAGATGTAATTATCTGATTTATGATTAGCATGTTGATTTTTTAATAAGTATTTCTAAGTTATTGAGGGTGCTTAAAAAAACTAAAGAACTTTTAGGACATAATTCTTCCTGTAATTTTGTGTGATTCTTATAGCAGTCTCTTAAAAAAGAAAAATTAGTCTCAGTCCTTATCTAAATTATCATAGTTTTTGACTGTTATCTGAAAATTAGGCTTATCCAAATTTCGTAAACAGATTGGTAATTGTTTCTTTTGAATGCATATTAGATGATACAACACTTTTCAAGAGTATGTTTCTCTTTATGAAGTACCTAATTGTTATTGGGTTGATAAAGATTCTCCCAAACCTTAAAACTATGAATTGGAACTTAAGTTTGATGAGCTTTGAAATTTCTGTAAACCTTTAACAAGTTGTTGGCATCCTTACTGGCCCTTCCCACATGGAATTATGATGCATTTGATGTCGCGGAACTGTAATAGCATGAAAGACAGGACCCATCGTCTGGACAGGATTAGGTTTTAATTAAACTTCTTCAGCCATAGCCTGATAAGAATCAGGCTGAGTCTTGAAGTTCTCAGATTGTGGGCCTTTGTGACTGTTGTGAGCCAGTGTTAATGTTTACTACCATCCTTGCATAGTAGCAGTGCCAGTAAGCCTTTACTTTCGGTGACAGTGATTTATATTTAAAGCAGTTTGGATTTTATGGATGTAGCTCATGATTATTTGAACAAGTAGGCCAGGTAAATTTTATGTTTAAAGTGCAATTAAGGAACTCAGAGAATTCTTTCTAGGAAAAAGGGTTAAGTATTTGTAGAATATTCTGGCATGAAAACATTTTGAACATTCATAGAGTTTTGACAAGATTTATATAATGTGATTTTTTAAAATTCAAATTTACTGTGTATTTAAGTTTTTGAGGAACAGAAAATTCTAGGCAAGGAGAATTGGATAATTTTTTTTTTCTGCTAACCATACATTTGTCAGTTGAAAGTTCCTTTTAAGTTTTCTTTTTCAACCCCCTTCCCCCCCAAAAAAGCCATTTTTCTAGAGAGGTAGCATTTTCTTAAAATGGAAAAAGAGAAATAGATCTACTGCTCTAAAAAAGAAACAACTCCACTAAATTGTGCCTTCTCTTAAATTATAGGAAGAATAATAGTAAAATTGTTTTAACTTTTTTTACCCCATTCCTTCTCATTTTCCCTTCACAACTAATCCCGTTGCTTCTGCCTGTTTGGTTTCAAATTGCTTTGGCCAAACCTCGCACTGTCAACAGCTGAAAGATGTTCACTAAATGTATTTTCTGTTTATTATGTTGTTTCATATAAGTCACCTTGGTAAATATTTGGCTGCTTTTCCATGCTTTTAAAAGGAATGCAACGAATCTTTGTATTTTAAAAGTTTGGAAAGGTAAGAGTTAATGCAGAGCTAATCTAATTGGAATCTGATTCCTTTGACTGCTATAGCAGTACAAGTCATATCCTCATTCAGTTTTCTCTTGTACAAAATGTGGATAATAACCTACCTCACAGGTGTGTGTGAGAAATGGAAGACCCTTGTTTAAATACAAGGTTTATACCCCCCCCCATTTAATGTATATCCTTTTTAAAATAGATATCTTTGATACTGATAGATTGAGTATCTTGACTTTTCGGTGAGTTTTATGAGGTAAGAAAATAGTCCCAAGAACTATTAAGATCAGTTTCATAAATTCTGGTGTTTTGAGATACTTAAAATTTCTTGAAAACATCAATTAGAATATTAACTTGCCTTTTGTTCCACCAAATATTCTTATTCAAAACTTTTTAAAATGTTGGCTGAAGCTGCCTTAATGTACCAAAATAACAGTTGTCAAGACTGTTCAATCATATATGGTTGTACCCTGTTTTCAGTATTTAAATGTGAAGTTGTTATAGAGCTACAAACTCAAATGATAGTATCTTGATACTGCTTTAGGAAGAATGGTCATGTTCTTTATCATGTGTGCTCAAATACTATACAGTGGATTTCAAGTGTGACAAAACTGAAAGTTGACAACTATTAGGTTATGTCTATGACAATCAATATATGATTGGATAGTAATTACTCAGTTTTTTCCCCAAGACCATCATGCATTCATTCTGTTTTGGTCCATTTCTGAAAAAACAAAACTATAGGTTGATACATTATCCCATTGGAGCACTGGACTATATCTCAATTTTAAAATGTTTATTGAAATCAGGACCACTGATTTCAGAAAAAAAAAAAAAAGACTTCCAGTGCTTTGATAACTGTAGACTCAAATTTCAGTTTTGTTTGTTACATGTTTTTTTGTGACTGTTACATGATCAGTGAGAAGGACCATCTTCCAGTAACTATGTGAAAAATGTCTTCTTGAATTACACAGCATTTCGTAGTTATGGGTTCTGTCTGTGGAACTCATAGGAAGCCACACAAATGAGAAAGGCCTGATTGCTTATAAGCTTTTTTCACAAAATCAAATTAAAGTCTGGTTAATTTAAAATCTGTTTTTGTTTTTTGTTATTAAGCTAATATTCTGCACATCAGCTAATAGATTGCTTATGATTGACTGGAGATCTCATACCATCTTTGTTCATTTTTGTCATTATATAATGTACATTTTAACTTTAGCCATTGTGTGAGTTTTCTGTTATTGCTATAACACGATAATAGAAATTTAAGGACTTAACCCAAATTTATGATCTTCCAGTCAGAAGTCCTTTTTCTGCTTCAAGTTCAACAGGCTAGAAACTAAGGCACTGATTGGAGCTGGGCTCTGGGAGAGAATGTGCTTCCAGGTTTGTTCAGATTGTTGGCAGAATTTCATTCCATAGTGCAGTAGGACCCTGTTTCCTTTCTGGGTGTGGACTAGGAGCTACTTTGAGCTTCAAGAAGCCACTGGCATCCCATGACTCCCTTTATCTTCAAAGCTGGCAACAAGGGGTTCACAGTTGGCATCTTTCCTTCCTCTTGCACCACTTCTCTGGCTCTCCAGCCACCGCCTTCCAGTTTTAAGGCTCCATATGATAGTTTGGCGCACCTGGATGCTGTTGGCTATCTCCCTATTTCAAGGTCAACTGATTAACAACCTTAATTCCATATATAAAATCTCTTTTGCAGAATCACATCACATGTTCACAGATATAAAACACCAGGGAGTAAAGATCATAGGGATCCAACCTATTGATTAGGGAGCCAAAGACCCAGCCCACTTCAGGCTAATACTAATGTATACTAACAGCTGCTGAGAGTAGAAAGCAATGTAGGTGTGACCCTACATTAGGTACTTTAATTAGCCACTTTCCATATTTACATTCTCTAAAATTAACTTTTTGAAAAACACTTGCAGTAAAAAGAATAATATAAACTTCAAAGGATATATAAGCTTTCAATTTGCTTTTCCTAAACTTTCAAGGAGAAAAATTTATTGAAAATGTCTTCCTGAATTGCTTGGGTAATGAATGCTTATTGTAGGAAATTTGAAAAGTACAAAAAGTTTGAAGTTGTAAAAAACATCACTTGTAGCTCTGTAACCTAGAAGCAGCAGTTACTGAGAGGATTATTGTTTTATATTTGTTTTTCTCCCATCCTAGTCTTCCCCCTAGAATATACATTTTTAAAGTTCTGAAGATGTGCAGAAGAGGGCTTAGTCGAGAAGGGTGCTGTGTCATCTTGGAGGACATCTCAGAGTGCTTCACAGATCTATTCAGGAGTGGAAGACAAGGTTCTGCTGCTGCTTGTTGTAACCTTTTAGATCTTAACCCCCATGCCCCAGGGGTGCTATTGGGCATGGTAGCTCTTTTATCTGGTAGGGCCTAGTGAAAGGCACCAGTGAAAGGAAGTTAGGTCTCAGGGAGTGTGCTGTGGAGACCCTGTCTCTGCTTCCTGGCTTTTTCTCCCTCCTTACTGGCTGCCATGAGGTGAGCAGCTTCCTCTGCTCTGCACTTCCACTGGATATGCTGCCTCACTGTAGCCCCAGAAGCAACAGTGCCAAGCCACCATGGACTGAGACATCTGAAATGGTGAACCAACGCAAACCTTTCCTCCAAGTTGATTGTCTCAGGTATTTTATTACAGTGACAGAAAGCTTAACACACTATAAATGAATGTTTGAGTGGACCAGTGTTAGCCTGTGTAAGGGTCTAGAGCCTTTGTGTGCTATCTTTTAATATAAAGTTAAAGTAGAAAATCTCTTCATTGAATATTTATGCTAGATTGGTTTCTCAGACACACATTGGCTTGGGCATCACTGAAGTCTTACAGCGTTTACATTTGAAAACCTTGCCTATCAATAACAAATTTAATTTGAATTCTTTGATTTTGAGAATGTGGCTGTTATTAGTGAATTGGAAACATAACCACATTAAGTATGATATGTAGATAGAAGCAGTTTTTCTGAAAACCTATGCCATATCCATATCCATAATTAGGCAATAGTTTATATTAGGCCAAATGGTTTGTACTGTAAAAATGTCTGATTTTTAAAACTGAACATTTTTCTATGCCTTTGTAAAATAAATTCTATACCAACCATTCTTTTAAGATAATATAAAAAAATGTCCTTTTCATTTTCAGCATCTTCCAAACTTCAGAAAAGGCCAGGCACAACAAAAACACACGGTATTGTGTATTAAGTATTTTAGAACACTGTGAAGTAGACAAGTATTTTTAGCTCAGTTGGACTAATGGGGAAATTGAGACCCAAAAAACTGAGTCATTGAATTAGAACAGAAACCCTAGGATGAGATGAAAGGGCATGGATCAAATTTATCTCAGTTCAGTTTAGTCACAGTGCTACCTAGAATGTAAATACTTCATTGTTTGGTGAAGTGGTATTATGGTTTAGATCTAGAATACCTTCCGAAAGCCGCATGTCTTCAGACGGGGCCTTTGGGAAGGTGACTGGATCATGAGGCACTGTAGCTGGCTTGCTGTTAGGGGGACCTGGTTAGAGCCAGGTCACCTGGGAGGATGTATCTCCCTTCTCTGCTCCTTCATTTCCTGGCCACCATTCCTCCCCAGGCCCTTCTGTCATTCCCTTGCCCTGGTGCCAACCAGTTATGCACTGAATCCTCTAAAAAATGGGAGCCAAAATAAACCTCTCATTTAAGTTGTGGGTGTTGGCTATTTTTACCCCAGCTACAAGAAGAGAAAGTGACTAAGTGGCAAGAATGATATATAGTTTGATATTTCTTTTTGGACAGGATTATTGCATGAAAAGTTTCTGTTGAATATGGCCTTTCTGACTCATTTCCTTGCCCCTAGGCCTGTGATGGCAAAACTTTTAAGAGCTTTTGGTGGTAACAAACTGCCCACTGCCACATGGGTGCCTTAGGTTTGCTACCACTGCCCTAAACCATACTTCCATTAGTGCCAGCTGTAACAGGCCTTGACTTGAGGGATCCTGTCCTTGCCTGCTATGTGGCAAATTTAATTTAGGGCTTCCAAGCATAAATAAATTCCCAGTATTTGGTACTAGCTTTAGTATCATCTCCAAAAAAAATCTCAAAGCTGTTTCATTCCCTAATTCTGCTCCTTACTTAATCTCGGTACCTAACCAGGCATCAAGATGTGATGTTTCCTTTCCTCTACTGGTGCTCCTGATACTATGTATTTCTGTTGTTGCTATCTTCAGTTAAGGTCCTCTGTTGAGAATATTACAAAAATAATAGTCTTAATCCATTATCTGTATTGCCGTGATTGTCTCTCCACTTCGAAACATCTGGCATTTCCTTCCTGCTTAACACTTCAGTAGCCTTGCTTACAAGAAGAAAAAGTCCAAGTCATCCTAGCCTGACACCCATTTTCCACCAGACTTACTGCGTTCCATTTGCCATGAGTCTCTGCTGTCATTAGGCACAGCGTGGATTTTCCATCTCTATGTCTTTGAAACCAAGCTTCAGTTTCTTCTTCGTAGCACCTTAGTTATCCTGCAGTCATTTCATTCATAACTTTTTAAATTCTGCTATTTGTAATAATCTCTTTACCTCTTTTCTATACTCTATAAATACCTTTAATTCCTGTCTTTTAGATTAACGTTGTCTTTATTGGCAAGTGCCAATTTTTGGAACGTACAAAAGAAAATACAAGAATGTGGAAGCTTTAAAAATAGTCTCAAATTATAAAGGACAAAGCTGTGGAAACAAATTCCATTATACAGTACCTTCAAAGGTTGGAATCACCCTGCTTAAAGAACATAGTGCAATTCTTCAATTTCAGTGCCAATAAAACTACAATTTAAAAAGTTGGATGCATATGTAGAATTTAACCCATTGACATGCAGTGTATATCATTTAAAATAGAATAAATGTTCAGCTCTGCTTTTTAATATGTTTACTTTTGTGAAAATACATATAAAGTATTTAAGCTTTTGAGCATACACAAAATAATTTTCCTTATTTTAGGCACCAAGATGCTTTAAAGTGATACCACACACACACATATATATATATATATATATATTTTTTAGATTTTGTTAAATGTTTTTAGACATTTCTCAACACATTGATTGAATTTAGGAATAATTTTTTTTCAGCACACTATTTCCAAAGAAAACTAATTTTGAACAGCATTTACTCACTTTTGTGATAAAGCAAAGGGACACTTATACTTTGAGCCATAATTATTTTCAGATTGTACCTTAAAGTTGAGTATTTAAAAAGACCTTGGCTACATTTACTGTCCAGAATTATACCAGATTTAATCCTGGAACAACATCTAGAAATTATTACTGAAGCAGATCAGCCATCTGCACAGCTGAGTAGGTGCCATAGGCATGATTGCTAAGTTTGGATATGGCTCATTAGGCGAGTGCTCCAATATGAACACACACTGTTTCACATTCTCCTGAACCAGCAGTGAAATAGACATTGAAAGATAAACTTAGGGTAAAACCAACACTAAATGTTGAGGCTTTGCGTTCACTTTTCTCTTCTGCATTCCCAAAGTTTCCAGAGATTCCATCTCATTTTGACGTGTAAACTGCTGTGAGGCAAGACAGGTCCTAGAATCCCTTATCCCTCTCACAGGCCTTCCCATCTAATTGCGACCTTCCTAATGGGACCAGCCTTGGTGCCTGAGGAGAAAATGTATAAACATTGTGAGACAGGGCCGGGGATTTAGCTCAGTGGTTTCACTGCCTGCTGCGCAAGCTCAAGAACCCAAGTTCGAGCCCTGGTACCAAAAAACAAACAACAAAAAAATAAACATTGTGAGACAGAGCTGAGGGAACAGTGAGGAGAGCTCTGGAAAATGTCTTACCCAGTTTAATATTTTCATGCTCCTTTAAGGTGTTTAAAATATGCTCTCTATAGAGACTCAAGAGGCACAGGAAAGAAGCCTCTTCCAGTGTAACCCTTAAAGCGTAGACAGGGCATTTCATACTTAATTTACTCTTCCTGAATTTCAGTAAGTTCTGTAGTCTTTCTGTAAGACTAATGCACACAACACCTATTACATATTTAGAACTCATGATTTAACATAAAATCAAACCACTTACTTGAAGTCTAGATGTTCAATGAGGACATATCCATCTACAGAAGCAAAAAATAATTTAGTAATTTGAATTTTTTTTTTTAAAGAAAATGCTTTAAGATTTTCTAAAAATTGAAATTTCATGGTCACTATGTCAATATTTGCTTACATTTGCCTTTTGAGTTGCGACATATCACTAGATTTTGATCAGTGGTATCAATGACTTCCAGTTCTTCCCCAGGAGTTATTGGCAAATCAAATATTCCATTTCTTGAATTACTGGAACATACCACTGCTCTGTTGATGACTGTAATTTCCTTGTCGTACTGAAATGAGAAATTACTAATCAGACCATGCTTACATAATATTTTTTCACTATAACAAAAGTAAATAGCATAATAACCTAAAAAAACCCCTCAAGATAGTACATATTAACACCCAAGGGAACACAGGATAACAGGAAGATACACAAAGGAAAGTCATTTAAGAAAATAATAAGATCCTATAATCTATGTGTTTGGTATGATTATTATATTTTCAAATCCATTATCTAATTGTACTAGAGTGAATCTTGATGGATAAGAAAGCTGTAACATGGATAGAAATTAAATGGTGGATAGTATGTAGACTTTTACAGTAATAAACTTAGGGAAAGTTTATTAAGCCCTTATAATGTTCTTAGATATCTATCATTTGTAGAGGTCACTCTCTCATCACTTTCCCAGTGAGCTTGTATGATAGTCCTTTACAGGGAGAGAACTCTCCATTTATAGTCATAGATACATTTGTGGAAAAAAACTACAATTTCTGACTCTACAGAAGTGTTTTTTTTCTATAGGATAAATTAGCTGCTGTCTACGTCCATAGGTACCTTACCTTCTGATGTATTAGAATCTGTTGAGCAGGAAAAAAATTTCCAGAATATGTAGTTTACAGATGTCTATTTCACCAAATTAGGGTGACCAAATGTATTTGCCAGGCTAGTCTCTGTTTATAATAATGACGCCATTTACAAATATTTATGATTAAGAGTTCCTCCAGGGCTGGGGATGTAGCTTAGTGGGAGAGCACTTGCCTAGCATGCACAAGGTCCTGGGTTTAATCTATAGTATTGCTTAAAAAACAAAATTCTTCCATTCCCTGAAGTATTTTGATTTTGGATGATAAATGATAAGATCACTTATAATACCAAGCAGTATAATCTACAAGGTAGATTATTTTCTCTTGGCATCCCCTCCCCCCTGCCATAGCTTAATACCTGTTCTTCCTCTCTCAGGACATTGTTTACCATGAAACTACAGATATTTCTTCACATAAAAATTAGATTAG
Source organism: Heterocephalus glaber (assembly GCF_000247695.1). The sequence continues at coordinate 3,437,420 of NW_004624862.1, read as the reverse complement.
GTCACCTTTGTGTTTATAAAGTTATGAAAACTCCATTGCTTTTAGGATAAGAGCCACATTTTTTAGCTTGCTATTCAAAGTCCTTTGCATATTGTCATTCCCCACCTTTCCATCTCTTTCCCCTTATTGAAACATGAAACTATGATAATCCTCAAAATACACCATGCAATTTTATTATTGCCATGCCTTGGCTCATGCTGTTTTCCTGCTTAAGTATTCATCTGCTTAACCACCTTTTGTACTTTTACAACTGCCATGTATAATTTAAACTGTACTGTGTATATACTCCTATTTCAGCATTTAGTAAACATACTGTCTTATAGAAAGACAATTACTCATCTTTTACATATATATAGAGAGGGAATCGAATTTGTGTCCCATATAAAACCATCAAAAATTCAGTGAGCATAAAAAGCAGTAGGTACAAGGTAGGGGTCTTTTCAACAAATAATTGCTACACTATTGTTTTTTACCTAATTAAGTAACATCGAAGTTTTCAAGGTGATTTCAGACCACAGTCTAGATGCAGTAACTGATCAGCTTTGCTCCAAGCAGGAATTATGGTGATTATGAGAAATTTATGGACATTGCTGTTTTAGTTCAGATCAAAAAGTTTTGGATGTTTACAAAGTGTTAGTCTTATTCTGCTCTGCTCATGAACATGAAGATAAATAAGACAACCCTTTTTATGACCTTACAGTTTAACATGGTGAACATATAATTGCAGTAAGCTAGAGGATGTTATGATATATAGGTACATTGAAGAAGAAGAATTTCTTTCATCAGGCAGTTGAGGCAAGTTTTCCTTGAAAGAGAAAATACCTCAGTTGGGTCTTAATAAATGAACAAATTGGAGAGAGAAGCAAGTGTGTACCAGATAGAGCAGACCGAGTACGCTTAGAAATGAAATAGCAAGACAAAGATAGAGATGGTAGTTTATTTTAGGCACAAAAGTATGAGCAGAGCTCATAGTTGCCAGAGCACAAGGTATAAAGATGGAGTGGTAGGAAGATAAAACTGGAAAGATAAGCAAAGACCATGACACAAACAGCTTCACATGCCATCTTAGGAAACCTACACTTTATCAGTTTGGCAGTGGGGAGCTTTTGAAAGATTTTAGGTTGACACTAGACAAATTTTATGAATAGGATGCATACTATCTCCAACCAGTGTTTGGCACATGGATAGTATTAAAATGTGCTGCTTAATCCTCACTTTGACAATACGTATGTGAAATCAGGAACAGTCACTTGAACTTTAATGGAAAAATGCTCCATGGACTTTTTTTTTTGTTTTGGTACCAGGGATCGAACTCGGGACCTTGTGGTTGTGAGGCAGGCACGGTGCCGCTGAGCTAAATCCCCAGACCCCCATGGACTCTTAATGACAGAGTAAGATGTCAGAGAATTTCAGATGCTGCTTCACTCATTTATCACTCATTTGTTTATAGTCACTCACTCACTGAATATTAAGTGTCCAGTTTTATGTTGGACACTGGGGAGTAAAGTTGTTCAGACAAGATCACTTTACAGAGACCCAAGATCAGTGTGCACACATGTGTTGTAATATAGCCGATTAGTATTTTATGTGTATAGTAGGTATATAAGGTGTGCTGAGGGAGTGACTACGTGGAAGAGCTAGGAAACGGCGGCTAACCTTTGTTTTTGGTTTTGATTTTTGATACCAGGGATGGAACTCAGGTCCTTGTGCTTGCAAGGCAGGTGCATTGTCACTGAGCTAAATCTCTGACCCTAACCTTTGAATAGAGCCGTAAAGAACTCTTAGGAGTTTTCCCAGGCAGAATAGCATGTAGAAAGGAGTGTCAGTATAGAACTGCATCAGGAAAAAAACCAAAGTATTGCCATGGCAAATTTAAAGATCCTTAAAAATGGAATTTGTCAGCTATTAATATTCCTAATTCATACTTTCAAAGGAGAACATACCTGAAATCGTTGTCTAAAAAGCTTTTCTTCTCTTACTCTATTCTTTTCTAAGGAGTTTTGCTTCTTGATTCTGAAGAAATTTCTAGGAAAAAAACTGGCAAGAAATATACATGTGGGGTTAAATGTACTATAATAAAATTCTTACATTTCCAAATACCCATTCTGTTTAAGGATAAACTCGGGTATAATTTTGTGTATAACTATAAAATCATACACACGCACATATATACACATTTATACATGTATATTTATATACATTAACACATGCATAATCCCTCCATTATAGCTGATTGTCAAAAAACTGGAAAAAAGGTGAGTAGTACCAATTAATTTCTCCTGCCAGTTAAAAAAAATGTATATATAGTATATATGTGTGTATGTGATGCTGGTGTGTGGCATGCTAGGTAAGCCCTTCACCACTGAGATACACTCCCAGTCTTATAATTGTGTGTGTGTGTGTGTGTGTGTGTGTGTGTGTGTGTGTGTGTACATGTCTGATCATCAAACCCAGGGCATCACACATTCTAAGCATGTATTCTACCACTGCACCCTAAAAATTTTTGATAGATAACTTGGAATAAATTCAGATTGGTAGATGACTAAGTATAGGAGTGCAGTTGGATAAGAATAGCTTTTAATCCTCTGTAGCACAGTCAGCATAGTTGATAATGACTAATCATATATCTCAAAATAGCTATTAGAAAGGATTTTTTAATGTTCCCAACACAAATGATGAATGTTTGAGGTGATGGATATGCCACTTGAACTGATGATTATAGTTTATATACATGTGTTGAAATGTCACACTGCCCCAAAAGTGTATACAATTATGTCAAACTAAAAATCAGATCTGTTAAACAAGAAACTTCTCTGGGACTTCTCTCAGACCTATTCTTTAAAAAAAGAAAAACTTAAGAAAATTTATAAATCTTCATGCACTCACTTTCATATTGTTTAGTGGGAATCAGAAACAGTGACAAGGCTTACATTTTGTGGCTTTCCTACTTGTCAAGTATAATCAGTGAATCACAGATCTACATGTTTCAGTCAAATAACTATCCTCTTTCCTGAATGATTCGGGAGATGGATAGAGTGAAGAAAACAAAGCTAGGTGCTACAAAACGTGCAAGAACAGTGGCACCTGAAAGCGGGTAAACTTGCAGCAGTAGCTGAATACCCTGTGCCGCCTCCTTTACCCTCCTTCCTGCTTTTCACATGGGGCTTATTGACAAAAGGAAAAATGTCAACTAAGTCCTATTGGTTTTATTTGGAAGTGACTTTTACATCTATTTTTTCCCAAAATTTTTCACTGCTACATTTCAGATTATCAGCACTTCTTGCCTGAAACTCTACCTTATTCTTGCTACCCTCCTTTTAAAAACCAACCTGCATACCTGCTTTCAGGGCCATCTTCCTGCAATTTAATTAATCATGCCACTGTCTTGCTTAAAACCTTTTAGTGTTTTTCTGCTGCCTACAGGAAAAGCCCAAATCTATTAGCATGGTACACGGGCATTTTATAATTTCCCCCAATCTACCTTTCCAGCTTTGCAAGATGCCCTTTTCCCTACACATACAATGTGTACATGGTCATCTGAGAAAGCGGGTTGTCCTTTTTACACCTTTCGATCTAGATAACCCTTCTCATATTCTCTTAAAACTTGACATCTTTCATTAATGACATAGTAAAAGAATTGTGATACATAAGGCACTTCTTATTGATAGAATCAAAGAACACATGGACATTGATACATCAATTTACAGGAATAACGATACCCTAGCTATTGCATTTTCAAATTTATTCAGTTGACAGCAAAAATTTACTATTATGTCAGTTTAAGGGAAAAAAAAAGCACTAGAAAACTTTCCTAAGAAGGCTTATTTGTGGCTTTCAACATACTGAAAAGCTTCATTAGGGGAAAGGTCAAAATTTTACTGATACTTCCCCTCTTGGAGTTTTATTTTGTTGTGTTATGTGAAGATATGTAAAAGTATGAAGTTCAAGGTAAAAGGTTGATTTTCTAGATTGTGTATATATTTTGGAAAAATTACATCAAGTCTACACACAAACTTAAGGGAAAAGCCGTCTTATGCCATCCCTCTGAGTTTAGATTTGGTACTGACTGATTTCTTTTGCTGTGTCCCAGTAAGACTTTTTCTACATAGATTTCCTAGAGCAGACAGACTGCAGTGTTCATAGCTGTTTACTAAAGATTTCTCCAAGACATTTGTTAAAAGTAAGCCCCACAGCTCCTGCCCCATACTCTAGCAACTGTGAAGATGGGCACAGAGCATAGGTAAACATCTGAGTCAGTAAAACATGCCCTGCCCAGAAGCCAACTGGGAACTTGGATCATATGAACAGAAGATCTTGAATTGAGAAAACATTTGTTCTAAATACTAATTATAACTGGAATTGTATTTTAGGGAAATCATTGTATGATACCAGTTTCTCTTTTTCTCAGAATTTCATATAAATTCCAATTGATGTTGTATTTAACTTTTCTATAGGAGAAAAGTTCTTATAGCCTAAAAGAGGAGTAGAAGTTTTTCATTTGATAAGTGCTACTTGAAAGTTTTTCTTACTCCCCATCTGCTAAGAGAAGGGAAATTTTGTATCATTGTCATTTTTAAAAACTTTTTATTGGTCAATGCTTGTGATACGTTTTCCATGGGGAGTCATGCATACATATATATACATACATATACCTACTATGTATCATATATACACACATATACATGCTATGTATCATATATATACACACTATGTACCATATATATACATGCATATACACACTATGTATCTTTTATATATACATACATATACATACTATGTATCTTACATATACATACATATACATACTATGTATCTTTTATATATACATACATATACATACTATGTACTATATATACATATACGTGCTATGTATCTTACATATACATACTATCTTACATATACATACATACACATACTATGTATCATATATACATACATATACATACTATATCTTATATATACATACTATGTATCATATATACATATACATACTATGTATCTTATGTATACATATACATACTATGTATCTTATATATACATGCATATACATACTATGTATCTTTTATATATACATACATATACTATATCATATATACACACTGTGTATCATATATATATATATGTGTGCATCTTGATCCTTTTTACTTCCCCTTCCCTCCCCACCTTCTTGTCTCCCTTTATTCCAAGATGCCCTTCCCATGTCCACAAAGTCTATCTTCCTCTATTTTTTATTCTCCTCTTAACTGCACTGTGATGTAGGTATTGTTGTTCACTTTGTGGATAAGGGACCCAAGAATCCAATTTTATGACTGGCCTAAGATTAGACAGTTAAGTACAGTTATAAATTACAACAGAGAAGCTGTAATGTAAATGCACCTGTGTTCCTACCTTTCTGATCCTTCAACACGGTTTTTCTCTTTTTTTCTTCTTGGTATAAGAAAATTGGGCCTCCAAGTTTTCATTTTATCTTCATGACTGAAGAGAAAAGTGTTTTGAGCAAGTATTTTAAAACTGAACTATTAAAACATTTATGGAATCAACTTTCTGGGCAGTTGTTTTACAAAAATTTAAAACATCTAGAAAAATAGTGCAATAGTCTATGGCAAGGCTGTAGAATATCTTAAACTTTGCAGACCGTATCTCTATAGCAAGTATTCAACTCTATTCTTTTGGCTTTATTTACAAAAAAAAGTGGCACAGTTTGCCCATGGGAGATAGTTTGCTGACTTCTGATCTGTAGTGATTCAGATTTCAACTAGAAGAAAGAGATTAGGTGATAGTCACATTTCATTTCTTTTCTGAGCTTTAGTCTCTCCTAAAATGTGAATACTTCTACTAAACTAACCAAGTTTTGCATTTGGGGGTCTAGGCAGAAGAGAATACAGGAAAAGACTAACCAAGTATTGCATTTGGGGGTCTAGGCAGAAGAGAATACAGGAAAAAGAATATTATAGAAGGAACTAATACTGTTTGAGCACCTATGTGTCAGGTTTCCTACACATTTTATAAAAGTTAACTTTTGTTTTTCATAGTAAGCACTGCATTAATCCTTTAATGTACAATGGTACCTTGGTTCACAAACTTAATTCTTTCCAAGATTCTGGGGAAGATGGCCCCATTTGTGTTCATTACCAGATGTGGAGTTCAGGAACAGAAACAAAATTTTGCTGAATGCTTCTGTTGCAAACCACATTGTTCACAAACAGAAGCATTCATGAACCAAGGTATTGCTGTATTCCTAAAGTTTAATAAAGAAGGTAATGAAACAGAGCTAGATAACATGGTTATAGAAAGTTAGTACTGATGGATGTAAGTATGTATGATTCCAAATTCTGTTCTCTTTCACTGTACCTATTCCAAAATATTTTTCCTAAGTCATTGATGGGCAAAAAAGGACCCCCCTTTATCACCTACCTGTATCTCTGTGGTACTGACACACCTGAACACTCAGTAATTCTTCATTGGGCAAATTATAAACAGAGACATTATGTCAGAGGAATTTGAGATTTTAAAGGGCATTATATCATGATTCCCTTCAGATTATGGTCACAAGCATCCAACAGGATGCTAATTAAGGACCTAGCACTTTCCAGCATTGAAGATGGAGCATAGGGAAGCCGTTCAGTAGCCCTCTAGGACTTGTTTAGAGAACTGTAGTCCCTTTCTTCCCAGCTTCTGTTACCTTTGGAGCCTATAAAAAGGAGCTCAGCCTCTATTATCTACCTGTTCCACATTCACTCATTTTCTCTCCACTTTAATAAGGCTCCCAGAAAGTGGTATATAGACATACCACATATCCAGAGATACTTATCCTAAGCTCAGCACCATGTCAGGTACACTGCAAGGATTCTGTATGTACTTGTGCATAAAATTGGTTGGAAAGAGCTATAATTATAAGAAGGAATAGGCATGGGAAAGCTCTGGTTTGGTTATTTTCACTGATTAGAAAGCCGAATCACTTGAGTAATTAAATACAGTAAAACTTTGGATTATGAATAACTGGTTCATTGAGTGTTCCACAAGATGAGCAAATACTTGTAAAAAGACAGACTCCCTCACTTTTTGGATCACTCTAGCAGTACTTTAATCAAGAGCAGTAACTTGCTATCAAGTAGTACATGATGCTGAATGTCACATGATCACACCTGAGCCAACGGTTCTTCTATCTGTCCCCCTTAACCACCCCCCTCATGGGATTGTGGGTGGTAAGTCTCCCAACAGCAAGAGGTTATGGAGATTGTGTCTACAGAGGAGGAGGAAGAGAAAAAGACTCCCTCATTTTAAATGACATTAGGGAGATGTGTAAAATGTGGAAAACGGTGCAGAATTGTATAGAAAAGCACCACCTGAATAAGGCTGTAGCAGTGAAAATGATGGGTCTGTTTAACAATGCAATGTCACATTTCCATGAAATCCTCAAAAGGAGGCAAAAGCAAGTCTCATTGGATAGGTCCTTGTGAAAGTTACATGGAAAGAAAAAGATCCCACTGAGCTAATAAATAGATAGCAGTGATTCTGTTAGCTGAGACCAGAACTACAAGCAAAGTGTGTGTTGAGGGGAATGCTAGTATCAGCTCCCAGTATTCCAAAAGATTGAACCTTGCATTCCAGGCAAAGTAGGAGTTAAGATAGTGTCACTGTGGCTCTTTTTTTAAAAGCCAAATTCAATTACTTGGTATTTATACAGAATGCAGTGAGAGTACAGAAAAGAATTAAAAATGTATATTAGAATTGTTATGTATTTGTATATTAAGATACATGTAAATTAAAAAATTCATGCTAAGAGAATACTAAAAGCAAGGACAGATGAGTATATTATGAGTATGTTATATAAGATGAACTATAAAGAGCATTACTAGAAGATACATAAATGGATCAGAAGCCTAATTACTTGTGTTCAAATTTTAGTTCTACCTGTTCTATGCTCTTGGGTGAGTAGCTTAACAACTGTTTTCTCAGTCTCTCTTCTGTAAGTATATAACATCAATCCCACAGAAATGTTGAGAAGATTTAATGAGTTTATACACATCAAATGTATAAAACACTGCCTGACCCATATAAAAGCCATTATTTTGTTATTAGTAGTATAAGGGATATAGATCACTATAACAGAAATACTTATCTCACTAGAAGATATTTACATTTTTATATGCAACTAATAAAAGAGCCCCAGAATAGAAGCAAAATAAAAATGGTAAAACCTCTGAAACTGATAAATCTACCATCCTTGTATGAGATTCCAATTTATTTCTCTGAATTATTGATAGATCACACACCTAAACATTCACAAATATATAGATTTGAACAAGAGAATTGACATGTTTTATTTAAAGGATAAACACTGCAATTAAATAAATCATTTTTCTAGAGCATGCATGGAATATTTATAAAAACAGACCATATACCAGGCATGAATTACATCTCAGCACAGGTATCAATTACTTTGTCAGACCACAGTACAGTTAAGATAGAAATGACCACTGGAATAGAATAGGGAACCTGGGAATGGACTTTCAGATATAACAACATAGTGTTAAAGATCAATGAGCAATATAAGAGAATATGCAGTAAATCATGCACAGACATTTTTTTACATGTGGAAGAAAATGTAACTGGATCTCAACTGTAGATATGAAAGTTTAGGTAGAACTGAGAATTAAGTGTAAAAGACAAAACTACAAAACTTTTGGAACAAAATAGGATATCATTGGTAGTTTTCTGTAAGAGATGTAAAAAGCAACTGTCAGAAAGGGAAAGTTGATAAGTTCAAATACTTTAAACTGAAGAAATTTTGTTATTCATTGGAAAACTAGAAAAGAAATTGAAAATACAAATCACAGTGTGAGAAAATAGTTCTGGTAAAATGCATAAAATTGGCAAATGAATTACATTTTGAATAATTAGGAGGAAGGGTGGGGATTTAGCTCAGTGGTTCCGCCGCCTGCCTTGCAAGCACAAGGACCCGAGTTTGATCCCCAGTACCAAAAAAATAATAATTAGAAGGAGATCCAAGGTGGCTGAATAGAGGAGGAGTCACATCTGAGAGACTCAGAGAAGATCAACTAAAAACCCATGTAACTGGAAGAGAGGGAAGGACATATAACCTGCTACAGAAAATCAATTTGAAAGAAGATACTTGTAGATCAAACAAAACAGCCAAACAGGAGTTAAAAAGAGAAGAAGCATCTGCCAGGGCCCACACCCTTGTCCACCCTAGAAACAGCTGTCTTGAGAACTTCCCAAATAGCCAGAGGGAACCAAAGAGCACTGCAGAGACTAGCCTCCCAGGATAGAGTCGGTATATGGGCCCCTTCACTCCATCATTCCCTCTCCAAATACTGAGGAAGCTGCAACCCTCCAGCATCCTTACTAGTGTCCACTAAGGATGGAAAGTTCCCTCCCTCCCTACCTGACCCCGGGCACCAAGGAGACCACTGAATGGCGACCACTGAGTCCACTCATGCCAAAGACACCACCAGGCACCTTAAGTTGGTCCCACAGCAACTAGGACTTCCAGCTAGCATACAGTTAATGCCAGTCCTATTTGTGCCTGGCACCTCCAGATGGCTTGAGTCCCCTCCCAGTAGCCACTGCCCCACAACCACCCCTAGACCTGCCAGAGACTCGGTCTGACATTCTGTACCAGTCCTGGGCTGCCTGGGTCTCCATGGGGAGTCCTAGTCCTGTGTAAGTCTTCACCTGGTGCCTCAGACCTGTTGGAGCCTCCACTCCACACCAATTCCCACCCCCCCTCCACTGTGCATTAGTCTCCATCCGGCACTTCATCATGGTCCTTGGCAGAGTGTGCACCCAGCACACTTGGCCAGTCCAATGCCCACTGGAGTCTGCCTGGCTCTCAACTGGTTAAGATCTGCTTGATGTTCCCAGTACCCTAGTTTGGAGTTTTATCACCCATTCTCTTGTACTCAAAATATTGGACTAGGACTTCCTTTTCTCTCTGTTGCAATTTGTTTTCTTAGTATTTTTTCTCTAGTTTCTATTCTTCATGATTTTTCTAGTTGTTTTTCTGTTACTGTTATCTAAAATGACTAATTTTCTTTTACTCCTTAATGGGATCTTTTATTTCAATTTTACCACCTTACCATCTATTTCTTAATTTGTCAAATTCTGTATTTTTCATGCTCCCATTCCCATACCTCTGTCCTTGCTAGTATAATCATTAACCCTTTTGAATCAGTAGATAGTTAATTATGTCTTGCTACAGTTTAACACCGTTCTATTGTCAATGGAGGTAAAATTGCTCTATTGAGCATTTACTGTATATCAGTATCTGGTTTGTCTTAAGAGTTTGTACTTTAACTATAGATCTCACTTTTATGGTGAAATGTGGTACAGTGTTAGTTCTTAGGGTTTGTCATTATCCAGTTTGTATTTTATGCTATTGTTGTGGATGATATTACTACTTTAGCCAAGGTGATATAGGTGTTGCTATCAATTGGTTTTCTCTGTATGTCAAATATCTAGATTGCCTGGGGGTCATAAAAATATTGCAGTCTAGTCCCAAAGAACTGGATACTGGGCCAAATAGGCTACAAACTCTCCTTTTCAATAAACAGAGGTGGTTGAGTCCTGGGAGAGAGCCAAAGGTTGATAACTAGCTACACCCAGAGGACATCTCTGAAAAGTAGACATTGCTTAAAAAGGTCTCCATATTAGCAGTAAAGCTACCCACCATATGCAATCTGCAATCAGCACACACACACAAAAATAGAAAATGAGAAAGCAAGGAAGCAAAATGCCTCCAAAAGCTCCTAATTTCCCCAAAGCAAATCCAGGAAACACTAAGGGAAAAGAAAAGCCACACAGCTGATCTGAAATGGCAGCAGTGGAGTTAACAAAACAGATGCAGAGGCAAAATTCAAAGGCAAAACAGGCAGATTTCAAGCAGTGATAATTGAGGAAATAATGATCCTAATAAATGATCAGTGAGTCTAGAGAAGATATAAAAAACCTAGAAGAACTAAAGAAAGAGATCCAAGCCATGAATGCCCAGCATAGAAAAGAATTGGAATCTATAAAATGACATAGAACCGCACAAAGACATATCACAGTCAAGGTTCCAAAAATCGAACACAAGAATAGAATCTTGAAAGCTTTTAGAGAAAAGAAACACATCACCTATAAAGGAAACCCATCAGAATTACAGCACACATCTCAACACAAACCCTAAAGTCCAAGAAAGCCTGTAGTGAAGTGTTTCAAACCCTAAACCAACGTCCAGTCCAGATTGATGTATCTTTCAAAATTGATGGAGAAATAAGATACTTCCATGATAAAAAGCACCTGAAGAAATTCATGACCACTGAACCAGTATTCCAAAAAATTCTCAAGAATATCCTAGAATGAGACAATGAAAACAACCATGCCAAAAAGCCCAATAGAATGAACCCACCAGGAAAAGTGAACAATTAACCAGCAGGGAGAGAAAGGGAACCAAAGCCAGGAAAATAATGTAACGACAAGGATGTCAATACTTATCCGTTATAACCATCTATGTAAATGGTCTCCATTCACCAATCAAAAGACACACATTAGCAGAATGGATCAAAAAAACAAGATCCAACAATATGCTGCAAACAGAAACATTTAACCTAAAAAGAAACTTACAGACTGAAAGTCAAAGGATGGAAAACAATATTCCATGCAACAGAAACCCAGGAAAAAGCAAGAATAGCTATCCTAATTTCAGACAAAGTGGATTTCAAGCCAAGACTGAGCAGAAAACAAAGGTCATTACATCCTCATTAAGGGAACAATTCAACAGGAAGATATAACAATTGTAACTATATATGCATCAAATAGCACACCCAACTTCACAAAACAAACACTAATGGACATGAAAAATCAGATAAGCACTAATGCAGTTTTAATGAGGGACTTCAGTACTTCACTGTCACAAATGGGAAGATCAATTAGACAAAAAATCAAAAAAAGAAATTTCAGAGTTGAATCAAACCTTTGAAAAAAATGGACTTAATGGGTAACTACAGAGTGTTCCATCCAACAACAGAATGCACTACTCAGAATACACTACTCAGCAGCACATGGTACTTTCTGCAAAATACATCACACACCAGCCCATAGAACACACTAAAATAAATGCAAAGGAATAGAAATTTGCATGTTATCAGACAATAGCACAGTGAAACTAGAAATCAACAGCAAAAGACACCACAAAATTATGCAAAAACGTGGAAATTAAGTAATACCCTCTTGAATAATCAATGGTTCACAGATGAAATTAAAGAAGTTGGCAGTTCATTCAATCAAATGATAATGTCAGTACAATATATGGGAACCTAGGAGATACAAAGAAGTCCTAAAAGGAAGTTTACAGCAGTGAATTTCCATATCAGAAAAACAGAACGAGTTCAAATAAATAACCTAATGATGCCCTTCAGTGTTCTAGAAAAACAAGAACAATCCAAACCCAAAGCTAGTATGAGGAAAGAAATTGTAAAGATCAGAACAGAAATTAATACAATTGATATCAAAAGTAATACACAGGATCAATCAAGAATTGACTCTTTGAAAGATTAAATAAAATAGACAAATCCTTAGCCAACTTTATCAAAATAAGGAAAGACCCAAATCCATCCAATTAGAAATGGAAAGGGATAAATCACAATGGAGTCTGTAGAAATCGAGAAGATCATTGGTAATTACTTTGAGAAACTGTACTCTAATAAAATGGAAAATTCAGAAGAATGGACAGATTTGTAGATACCTATGAACTACCAAAGCTGAATGAAAAAGATACAAAAGTCCTGAATAATGCAATATCAGTCTATGAAATTAAAAAATAATAAAAACTACCAACTATGAAAGTTCCAGGTCCCAGTGGATTCACTGCCAAATTCTACAAGAATTTTAGAGACGATCTAATGTCAATACTCCTCAAACTATTTAATGAAATCGAAAGAGAATCATTACTCCCAAAGTCATTCCTGGAAGCAAGCATTACCCTGATATCAAAACCAGAAAAGGACCCAACCAAAAAAGAGAACTACAAGCCAATCTCCTTAATGAACATAGATGCAAAAATTGTCAGTAATGTATTGGCAAACAGAATATAGCAAATCATCAAGAAGATTATATACCATGAACAAGTAGGATTCATTCCAGGGATGTAGGGATGATTCAAGATACACAAATGAATAAATGTAATACACCGTGTTAACAGAAGCAAGAACCAAAACCACATGATCATTTCAATAGATGCTGAAAAAGCATTTGACAAATCCAACATCCATTCAAGATAAAAAAAAAAAAACCCTGAAGAAAATTGGAATAGAAAGTTTTTATCTTAATCTTATGTAAGCCATCTATGACAAACCAATGGGCAACATCATACTAACTGGAGAAAAACTGAAAGCTATCCTTCTAAAATCAACATCAAGACAAGGATGTTTACTATCACCATTCCTGTTCAATACAGCTCTTGAAACATTAGCCAGAGCAATTGGACAACTGAAAGAAACAAAAGGAATATGGATAGGAAAAAAAGAAGTTAAATCATCATTATTTGCTAATGACCTTCCACACAGAAGATCCCCAAAACTCCACCAAAAGATTCCTAGAATTATAACCAAATTCAGTGGTGTGGTGGGATACAAAGTCAATACTCAAAAATCAATGGCATTCCTGTACATCAATAACAAACTCAGCAAGAGAGAAGTTAGGGAAACAACACCTTTCACAATAGCATAAGAAACGTGAAATACTTAAGAATTAACCTAACCAAGGAAGTGAAAGACCTCTGCATGAAAACTATACAACTCAGAATAAGGAGATTGTAAAGGATATCAGAAAATGGAAAGATAACCCCTGTTCCTGGATAGGCAAAAACCAATATAGTAAAAACAGCCATACTTCCAAAACTGTTATATACATTTAATGTAATCTCGATCAAAATACCAATAGCATTCCTCACAGAAGAGAAAACAATTCTAAAATTTTTATGGAACCAGAAGAGACCTAGACTAGCAAAAGCAATTCTGGGCCGGTAGTATAGGTTAAGAAGTTGCCAGCGGCTGGATCCTAAATGAATCTCATGTCTTCCTAAGCATTGTGGACTTCATCCTTAGAGTGATAGATAGCCACTACAGAGTTTTAGGCTGGTGGGTCACGGGGTTTTTGGCATGCTCATAATTGCTCAGGAAAGTGAATGGAAATGGAGGTAAAATGGTCATTTGGGAAGTCGCTTCAGTAATTCAGCTGAGAAACAACAAAGGCCTAAACGGTGGCTGTGCAGTGGGGAAGGAGCAGTGGGAATGGCTTGAGTGTTACTGTGGGGAGCAGTGGGGTGTGCTCGGCAGAAGAGGAGGCCAATGCCTAGAGTTTTGACTTGGGCAACTGTGTTGACTGAAACACTAACAGAGAGATGAGAAGGGTTGAGATTTGAATGGGAAGGATTGACATCCTCCATTAAGATGGACATCTCAAGCTTCAGATAGTTATCCTGTAGGCTTAGTGAAGCTCTGACCTCAAAATGTAGATTTTTATATCATTGCCTTAATGATTATAATTGAGCCCTGGGTATAGATGAGAGAATTCAGGAAGCACATATAATGGACCAGAAGAGAATGAATGGTTAGAGGAAATCTCAGGAACACATAGTATTTAAGATATGAGTGGTAGAATTAGACTTTACACACACACTTAGGAAAAGCAAGCAAGAAGATGGATAAGAAGTGATAACATGGAAACCTAGGGAAAATATTTTTCCTTCAGAGGATGACAGAATCAAAATTTTAAGATGTTATAAAGAAGCCAAGTAAGATATTCAAAAGTAGCCACTGGATTTAACAGAGGAGTTATCAGTGACTACCAAAAACAAGTTTACTAACATAATGGGAACAGAAATCTAATTTCAGTGAGCAAAGAAAGATGAATTGAAGATAAGCTGGGGTGACCTTTACTTTTAGCCCTTTAGTTGAGAGGAAAAGGACAGAGTAGGTAGAAATGGGACAATGAGTCTAAGGATGGTTTCTCTTTTTTCTCTTAAGAGTTTATAGTTATTTCGTTCCTGAAAACAGAGCTTCTGTCAAATAGTCCTCACTTTCTTGCATGTTGCCTCCTCCCGCAAAGGAGATTATTAAAGAAATGTGCTGAAATGAGTTTCAAGTCTCTAGGTTCAAAGATAAACAACAACATGTTCCAAAGCTCCCTTGCCCTTCGGATCACTACCGCTGTTGATCATTGGTGTTATTCATCAAGTCCGTTTGTGCTGGATGAAGTATCCTCTTTTCATTCAGTCTTCAAGGGTCTGGAGAGAACCCTCTCCGACCATATTTAACAGAGCATCAGGAAATGGGTCAAATAGTAGCAAGGACAGTATGGTAAATTAACTTACTTAGATTTTCTCTCACTTGTGGTGACATCATCATAGATGATAACTTCCTGAGACCTAAGTTCTAGGATCAAGATGGGATCAAAACAATCCATTATTAGGTATGTTTTATACTATGGCTGGCTTTTCAAATTATACATTACTTAATTATTCAGATGAATCATCATGGCTGTTTTATCAAAATCATACTACACAGAGAGGCTGGAACAAAAAGGTTTTTTGGGGGAAGCAATTCAACTGATAGATTAAAAAAATTGATGCCCTAGTATGTTAAGCACATATGCGTGTTTATATCAATTTGATTTCATTGAGAGTTCAGAAAATATGAGTTGCTGAAAGAATCATTTTTAGACAAGTTCCCATCTTTCTGTAACTGGAAAAAAGATTTATACTGCTCGAATATGAAAAGGCTTTTCTTAATTCCCAGTAGGAAAGAAATTCATTAGGATAATAATGTTCAATTCCATGAGATCTTTTATTTTAAACCATTAGAAAACCCTTTATAATCATCTTGGATTAGATTCAATCTGCTTTAGTACATAATCATTTTTAGAGATTTTCAGTTTATAATATTCACCTGCCTTGACACTTCACATAGAACTTTGTGGTTTTTCAAGTGATTCACCATTTGAATGAATTTGAGACCTTTTGGCATAAGTATTCACAGTTCAGATTCAATTCATGATTATTCATGGCATCAATATTTTCTTCCATACCTTTAAATTTGGATGGAGGTACACACTGATATCCCTTATTTGAAATGCTCAGGAATAGAGGTTTCAGAATTCAGATCTTTTTGGGTTTTAGAATATTTGCATATATATAATGAGCTATCTTGGGAATGGGGCACAAATCTAAAGTAGAAATTTGTGTTTCATACACACCTCACACCGAGAGCCTAAAGGTAATTTTATACAATATTTGCACTGTGCCTGTGTTTTAACTACAACCTATCACATTTGGTCAGATGTGGAATCTTACACTTGTGACATCAGGTCAGGACTCAAAAAGTTTTGGATCTTAGAGCATTTTGAATTTTAGGATTTGGGATTAGGGTTGCTCAAACCCAAGTTTCTCTATGAAATAGAATAGGGGTGCATCCCTTAGAGTAAGAGGACATTCCTGTTTCAGTTAGTTGTTTGCTTTTTTTAATGCAGACCAAGGGTATGTTAAGAGTTTCAATTTTACCAGGTATATATAATCCTTGTCATTTACTTCTAAAAAGTCCTATTTGTGAAATATAATATACATTTGAATTGCTAAATCAGAATGAAATCAAAGTAGCTACATGACTAGAGCCCATAAAAACCAATGAATAACAACACTTGTTCCTCTTTTATGGACAAATTCAGCGTTCGCACATGTACTGAGAATATACTGTCAGACACTGGCTAATTTGTGCACTGTTGTTTTAATGGCAAAGCAAACAATATTTCAAAGACCTGTTCTTGGTTCAGTTACTGTGCAGGCTGCAACATGATCAGAATTCAATTTCGTATGTCTTAGTAAAGTGACCTGGCTATCCAATCCATGAAGAAGTATGTGGTATAATGCAAAATGTGTGAGTTTCATAGTCAAGAAGGTTGGATACAAATCCCAGATCACTTAAGTATGGATGTGGGTCCTAGAGCCTTTCTGAAAAGATATGACAGCATCTATTTCCCTGGGATTTTAAGAGGAAAGCAGCTCTTCCTGCATGTGGTAAGTGGTAGGATTTGAAAAAGCTTTCTTATCTTCCTCACAATAAAAGTACTCTTGTGTGAGAGATCCTTTTTGATTTTGATGGGCCTTTTTTTCAAATATGGAAACACGGGATTACCATTTCTTTTTCCCTGCCCCTCAATAGACTAATGTCCAAGTACCTTTAGTCACCAAGAAGTAAATGTCACTTACGTAAATCAGGCAGTGAAACTGAAAATGCCCTGTGGATTGACAAAAGACATGACAAGGTCAAGGACAAAGCCTCGTTCGGAAAAATTAGCTCCTACATTTCACATAACATAGTGATAGTTAGGTGTCCTAGTCCAGATGCTTCTATGCAAGGATGTTAAGCACACCTCCTTTAGCCTTGTTATGATCACATCCAACTTTCACCACTACCACCACCAAACCTATTCAAAATGTGCTTTGTTTATCCCCACTGACTGCCTGTACCCCATTTCCTAACAGCAAATCAGGATGTCCCCTAGCCTCAACCTTCTCCTTCCACAGAATCCTATTTCTGTCTGTTAACCTTCCAGAAGGCCAATTACATACATTCGATGTGTATACATATTGTGAGAGAGAATAACCCACTGGTGAATTGATGAAGACCCTCTGTAGACACTGCGCCTTGCCCATGTTGGTTCAGGCAAAGCGGGACTTTGTGTATCTGTCAGCCTGGCCATATTACTGCCCTCCTGGACAGAGAGATAAAGAGAGACTTTTACCTTAAATTTTCTTTTGACTTGGTTGCCTTCATTTTAAATCTGTCCTTTTCTTTTTTGAAAAATTGCTGCAGTCTCTTGAGTGCTTCTTTTCCATCTAAACTAAAAGGAATCCGAGGATAAAATACATGGCATTTGAGATGGAAGCCTGTGGTATCAAAAAGGACCTGAGGCTTCAGTCTCATTTTCAAAACATACCCCACTCAAGGAAGAGCAAGACAATGCCTTATCAACTACCATGCTTTTATTTAGATTTCAGAGCACACACTAATCAATCATGAAGGGAGAAATTACATTACACTACATTACATATTTCATCTACTCTAACTAGTCTCAGCTTTTGCAGAATTTATGGAATAAATTCTTTCTTTCAGGGAAGATAATTTAGGAAAGCACAGATTACAATCTGTTAGTAATACATGGTAGGAATCACTGGCTCCTGAATTTCAAGTCACTGATTTTTAAATTCCCAAATACTAGGACAATGGTGGCACCTTGACTGCCCAGTTGATGATTAAAATTCTCCTAAATATCCTTTCCGGATATTGGGGTGGTAGGGAGGAGAGAAGAGAGTGATATACTCATCATCCCACCCAGTACATCTAGCTCAAGATTCCTTTTCTCTTCAACCCTTAAACGTCTCAGTTTTGATCATTGCTATACTTCCTTTCCAAAGTGTGTTCTGTAATTAAACTTAATGAATAATGTCCCCTTCAACAAAGATTGTTGACGTTACTAGATTATTAGATCACATTACCAGATTAACCAAACCTGAATCCCAGAGTTTGCTGTATTAACTTGTAAAGACAAAGATAAGTTATAATCACTGATTTGTTCATGGAAAGCAACCACAAATTGAAGCAAGTTTTTTTTTTTTTTAATGTTACTTCTTATCTCCTAACACAATATCAAATGTCTCTATTCTGGGAAATTGACATTTTTTTCAAAAGAGAGAGCAATGTAATGTAAAATTTATCCTTTTAGTCACAATGTAGCAATTAGACTCAATTAGATTAGAATTGCTTATCACCACTTTCTCTATCAACCCTCCCAAAAGCACAGTGGTGTGTTAGGGGTTATTTCTTAAACCCTTGTCTTCTACAAACAGGAAACTTCATTAGCCAACAAAGCTAAGGAAGAAAAACTCACTCTATTGGGGAGGAATTGCTCTTTGTTTTGTAGACATCCTCATACATTTCTTCACTACTTTCTTCTGGAACTAAAGAGAAACCTATTTTATTCATTCAGATTAATAATTGACAAAAATGTTTGGATACCTACCAGATGCTAGGTACTTTGGTCTTTTTTTAGTTACATAGTTTTTATGGACACTTACACATGGTTTTATAGACATATGGCTAAAATCCTTAAACCTCTATACATAGAAACATAGAAATGTAAGACTTGCTAGTACTTACTTTAAAATACTTAAACATCTATACATACATAGAAATGAAAAGTAAGACTTGCTAGTACTTACTTTAAAATACTTAAACATCTATACATACATAGAAATGAAAAGTAAGACTTGCTAGTACTTGATTCTAAGTGTGCTCTGCTTTCACCAAACCTTTCACCCTCTCTCCTTTCCATGTTTAATATATAGCAATCAGAGTTTTCTAAGCAAGAGACATTGAGCTGAATGCTGGGAAAACAATGGAAAACGTGAAACACCTCGAATAATTTCTCCTTTCATAGCACGACCTTATTCTAGCCCAACACATATGCTTAATAGTTACAGATATATGTTGATTCTGTCCTAGTAATGGACTCTAATGGAAAGAACATTGAATTAAAGGTCTAAATTTTAAGGTTTAAAACTTCATTTTGTTTGTTTTTTTGGTACCAGGGATTGAATTCAGGTGCTTGAGCTTGTGCAGCAGGTGGCGAAACCACTGAGCTAAATCCCTGGCCCCAAAACTTCACTTTTAAGTAAAACACATAATGAACATAAAGAGTCTATTTCTCTGTGCTTCAATATCCTTTTTATATGAGGAAGTTGGATTTAATGTTCTCTAAGATTGGTTCTCCATCTAAAATTCTGTGATTCTAAGGAGAAAATCAACTGGAATAACATTTCATTATTCTTCACTATTTTTTCTTTTGACAAATAAAAATTGTACATGTTCATGTATATACCGTGATGTTTTGATAATTGTATATATCGCAGAATGACAATCAAGCTAATATACCTATTACCTCATATGCTTCTATTTTTGTGGCAAGAACCTTTAACAATCTACTCCCAGCAGTTTCCAAGTATACAATATCTTGTTATTAAATGTAATGCGATTGTCATGATTACTGTATAGCAGATCTCTGGATATTATTCCTTCTGTCTAAAAGACATTTTGTATCATTTGATAAATACGTCCTCATTTTTAATTTGTTCATTCATTCTTTCATTCTCTGGATATATATTTAAAAGATTTTCACATGCACCTGGCATTATGCTAGGGGTGGGAGAAACAGTGAACATAAAGACGCTAATAATCTAGGAAGGAAGACAGTTATTAATCAAAGGGTCACATAAATGTAAACTTACAACTGTGGAAAGCACTAGGTAAGAGAGGCCTATTAGGTATGGTAAGATTGTATACCAAGGTGGGCTGACAGCTGAGATCCAAAAAGATGAGTCACGTAGGCAAGAGGGCCCAGAGAGGAAAGCATTCTCCAAAGACAGTGGCAACGCCAACACCCTCGGGGGAGCATGGCAATTATGGAAGCGGACAGAAGGTGGGCAGGATGAACGCCAAGGGGAAGACTGACTAGTCTGAGATGAGGCCTCATGGGCCAGCCACGTAAGGCCTCCGGGCTATGTTCATCCTAGACAGATTGGAAGCCTTGAAGGCGTTTTAAGTAGAAACATTCCTCTAATCAGACTCGCAGTGTAGAGATATGAAGAAGGAAGCAGTCTCACAGTTTCACTGCTTTTTACCACAAGAACGCACTTTAACAGAATCTTCACCTGCCCTGTTCTAACTGCATCGGATAGCACATATCCTGGGACCACTTCTCTTAGCTCACCATCACCTCACCTAATTGGTATTATTAAAAAAATTGATAAACAAAGGGTGCTTGATTACTAATTGGCCATAGAAGCACTCTGCAGCTCCTAGGGGCTTTTCAGAAACGTCTTCCTAGACTTACCACTGTCTGAGGTAAATGAGCTGGAGAAATCCGACTTGGATCTGTGGGAGCAAAGAAACAAGACAGTCAATCTGTGGTACCTTTAAAGTCTCATCACATTCATCTCTGAAAGGCTGAAATGTACGTACATATCTGTCACGGGGCAATCCACATCGTCGTATGTGGCCTGCAACCCAGAACATGACTTAAAGGCCACCAGGTCCTGGGTGTGTGTCGTCAGCTCCAAACTCTCCACACCTGTAAGGAAGCAAGAGAACCCTCTGAGAACATCTTATCTTGTTAGCTACTGACATGAGTGTGTGCACACACATCACAAGAGCAAGGAGGGGCAGACTGAATGCACTAAACCTGGAATGGAACCTTGGGATGCATGCTCCTCTGACAATACTCTCCATCTTGCCAGTCTTCAGTTATGATTCTCTCTGAAGTTAAGGATAACAATAGCACTTACTCTTATGTGACCGTGGCAAGAATCAAATGCATATTTATGATGAATCCCAATCTCTAGTAAACCAATCATTACTATGGCTTTGATGGCTCTTTCTTCAATCTGCCCTCAAATGTTGAAGTCCTCTCCAGGATTTACCCTCAGAGCTTTTCTCTCAGTCTAAATGACTTACTCCAGTCTTGTGGCATCTTTTTCTGTGGCACAATTTCTCAGAGAAGTTGGTTGAACATGTCAATATATATTATTTGTTAATAGAATTAGCCAGAAGATAGTGTGGCAGGCTAAAGCATGTATTTGGATGTGTTTCCACAAGTAGCCGGTCTGCTAAATACAGGTGCTGGGTTATTTCTGAGAGCTATATATTTGTAACCGTAAAACTGCCACTTATCAGCAAGATTAATATTTAGAGCATGGGTGATTTGGAAACTTTAGTAACCAGAAATGAGAGATAATGTACCTTAAAAATAAGCAGTAGGCAAAGTGAGTTTATATATTAATTAAATGATCAGAACAATACAATTTTACCATCTGGCAAGAAGGAATTTAGTTTGCAAGCCCCAAACCATCTCAAAGAAGGCCAGCTCCCAAGACCAGAGGCTACTTCTCAAGGAGTTACCAGAATATTTCTCCAGCACAAAATAGATCCTAAACACATAGTTAAGATAGTTTTTTCTTCTTAATTCTTCTTTTTGGCATTTGAACTTTTGGAAAATGCAAAAGTTCATGACATTCTTTTAAAAACAGCTCTCAAGTTTATATCTTCAACTTGGGCATCTCTCATGAATTCCAGATACACCATCAACCTTCATACGCTTTCGATTTGGTTGTCTAAGCAGATGACATTCCAAACCAAACTCATGATTTCTCTTTAAGTTTTCTATAAAGTCTACCCCTTCTCAGAAAAAAAAGTCAATTCTATCCATTTTGTTGCTCAGGCTCCACACCTTGAAAACATCCCTGGTTCTTTTCTCTCTCACATCTCACCTCCAATCAATAGCCATCTGTCACCTCTACTTTCAAATTATACCTGAATCCAAACACTTCTCAACAAGTCCATCAGCTGGGCATGGTGGCACAAGACTGTAATCCCACCACTTGGGAGGCTGAAGCAGGAAGATTGCTGCAAGTTTGAGGCCAGCCTGGGCTACATAGTGTACTCAAGTCCAGCCTAAACTACACAGCAAGACCTTGTCTCAGAAAAAACCAAACAAAAACAAACAAACAAACAGAAAATCATAGTACCTTCCTTCAAACTACCATCAGCTCTCACCTCAGTCGCTGCAACACCTAACTGGTCTTCCTGGTTTATCCTGCATTCTCTTTTCAAGATAGCAGCTAGATGACCCTTTAAACAGCAAGTAGACCCCATCTTTCTTCCACTCAAAGCTTTCAGTGGTTTCAAAGATCTCGTTCAGAGTAAATGCCATAGTTCTTGCAGTGATCCTCAAGGCTCCCTGCTGTCTCTCTGGCCCCATCCTGTCAGGATCCCTTCTGCAGTCCTGCTGCTTAGTCCCCTGGGCCCCTCACTGCTTTGCCAACACACGCAGCACTCTCCTGGCTCACAGCACTTGCCCTTCTCTTCCTCTTTCCCAGGATAATCCTCTTCCCCCATTTTTGTTCATGTTGATATTATTACTCTTAGCTCATGTTTATGACATACAGTGTCTACATTCACTGAGGTTATTAGGTTCCGATACATGGCATATCTTTATTCTACTTATTTCTACTTCATCTGTCTCTTCTCTCCCTGGGTCTCCTGGACCTCTTCCCATTTGCAAGAGATCTATCCCATGTCCTTCTATCCTTCCTTTATTGTTCTCTTTGTTTATACTTTGGCTTACTCAAATGACAGATACCATATGGTATTCAAGTTTGTGTGACTGATTGATTTCACCTAACATTATATTTTCCAGAGGTATCTATTTTTGTACACGTCTCAAAAGTATCTTCCTTTATAGCTGAGTAGTATTGCATTAAGTATAGATGCTACATTTTCTTTATCTACTAGTCTATTAATTCCCAAGAATACATTTATATCTGTATTTCTCATCTACTTTAGGTCTTCAAGGTCATTCATGAACACTTGAAGGTTGCACCTTCACCAATTCCACATGCCTCCTTAATTCTCTTGCTTTATTTTTTTCACAACATTTACTACTATTCCACACCATAATATTTTATTATTTGTATATTTATGTCTCTTTTGATCAGCATGTAACCCCACAGGGGGCAGGAATTTTTGTCTTTCATTTGCTGCTAGAACAATGCTGGGCACATCAAAGAAACTCAAGTACTTTTTGACTATTGAACGATTTGAATTCACGTCCTTTCTAACTGAGTTTGGTGTCTTACAGGTAGAGTGTTTACTGGTACTTTTGAATTTGAGTATACTTATCATATCTTTTTATTTCATTCCATGTTTTCCCTTTTTCCCCACATTTTTAAACATTAGTGCATACTGGTCAGACAGATTAATGGATTTCATTTTGGTAGATTTGTGTAGAGCATAACTTTCGTTAATCATTCCCCCCACCACTCCTCTTGCCCCACTTTCCTCCCTCTTTTTACCTTTCTGGGGGTTTTGTTTCCAAAGTCAGCCTCGCCAGTGGTCCAGAGCGCCCCCTTGTGCTCTCTGTAAGCAATTATTCCCTCCTGCAGGGCAACCACCCTCCAGACTTTAAATACCAGAGGTAATTCATCTTTTAAACTTTTATTAATGCAGATATTCAGAATGTAATCTGTGGTGTTACCCACTTTCATTTGATATTACGTTTGTAAGATTCATCCATGGTGTCGCATTTAGTTGTAATTTATCCATTCCCAGGGCTCTGTCTTCTATTACTCGAACATAGCACAGTGTCTTTACACTGTGTGAACATTCTACTTTTGATGACATTTGGACAGTTTGCAGTTTGGGGCTATTACAAAATATTCTTCCATGAACATCTTGTGTGTGACTTAAAGTAAGCTTTTCTATTGGGTATATACACAGCATACAATGCCTAGGTTTAGGACTGTATGTGCGCATGCTTGATTTTAATACTGCCAGTTTTTCAAAATGCTTGTCCCAATTTCCAATCCCTGAAGACCGTCAGAGTTCCCGTTGGTGATATCTTCACTATCACTTGACAGTTTTTCTGTTTTTTAACGGATCTATTTTGATTGGCAGATAGGTTTCATTTGCATTTGAGAGTTAATAAGGTTGAGTTTCATATTGTATTTGCCTTTCAGTATGCTCTTTGGTGAAGTATCTATTCAAATATTTTCCCAATTTCATTATATTTCTTTTTTAGTACTGATTTCTATCTCATATTTTCTGAATTTAAGGATATTTATAGAAGAGTTATATATTCCCTACATGAGTCTTTGGTCAAATCTGTAACTTATGGAAGTATTTCTCCTATTTTGTGACTTGCCTTCTCACTCTTTCAGTTGACTCATTTAATAAATATTCCTAGCTCTTCTAACTCTCTTCAGGATAGAGCAAACTAATATTGTTACCTTCTTCACAATTAAAAATCTTAAAATGTTTTGACTTTGATCACTTTCTCAACATTTGTGCTATTTCTGTTCAATATTTTAATCTCCCCTCAATGGGACATTATTATTATTTTATTAATACTTTTGTTAAGCTTTATTCTTACACTCAAAACTTGCTATCTGGGGGGGCTGGGGATTTAGCTCAGTGGTGCCGCTGCCTACCTCGCAAGCGCAAGGACCCGAGTTCGATCCCCGGTACAAAAAACCACAAAAATAAAAACAAAAACAAAACTTGCTATCTGGGATTATTTTCCTTCTGCCTTTATCAAGTACATGCTTTGGACTTTTCTTCAATACATTTTAGTCAATGTAATGGTTAATGTGAATTGTTAACTTGATGGACTTGAGAGACTCCTAGGAGATCACAGCTCATTTCTGTGTCTCTAGGTGGGCCATGGGGATATGACCTTGGGGACTATATCCAGCCCCTGACCCCTTTTCTCTTCGATGCTTTTCTCTTGCTCTCTGCCTCCCGGATGAGATGAGTTGAGCAGCATTCCTCTGCCATGCCCTTCCACCACAGGATTTCTGCCTCAGAGCCAGCTAACCATGGACCGAAACCCCTGAATCCGTGAGCTAAAATATACCGTTCTTTAAGTTGTGTGTGTCAGCATTTTGTCCTTCCAACAGTCAGAAAACTGTACTGGAGAAGTGGCGTTGTTGCTGTGACTGTACCTGGACTCGTGGTCTGGAACTGACTTGTGGGAGGAGTTTGGAAGAGTTGGAAGATGAGGGCTAGAGAAGCCCGACGGTGCTGTAAGCAGATCCTGATGGGCAATTCTGGTGGGAGCTAGAAGCCCAGCATGCGGATAGGGAAGTCAACAGTGAAGACGGGGCACATGGAGTTTCAGCGGGGAGTCAGGACTCTGATGGGAATCAGACTAGGGACCCTGTACATCGTGTTTGAGCAACACATTTGTCTGCGTTTTGTTCACGTCCTAAAACTGTGGGCAGCTGAGTGTACAGGTGACAGACTGATCTGACAGTGGAAATCTCAAGGCAGCACAGTGTTTCAGCAGTGGTATCATTATTGCTGGCTGCTTTTAGCCAGAGTTACGAGAATTGGGAGAACAAAGCACAGCAGATAGGTTTGACAAACCATCTGGCCAGAAGAGAAGTGTGTGTAAAGATAGAGCCAAAGCCAGTTTCTGGCTGAACTGAAGAGATGAACACTGCATGCATGCACACCCATGTTTATAGCTGCACAGTTTATAATCACTACATTTTGGAAACAGCCCATCAATAGATGAATGGGTAAAGGAAATGTATTTCTATACACTGGAGTACTACTCTGCCATAAAGAAGGATAAACTTGAGACATTTTTAAGTAAATGAATGCACTTTGAGATGATAATCTTAAGTGAAATAAATCAGATACACAAGCTTAAATATCATTGTTTCTCTCGTGTGAGGAATTCACAAGGTAAATAAGGAGCAAAATGGAGGATAGATATTAGGAACTAAGAAGAACTTGTTCAACTGGAAAGGGGAATAAGAGGGAGGGGGAAGAGAAGGAAAGGAAAAGGGATTTTAAAAAGAGAATGGAAGATAAAAATGGGAACTGGGACAGGGATTGAGCTCAGTGGTTTCGCCGCCTGCTGCATAAGCTCACGGACCTGAGTTTGATCCCTGGTACCAAAACCCCTCCCTGCCCCCAAATGGAAACAATGCTTTGTAAATGTGGAGGAGAAGAAGGGTTGACCATAGTGGAGGAGAATGGGGAACAAAAGAAGATATGTTATGTACAGGTACAAATTCCCATGATGAATGTGATCATTATGCAAAATGAATACACTTCACAGAAGTAAAAATGACCAATAAATATGAAGAAACACTGAACATTCCTGGTCATTACAGAAATGCAAATTAAAACACTGAAATTCTATCTTATCCAGAAAGAATGGCTATCATCAAATGAAATAATGGCAAATGTTGGAGAGGCCGAGGGAGAAAAGGAACATTTCCATATTGCTGTTGGGAATATACAACCACTAGTACAACCACTATGGAAATCAGTATGGAGATTCCTCAAAAAATGAATATTAGAGATCTGGGGATTTAGCTCAGTGGTGCCGCTGCCTGCTTCGAAAGCACAAGGTCCTGAGTTCAATCCTTGGTACCAAAAAACCCACATTTTTTTTTCCATAAAAAATGAATACTAGTAATGCTATTTGACTCACCTATTCCCCTTCTAGGTATCTTCCTGAAAGAGTTAAAGACATCATATTACAGTGATCCATGCACACTCATATACATGTTTGCTGTAAGCAGCAAAATTCATAATAGCTAAATCTTGAAAGCAGCTTATATGTCCATCAACAGATGAAAGGGTAAAGAAAATGAGGTATTTACTCACAGTGGAGTACCACACTACCATGAAGAAGAATAAAGTGGAATCATTTGGAGGAGGAAAATGAATGCATCTTGAAACCATAATCTTAAATTAAATCAGACACACAAGCTTAAATATCACATTGTTTCTCTGATATGAGAAACCAAGAGCAAAAATAAAGAGCAAAATAATCGATAATAGGAAGTAGGGAGGTAGATCATTCTCAGCAGAGAAGTGGATCCAGAGATGGAGGGAGGGGAGAGAGGGGAGGGGTAAAGGATGAAAAAAGGAATTGAGATGTGTTCTGTGCGTGCACCAACTCCACACAAGGAAAGTAAATATTATGTACTAATAAAGTAAAATAATAAAAAAGAAAAAAATATATACTTGTTTTATTTGTCTGAATTACATTGCATTTTTTCTTTTCTTTTTTGGTAGTACTAGGATTGAAGCCAGGACCTTAGGACTTGAGCTACACCCTCAGCCCTTTTTATTATTTTTTTAAATTTTGAGACAGAGTCTTGCTAAGTTACTAAGGGGCCCAATTGGGTTCAGATTTGCAATTCTCTGGCCTTAGCCTCCCGGAACACTGGGATACAGGTGTGCGACAGCACTCCTGGTTTTTCCTTCACTCTTGAAAGATATTACCTGGGGAGACGACAGTATCTTTCAGCAGAATTGTGTTCCGGTTAAACACTCTCACCAAGAACTGAGCCTACTTGGTATTTTGTAGATGATTGCTGTGTTTTGTTTCTCTGCTTTTAAGGTTTTGTGAGATACTCCTGTATTCACCAATGTTTGCAGTTTCTTTTAGAGTTAGGTGTGGATTTCTTCTATTTACACTGCCTGGAACTTTAGGATTCTTGGATTTGTGTATCTCTGAATAATTCTGGAATATTCTTCTTATGTACTATCTCCTCTTTCCCATTTTTTTCTAGTGTACTTTTACAAGACTCTGACTTAATGTTAAGACTCTTCACTACAGCCTCTGTGATTCTTATCCTGTCATTATTATCATTTCCTCTGTGGAGTGAATTCTGGACAACTTCTCTAGATTGATCTTTTAGTTCACTAGTTTCTTCTTCATATATGTCTAATCTTATGGATAATTTAGTATTCATTGTATTTTTATATCAACTTAAACTTTTTCAAATTTTTTCATGTTCTCTGTTCATATTTTTATGTCTTATGTTTTATGTCTGATAATTCAAATATTTGCAATATCTTATAGTTGGTTCTTCTGTCTATGCTCTGCTAGTTTTCACTATGAATTGTTTACTTGGGTATTTTTTCACTATAAACTTAATTTTCCAAAGAATATTGTGCAGGAATAATTTGAGATTTAGGTAGAAATAGGTTATATCAAGGTAAATCTATGTTTGCTTCTGCCAGCTGTTTGACAGCTCTATCAAGCCGATTCCATTGTAGATTAAATCGCCTTACTTTAGGATCGTACAGATAGTGTGGGTTTAAACTTCAGCTGTGCATCAGGATCAGCTCACGGGAGCAGATTTTCACAATTTTTCCAGTATCAGGGGAAAAAAAATCTCTCTGATCAGTGAAGGTAGTGTTCATTCTTCAAGTACAGGTGTGACTACTTGGGTTCTGTGGTAGCTTGGATATGTGTCTCCAACCCTTGGTTCCACTGGGAGTGGTGAAATTTTTAAGAGGTAGGGCCTTCTGGTTACTGGAGCTGTGTCCTTGAAGGGGAAAGTGGGACCCCAGCTTCTCTTCTTCTCTCTCCTTCCTTCTCAGCTACCATAGGATGAGCACATTTTCTCCATTATGATTGCTACCTCAACACAGGCCAAAGGCAATGAGGCCCATTGACCATGGACTGAAACCTCTGAAACTATAAGCCAGAATACCACCTCTTTTCCTTACAAGTTGATTATCCCAGGCTCTTGTTTACAGTAATGAAACACAAACTAACCCAGGCCCCAGCTTATCAGGAACCAGCTTTGGTAGCTCCTTCCTATCCTCTTCACATCCTGGAGGTAAGAAGGAGCCTAGGGATATGGTGCTCCATAAAATAGTCAGGAGAAACACTAGCTTCAGCATTTATCTCCCAGGTTCCCTGGTCCAGGGATGCTTTATTTTTATATCAATTTTGTAATACTTTTATAAACACTTAAATAATTTATTCCTCACTTGTTTTAATCAAGAGAATCATTCACATTGTCCAATCTACCATGCTGTCAGAAACTGAAGTTTGATCTATTCTTTCATTCCTTTACCCAACAAAATTTTGTTCAGTAGCTCCATTACGCTAACACTGCATCAAGGTTAGATACATAGAAAAAGACAGCAAATGGTTTCTGATGTTGAGGTGTGCGCATTATATCGGGAGACAACAGACCAATCATGAATTGTAATGTCAGATGTTATGGCTGATATCTAGATGTTCCCCAAAGCCTCATGTGGTTATAGGTGGGGCTTTTGGGAGGTGACTGGATCATGGGTGTGTGATACTGGATTAGTCCACTGGCTATGATGTTGTGGCTGGGTGTGATGTTGGGAGGTGAAGCTTGGTGGGAAGAGGTGGGTCACTGTGGGCATGGCATGGAGGGTATAATATCCCTCCTCCTCCCTTGGTCTTTCTCTGCTTCCTGCCTGCCACACCATGGACTGTTTCTCCTCTGCCAAGCCACCTTGCCTTGGATCTTACTATGGACTGAAACCTCTACAAAAGGTGAGCCAAATAAACTTCTCCTCCATTAACTTGAGGGTGTCAGGCATTGTGAAACTAAGACATAAGACATGATATAATTTTTCAAAAAGGAAAATAAATGAAGAGAACTAATGGGTATTTACCCTATGAACCAGATGCTTTATGTGTGCTGACAAGCTGCCCTAGGAAATAAGTATTACCTCCGCTTGCACATGAAATTAAGTAAATTTCCTAAGGTTACAGGATTAGAGTAGTGGCCCTGGGGCTCAGAAATGTTTCACTCTGCTTCCTTATTGTGGAGATATGGTCATTCTGTTGCTGGGTAAGTGTCATGGAAACAGGAGGAGAATTATGGTCCCTGCAGAGTGGGAAACAGGAACATGGACTGAAGATAAGGCAGGCCTCAGAGGAAGTGATGTTGGGATGGAATTGCAGGATGACCAGGAGACCAGCAGGCAGGGAATGGTCAGAGGCATTCCAGATAGTGGAAAGAGATGGAGCAAAATGGTAGGGCCCATAAACATACGGCATGGCCAGCAAATGGAGACTAGAGCCAAGTATGCAGGAGGACAGGTGTGTGCAACAGATGAGGCCAATTATGCTGGAGGCAGATTTTCAGAGGCTTTGAGTTCATCTCATGATCACTGAAATTTATTCTTCCCATTCTGACGGTAATACATTCTGACTGTAACACATTATGAAATGTCAGTGGCTTGCCAAGGCTTATCGGGCTGGAATGGACATCTGTTTTCTTCATCTACCCAGCATGCGCTTTTTTTCCTAATAGGAGCTGCCTTGTTTTCCTTGGGGAATCCTCAATCTAATGCTATGTCACTATGATCGAGCTGATTCTACCCCTGGCTCCAGCAGGAGATGATACAGGCCAGGTCAATCAGAGCACTGTGTCCCTTATACTTTATAATTGCTTCAGGGGTGGCACATGCCCCAGTCCAAGCCAATAAGACTCTGATCTTCAGTTTTATTATAGCTGTTGGGAAGACAGAACTTTCTAGTTCCCGCTGGGGTTTACAAGAGCATGACTTGTAAGCTCAGCACTGCTGGATCCTTCTTCTTTCTCCAAGGGTAGAATCGGCCTGAAAATGGAGCCCACAAGAAAAGAGCAAAGCCAGGGAGAGAAGTGAACCTGAATCCTTGGGATTTTATTCATGTCCCTGGATCCTGCCATGCCTACACGTTCTACTAGGTAGATCTCCTTTAACTACTTGCTTCAACTGAGTATGATTTAATTACTGCTCTTTGCAGTCCAGAATCTTGAAGAAGGTAAAATACAACTAAGCAAAGTCACCAAATGCTAGTACATTACCAGAATGTTGATGGAATGATCCTGCAAAGATAACAGGCTAGTTGTAAACAGAAAAGAATAAACAGTTGCTGAGTACCCATCATATGACAACCATCAGAGCTGGGCCTTAGACAAACCCTGTGAGGCCCATGTTATGATCACTTTTATAAATGAAGAATTGAGCTGCAGGCATATAAAGTCACTTGCTACATAACTATGAAGTATTAGAGTGTAGATTTGAATTCAAGTCTTCCGTTCCTCATTCAGTGCTCTTTCTACTACTGAAGATACCTCACTAGGGCTAGTTACTTGGAACATAATAGATGTTCAGTAAATATTTGGAAAATAAAACCTTGGCAATGGTGAAAAAGACCAGGAACAAACACACTTACCCTGGCCTTGGGAGGGCCTGACCAGGTCCATATCCTCAGGACAGGCCTTTGCTTCTATTTCATCAGTCATGGTTTCCTGCTGTCTAGCCACCGTGCTCCATCTATCTCCGTGGCTGGTAGTCATCTGGATGTCTTCTGGTGTCACCTCATAAACGTCTACCTACATATGTAACAGGGAGGGTAACTATCCAATCTGTTCCTTATTTATGTGTGCTGTTCTTTATTCATTCATTCACTCCTTAAGGACAACAGTCACTTATTATTTATTGTTCATTATTTAAAGTTGTCTTACTAGGCTCCCGGTTTTACAAGGGCACATGCTGTGTCCTTCATTTGCCTCTGAATGGCCAGTCAGTGCCCGGGATTGAGTTAGGCCCAAAGGATACAACACAGCAGGGGCTATAAGGCTAGCTCTTTATATAACCAATCTCACTTAACCATCACAACACCACCCATCACCAGGGAGATATCATTAGATCATCAGTCCTCTTGATAAAGTTTAGACAGATTAAATGGCCAGTCTCAGGTCTCACGGTTAGTGATCCACAGAGGAGGGACTTGACCTCAAAACCCTGTGCTCCTGACTGCTCAAGGAAGCTGGGCATGCCTTCTCTTTTTCTTGTTTGCTTGACACTGTCTTTCCATCCACCACTCTTCTGTTCCTTCTTCCTTCTCTCTGTACTTCCTCCCTCCAGTGTTTGCCAAGCACACATGGAAACAGGACAGGGAGGGTGAATCTCTTGACTGCGAGATGGAGCTGGGGAAGACTTCAAAAAGCAGGATTTACTAAAGTGTGCTGTGAACAATGTAGGTCAGAGATTGATGGAGGGGACAAAGGAAGACCTGCAGATGAATCAGCATGAGCGCATGCATGGGGTACTTGGAAAAGCATTAGTGGCCTCACCAGGTAGTGTGGAGGCTGCTGCTGAGGGAAGCAGTGAAAGAAATCAGGGAGAAGACAGGAGAAAGAGGGGAGAGAAGGCTAAAAGACAAAACATAGGGCTGAGTTACAAAGGGTCTTACGTGCCAGGCAGAGAGTCTGGTCTTTATTCCTTAGTTATGGAAGCCAAGCAGGGAAAAACCTGATTAGATTTCTATCTCAGAAAGACCTAGCTAGATTGGCTGGAAGAGATAGTGGAGAGAGAAAAATGAGACCATGTTTTGCCACCTAAGTGTGTTCTAATTGCCAAATGAAAATGAGAGAGACATTACTGTCTTACTCACCATACGAAAGGAGGCGTGAGGGTAGACCATGATGTCATATTTGAAAGTATTTGGAAAAAGCTAATGGAATTAACCAATATAAAGCATGAATTATCCTGAGTTTTTGGTGGGATCGTGGGCAAACTGGGTGGAGAATAAGAGGAAGGCCATTCTTTTAAATCACAGAGCCAAAACTGAAATTTTTTAAATGGGGGAAAAGTGACAATGAAGTGATGAAGACAGTGTTTTACACAGTGACCAGCTTCCTTCAGTGTGAGCCCTTAGAGAAGCAGGGCACTATTGCCTTAGGGCTGCCCTTGGGAATCTTCTGCAGAGATAGCTTGAATCACACCGGATTGTGTGTTTTAACCCACAGACCACTAGCCGGCTACACTTTCCACTCCATCCACCTAACATACTTCTAACAAAAGAATAACTCTTAGGAATTTCTAAACTTCAACCCACTCCATAAAGGAAAAACTTTTTAGTGGTAGCCTGACCCCATACCTGGCTCTTCCATTTAGCCAGCAATGAAAAAGAGCCTACCCCTGCTTTTTTATGGTCTATATCCTTAGGTTTCTTTACTTCCTTCTCATATGCTCTGGATCTGCCCCCTCCTGGACTCCACTATCAATACTCATACGTGGCATCACATTCCCCCCACCCCCACCTTGATACCCAGTGCTGCTCCCTGGCTCTGGATCCCGTTTTTCTTAATCACTGACTTTTCTACCCTCTGAATTACACTGCTCTGTGATAGTCTCTCTACACCTAACCTCGTCCACCCTGGTCCCTGGGCCTAAACACTAGTTCTGGCCTAAACCACCACTATGCTGTTCAATTTACCCCAGCCCTGCAGGTAGCATTGGGACCATCTTATACTAAAAGAGAAACCATTTCGAGACAGCATCTCCAATGCTTCAGCACTGACAGTAACTCTGGCAGTTTCCAGTTAAGCTTCCTACCGCTACACTGAAGGGGAAAGTGTCAGTTGGAGACGCTGTCGCACACACATCTACATATCTCACATGGATAATGGAACAGTACATCTCACCTTTAGGGTGTGTTATGTCTTACAAAGTGCTTACACACACATTATTTCTGTATCATTGGGAACAAGGTAGAACTGGGATGTGAGTGGAGATGGCAGTTGAGTGAGGGTCACGCATTCTCAGTTTCCTGCTAAGATGATCACACTCAGGAACAGACTCTTCTAAGTAGGACCTTAGAACGCAAAGTTTAAGGCTCTCCTGACTCCAAGGTGGGCAAGTGCAGGGTTTGGATGTGTCCCCCAACTTAGTCCCCAGACGTGTATGTTAATGGTATTTGGAGGTGGGGCCTCTGGGGGGGGCGTCTATCTCACCTCAGTGGGAACCAGGGAGTGACTGCTGTACCAGGCCCTCTGGCTTGCTTGCTGTCTCTCCATGGGATACCCTCTGCCATGCTACACAGCAGCCAGAAGGTCCTCACTAGATGCCGGTACCATACTTGTACTTCCTCTTGGACTTCCCAGCCAGAGGAACTTCTATCCTTTTTAACATGCCCAGGCAGGACAGAAAATGGACTAAGATAGATGGTCCCTAAGAGTGACTGTCTTTGTTCCTTGCACTCTAGGTAGGTGCTTTGCTTAACCTGCTCTAGCTCCAACTCTGCTTCCAAGGCCCCTTGCTGGGAAATAAGTGGAAAGCTTGCAGCTATAGCTCAGCGATTTTGCACATTTGTGCCCTTGATAATGCACCCAACACCTACTGCATCCTCTGACTCTGTCTCCCTGGAGAGCTGCTTGTCTTAGTCTTGCAAATGTCACCCCCTGCCCAGACCCTGTCACACATCTGAACCATACCATGTGCCCAGGAACCCTGGAACCCAGGTACCTTGAAAGGATGCTTTGAATGTGGATCCTGTTCTGAATTTTGATGTTCCAATCCACATGGGTCTTTTTCCTTCATGTGTTTATCTTCATCTTCACGTTTAGGGCTACAATGTATGGAGATGCCAAGGAAAAAGTAAAAATTCGCGTGTTTAGATAATAGTGCACTGCTCGGCAACTAAGGCATAGCTCAGTGGTCGAGCCTGTGCTTAGCATGCCTGAAGCCGTGGCCTCCCCAGCACCAAATACTGCCCTACTCAGTCCTAAGTGAAATGAATGAGAAGAATGACCTTTAATAGATATGGATCTTTTCCTTTTCCTTTTTTAAGATAAGAGATCAGGATCAGATTAGCCACAAAGAAAGCTTACCTGCTCCAATCCATGCCAGAGTGTCAATTCCTGCTTAAACCCTTCTAAGTCACTATCTTTCTTTCCAACCCCATCTCTCTTTTCTCCTTCTTTCCACTTATACTTGAGTCTAAACTCTCACAGTCACCCAAACCCACTGACCTCTTTGAGCAACTCTCCTTTTTTATTAGATAATTATTTTTGGATCTACCTTCTCAATCGGAAATTGCTGACAAATAAGACACTTCTTGTCTAGAGTATCCTACCTCTGAGAATCCCTCCCTGATCGTCCCAAGCTGTCATACACGGGGTCCCTTCTCCTCTAACACCTTGTCCTTCTGTGTTCTATTAGAACTGTCTTTTTAGGAGCTTTCTTTGCTCCCCTTTGCCTTGCCAGCCAGCCTTTGCTAAGTGAGCACAGCAGGGCCAGGTTGGGGTCAGAGAGGAAGGCGGAACGGGATCGCCGAGCATGCAGTCTGCATCACACGGCTGCAGGGTGCAGAGGAAACTGGACCAGCTGGGAACTGGCACTGGGAGCATGACTGATGCACAGGGGAAGACCGCCCCAGCCGTGAGAGGGTCCTGGCCAGACTAACACTTTCCTTCTTGAAGATAAAACTCACCGAAGTTCTTGATGGAGAAAACTCTTCCAAGGCTGAAAGTAAAGAGGAAAAGTGTCATTGTCATAATCTCCCCAGATCAGGCTCTGTTCAGTTACAGATCATCAGGAGACTAGACCAGCAGGCAAGGGGTGAGGTCTGGGCACAAAACCGAGGCAGAAAGTTCTGAGAACTGTCACCATTGTCATGGGGCTGGAGACCAATGATAAAAGAAACAAGCATTCCTGAAGTTACACCCTGTGCTTGAGGAGATGCATGCCTGCACTTAGAAACAAACTGCTCTCTGCACACCTTTCTCTGCATGCTCTTTGCATGTGTAGAATAAAGAACTTCTAAGTCATATGCGGAAATATGCAGTTGTGGTGTCCTAGCAATGTTTCAGCAGGCAAATTGGTGGGATTTCTTCCTTCCTGATTATGTGCCCTGTGACTCAAACTGAGCTCTCACACTGTCTAGATTTGGTTCCACTGAAACTACACCCCAGTGGACACAGCAGAGACCCCGACCTGTCTGGTGGTCACATATCTAATGCCACTGTTTATTTGGAATCTAGCCAAACACTGAAGAAAACACAAAATAAACATCAAAAATAATGCTGTAAAATCTAGGAATTAGAGCTCATCTACTCACTGGCCCTGGAGGAGAGCACTGCAGGCCTTCATTCAGAGACCACTAGCTCTTATTTGACACATGATTCTAGCAAGTGAGAGGCAGCCCTGGTAGAGAGACAAGTCTGATGGACCTGTCTGCCAAGTTCCCTTCAGGATACTTCATGTCTCT
This sequence comes from Heterocephalus glaber, assembly GCF_000247695.1. The sequence continues at coordinate 3,400,964 of NW_004624862.1, read as the reverse complement.
GAGTCCCCGTGTTCTCCCCTACAACATGGAAGCAGCAATACCAGCTCCCAGGCTGCCTGTGAGGATTATGTGCTCCCTGTGGATACAAGTGCCCCGCACACAGCAAGGCAGGTGCTTGCTTGACCAGATGATAAGCATCGCTGCACACAAAGATGGACACAGTAGCTAGATGTGATCACTGTCAGAAAGAAAATCACAGAAGCCAGAGTTGTGAGTGGTGTGAAGGCAACTAGCTGTCTGTAAGGGCCCAAGAGCATCTGTTAAGAGCTGTCTACTTAGTGAGATACTCAAGAATACTCCAAGTCATCCAGAAAGGATAAAATCAGATCCCACTTACCCTGCTGCAAAATGCAGAGATGAATATAAAAAATGATTGGCGGTTAAAAGATTTAAAAATCAAAAATACTCATATGCCTTTTTTATTTGAAAGGGATAAGTAAGGTCCAGTCATCTGGAGGATTCACTCGAGCAGACCAGTGTATTGTTTGTTGATTTGCCAGGTAAGTGAAGCATTTTAGCAGATTGTTTCTACTCCCGTTAATAAAAACAGTAAACTTTTTTTCCTGCTACAAAGTGTATGTACAAGTGAACGATCCTTAGCAGCAAGCAGAAGAAAACTGAAGCAGAGATAAAGGATCTAGACTAAATGTACCCAGCGAGCAGAGTAGAGACTTAACTGACCCCGTGAAAACACTAGTTAAGTGCCTATTGTGAACCAGGTACTGTACTAAGTGCTTACACTTTGATGTAGTTCTGTCAGCAATTCTGTGAAGTCAGTACTGGCCCCTTTATTTATTAAGCATCTGCTGCTGCAGATAGAGTAACAAGACTGATGTTTCTTTTCCCCATGCAGAATACTCCACTGTACAGAGAGGCGAGATGCTCTGTCCCAGGCTCTGACTAGCAGAACATTTACCTGTGTCCACCTTATATTTACCTTTCCTTTAACCTTACAAGGGCCCTGGATGCTTTCTCTTTTCTAAGTGAGGAAATGAGGATCTGAGATCATGCAGTCAGGCACTGTGATCAAGGCCAGCAGTGATTCCACTTGGGCCCTAAGCGAAATGCTACACTGCCTCCCAGGTAACACCTGGGCCTGCACTCAGCAGTAGCCCAGAAAATATCCCTTCAAGGGTCTGGTCATTTTCCTATAAGCACAAGATCCACAAATGTGGATTATGCCATGGGACTTTGCCCTGTGGAAGGGAGAATTATTAAAGGTTGGTTGGCACTGGCTGCCACAGGTAAGGTGACAGGAGTAGTCAGATTATCTACTATTTTATTATACATTTTCTGAATCTGACATTATAGGACTCAGGATCCGGAATCATAGCCTGGGAGTCTGGAAAACCCTGATGAATGGGGGGAAAACCAAAACTAGACTATTCCTTTCTCACAAAAAAAGTACTCTTCATCAAAGCTGTACACTTGTTTTAGTGACAACCTTGGTATGGGAAAAAGACACAATACCTTTTGGAGTTCTTCAATTCCAACATCATAAGTTGCTGAAATAAACAAAAACATTATTTCAAGACAGTTTCCATCCATTCCTCACAGCACAGCACGGTATTGATACAAGATGCATAGTTCAGCGTCCTCACCTTCAAAGCACCAGTCTAGGGGAGCTCTGTGTGTGGTTTGGGAAATCCTGGGGTCACTGGTCATGGTTTAAACCTCCACGGGGATTTCCAGCATGGAATTTATAGTCAGTGAAAGCAGACAAAACCATTTGAAGTTTCCCTGGTTTAGTAATAGATAACATATTCCATACTTAAAGGACTGACATTTAGTGATAAAACTTAGAAGACAAACTTGAAAGGATAAAGGGTTGACAAAAGTCAAAATCCGACTTCACAAAATGAACTCACATCACACCCTAAAGTGTTTCATTTCCCCAACCACAGCTTGAAAAGAGGAGCCCACCAACCTCGGCCCAGTAGCTCCTGATTTTTCTAATAGTTCTGTGGGTTTTATTTAGTGACATGATCGCTACCTTAATTATTAACAAATGAAAGGGTGGCAAGAATTTGGGTTCAAATCTCAGCTCTGCTACTTCCTTCCTGGGGATTTCAGATGAATTACTTGGTTCCTTTGAGCCTCAGTTTGCTCATCTGTGAAACTGGGCCACTTAGTACCTGCTTTTCAGAGTTAATGGGGGAAATTAAAGGGTATGATGTTAGAAATATACTTAGAAAAGCATCAGATATTGTTTTCCCATAAAACTGCTTACTTGGATCTTTTTTTTTCTTTAAAGTTTACTGTTAAAGATTTCTCCCTACTGTTACTGAATTTGTGTACTTAACAAGCAGGACTATTTTTTTTTTTCTGTTTTGCTGATAGTGTCCTCAAAGTTTTGCTCAGAAAACTGACAAAGCAACTCATTGCATTTCTAAGTTTTTATTGTAAACATACAATAAATTGATAACATTAGTGAAATCCTAGATTTTTCTTAGGGGCTGTTAATACATGATTATCAGCATACAAACCTAAAATTCTGCATGGGTGATTAATATATACTTCTTGTTGGGTAACTGTACACTTTACCTTTACTGATTTTCTCTTTTTTCTCTCTCTCTTCTTCTCCTTTTACTTGTGAAACTGGGGATAGTAAAATCTCTACCACTGAGCTATAGCCCCTACCTTTTCATTGACTTTTAATTAAAACATTTTATTCTGCTACTCTTTGCTTTGAAAGCTTTGTGTAGCTGTTAATACTTTCAAAGATATTTATGATATAATTTGTCCCATATTCATTCCTAGTATGGATTTTTCTAATTTTTAAAAAGGATACCCCCCCCCCAATTTATTTACCTTTCTGTGCTTTTTAAATATCAAACAAATTATACTTTCATTTGTTTTCCCTGGTCACTTGGGCAGAAATACTAACTTTTGTATAAGCCATGAGAATTAGGTCAAACTTTATTTTTCTAAGCTTTCATTATCTTATTTCTCGAAAATCATAGTTAAAAGGCTATCTTTCCTCTATTGATTTGTGTCTTTGTAAAGAAAAAATCAGTTTGGCTTATTTGGACGGGTCTATTTCTGGGTTCTCAGTCCTGTCCTACTGTTCTCCGTGTCTCCACCACTACCACATACAGTCGGATTACTGTAGATGTAAGTGTTGAAACTGGGGAGACTGATACTTCTCATTCTTTCTTTTGCAAAATTGTTTTTAACTATTTTGGTTCCTTTGCTTTTCCATATTCACTTTAGAATAATCTCGTCCATAACTACAAAACATCTTGCTGGGATTACCTTGAACCTGTATATCACTTGGGAAGAATTGATGTTCTTACTGTTAATTTTACTGTATTCAGTGTTTTACTCCATATAGACGGTAATTCTCTCTACCCATTTCGATTTTGATTTAATCTGAATTTTATAGTTTTCAGCATGTAAGTCTTATACATGCTGTTAGATTTCAGTCTAAATATTTATTTTTGAGACTCCAAAAGATATTTTTCATTTTAGTGTCCATTGCTAGTACATAAAAGTACAATTGTATCCTGTAACCTTGGTGAACTCATTAGCTCTAGGAGAGTTTGGGGGATTTTAGATTTGTTTGCAAATTCCTTAGCAATTGCTACTTGGACAATCATGTCACTGCAAATAAAGTTTGTTTCATTTCCTTTGTTTTGATCCGTATGTCTTTTATTTCCTTGTTTGCTGATTTTGCTGGCTAACCTCTCAGCACTATATTGAATGGGAATGGTAAAAGGCATTCTTACCTAATTCCCAGTTTGGGGAGGGGTAATCAGTATTTATCCATAAGCATCATGTTTAGCATAGGCTTTTTGTAAATGTGTTTATCAATGTGCAGAAGTTAACCTCCCTTCTAATTTTTCCAAGAATTTTTGTATTATGGATGGGTGCAGTATTTTGTCCAATTCCTTTTCTGCATATATTGTGTGATTCTTTGGTCTATCCATTCAGTTGATTTCACTGATTGCTTTTGAATACTGAACCAGATTTGCATCTCCTGCATAAGCTGCATTTTATAATGGTGCATAATTCTTTTTACTTCCTGATGAATTCTATTGGCTGATACTCTGTTAAGGATTTGTATGACTATTGGAGGAAGAATATTCGTCAGAAGTTTTCTTTGTAGTGTTTTTTTCTGCCTTGAGGAGCAGGGTAATACTAACTTTATAGAATGAATCAAGCAGTATTTCCTCTTCTTTTATTTTTCTGGAAGAAATTGTGTATAATTCTTCTTGGTGTTAATTCTTTAAATGTTTGGTAGCATTTTCCAGTGAGATAAATTGGACTTAAAAATTATTTGGGGGGACTTTTAAAATTATGCATTCAATTTTTCTTAAAAGTTACAGAGTTACTGTGCTTTTTTTTTTTTTTGGTACCAGGGATCGAACTTGGGACCTTGTGCTTGCAAGGCAGGCAGTGGAACCACTAAGGTAAATCTCCAGCCCGTCATTCTTGATATTATTAATTTGAATCTTTTCTGGCCTTCTTGATAGAGGTTTGTTAATTTTAATAATCTTTTCTAAGAACAAACTTTGGGTTTCATTAATTTTTTCTACTCTTCTGTTCTCAATTTCACTTATTTCTGTATGTTTGTATCTTTCCTGCTATCTGCTTTGGGTGTATTTTGTTCTTTTTCTATGTTCTAGATGTAATATCTTAGATTGGTAATTTGAGACTTATTTTCTTGAAAAAAACTTTTCAGTTGACAAGTAAAAATGTATATATTTATGGTGTACAAGATGATATTTTGATATATGTGTATTTTGTGGAATTGCTTATCAAGCTATGTAATGTATGTATTACATCCCATACTTGTATTTTACAGTGTGAACACTTGAAATCCACTCTCTTAACACTTTTAAAGCATACAATGTAATGTTATTATAGTCACTATGTTGTACATTAGGACTTCTGAACTCATTTCTCTTAATGGCAATTTTGTTCCCACTGAACTTCTCCCCAGCCTGCCTATCCCTCAGCTGTTGGTAATCACCATTTTAGTTTCTGTTTCCAGGAAACTGACTTTAGATCCCACACATAAATGAGAACAACGTGGTACTTATCTTTTTATGCCTGGCTTCATTTACTGAAAACAGTATCCTTCAGGTTCATGCACATTGTTGTGAATGATAGAATTTCCTCCTTTTTAGGGCTAAATAGTATTTCATCATGAATCCATGCCACACTGACTTTATCTGTTCATCAGTCTAGAGATACTTAGGTTGATCCAGATCTTAGACACTGCAAATAGTGCTGCAATGAACACGGGAGCACAAATATCTCATCCACACACAGATTTAATTTTTTATACCCATATGTGGGGTAACTGGAGCACATAGTTAATTATTTTACATTTTTTGAGGGATTTCCATATCATTTTATGTGACTGATGATAAAAAACTTACATTAACATTTCTACATTTTGGGCTGGGGATTTAGCTCAGTGGTTCTGCCTCCTGCCTCGCAAGCATAAGGTCCCGAGTTTGATCCTCAGTATCAGAAAATAAATAAATAAATAAAAACGTTTCTACATTTTGAATTTTTGTCACAGTTTACATCTTTTTATATTGCATACCCTTTTATCAAATTATGATAGCTATTGTTATTTTTCATAATAGTTTTGCCTTTTTATTATAGACATCCTTTAAAGTTCATTCTTCAATTTCAGAGGACACAAACTTGACACATCTGACATCTAACATGTTGAGAGTTGTATTTTCTCCTATGTCATTTTAACCTACATACTAAAGATAACCTACACACTAAAGATTTATACCCCATTGTTACAGTATTAGTGGATTCTAATTAGCTGTGCTTACTTTTACCAGTGAATTTCACACTTTGCTGTTTTCATGGTACTAATTAGTACCCTTTTCTTTTAGCTTGAAGAACTCCCATTAGTGTTTCTTATAAGACAGGTCTACTGGCAATTAAGCCCCTTCAAGATTTTGTTCCTGTAGAATAAGTGAGGGTTAAACAGCCTGTGTCCTTTATTTTCCTGGAGGGAGCTACAGCATGGCTCTTTAGAGAAAGGCAGGGAAAGGGATGGGAACACATCCCAGAATCCTGCTGACCACAGGCTGCAGCTGCTCTGTTTCTCAGTCCTCAAAGGTCAGTTCCTATCCCCCACCTGAGACGTCCTTCTGGAGGAGAACCCCTTCCCACCTTCACCACCCACCATTAGCAGAATTCTGCTGTGTTGCCTCTTGATTGGATCACTACCTTACTTTTGGACCTTTTTCTTTCCAGTCACAAACCCTCACCTTTTCTGCAGCACTGTCTTTATTTTTTTTAATTTTTTTTGTTAAATTCTATTATTGGTACCTTTTAGGTATACAGCACAATTACATTTCTCATTGGGAATTGTACCTTTACATAATGCATCTTGGTTCTTATTTTTTCCCTATTCCTAGCCCTCCCTTCAGGCCCTCTACCCTTCCCTATTTACAAAGACCTCATTTCCATTTTTT
>NW_004624862.1:3376744-3389626 GCF_000247695.1 Heterocephalus glaber | reverse complement strand
TGGGTCCAGGTGGTTGAGTATCAGAGTGTTCCATGTCATTTCCCTTTGGGGTTGCTGTAGGTGATCTGGAAGTCTGGTTTTGAGACTTATTTACATGTTTTCTCGTTTCAACTCGGGGGGGGGCACTCTTGGCGCTTGCACGGATTACCTCCTCTGAGCTGGGAGAGATGGGACAGGGGACGCGAGCAGCGGTAGGGATGGTGGCCCAAAAGCCCTTTCCTCTGGGCTGGGAGCAGCGGGAGGGATGGTGACCGGGAAGCCCCTTCCTCTGGTCCAGGAGCAGTAGGACGGTGGCTCAGAAGCCCCTACCTCTGTGCCGGGAGCAGCGGGACTCAGTACCTCGGTCTGGTGTCCTCTGCGTCTTTGTAGTGTGGAACCAGGTGGCTGTACAGAGGAGTGGGGCGGGGGGCGGGGTGGGGTGTCCAGTGGATTGTTGCTGGGGCGCGGGCTGATTTGGCGTGTTCGACGCGACTCGTGACCTCGGTAGGGCATGCGCAGGCCTGCCTCAGCACTGTCCTTTAAAATACAAGAATTCCTCAAGGAAAGACGGAGGAGTGGCCTGGCCTAGCAATTCCTTCTTTGGTCATCTAAAATGGCACCCCCAGAAGGCTCACTTGTTAGAATTTGTGGCCTGGAGAGAATAATGCAGGTCTCTGGTCCAGCTTCCCACATCTGACCCTCAGTTTCCCCTTATTCCCTGAGAAGCCTGCATGTATGCAAAACTCCTCCTCCTCACCACCCTAATCATGCAAAGAGCTTTCCCTGAAGCCCAGTCTGGCATGAGGAAGAACTTAGGGAGATCTTGAAGAGTGCTTTGCAGGGCTGTGGGGTTAGGGAGTCTCATGCAGCCCAGAGAGAGAAGGTACAGGCTGTGACTGAGCAGCCTTGGCCCCGGGAGCTTTTAGCCTTGAAGAAAGGCAGTAGTTGGAATCTGGCTCAAATGCAGCACAAAGCCTTTCTATCCAGTGAGTTCTGTAGACCAACAGCATCTGCATCACCATGGCCTCGCTGGAAGTTCAGACTCCCCTGCCGTATGCCAAAGCCAGTGAACCACAGTCCATATTTTGACAAGATCACCAGGAGATTTATGTGAATGCTAAAGTGTAAAAAGCCCTGTTCAAAAGTGTGTGTGTTTGTGTGTGTAGCATCATTGCCCTGTTAAGGGCAGGAATCACTTTACTTATAGCTTGTATTTTATAAGAATCTGGTCTTTACCCAGTCCAGCACAGAGGAAATTTTCTAGCCTTTTATTTCTTGGGCTAGGGGCTAGAAATTTCAATAGACCCTCTTTTAAAATTTACCATATACATTTATTTGTCCCTTCACATTGTCAGGAGAAAAGAAAGATCAGAGAGGCATAAACTACCTGATATTTCTGAATAACCCCTAAATGCATTAATAATTAATCTATAATCTTACAGCCAAGGTGAGCCCTCATTCTGAATTGATGAACTTCCTAAGTGTGTACTCCTAGGAAGAGAACTTCCTTTCCCAGAACACTGAGCTTCCTCTGTGTATGACAGACTAGATGCCCTCCCTTTAACCTTCCTTCCAGGGGAACCACTTCCTTGGGTGAAAAGCAGCACATGTTAGTGCTGTACCACATATTACAGAATTCTTTGTTTAACCACCCACCTGCTTAAGGACTCTTCAGACTTATGACCTGTGTTTCGACTTACAGTGCAGGAACATGAGTGGCAGTGAGGCTTTATGATGGCTTCTTCTATAGTACAGTACAATAATTTTTGCTGATTGTACTGTAGTTTTATGTTGTTATACATTGTAGTACTGCATGTACGAGTTATGCAAATAAAAGCAGTCAGCAAGTTGGAGTTCCCTTTGACCATTTCTTTGCTCTGAATATTGTAATGCGTATACTACATACAGTTCCTCATTTAGCACCAAATTCATTTAACAACCCAGTTGCAGGAATGGGATTTGGTCATTAAATGAGAAATATCTGTACTTGTATGACTTCCTGCAGCTCAACCTCTCTGATCCTCAGGTTCCTGCCTGTAGCAGCAGGGTGATAAAACCTCTCTCCCAGCAGGCAAGTACACAGAACCTAACTCGGACCCACAGTCCAGAGTCCAGAGTCCAGTCTCAACAAATACTTGTGTTTATTACAGCTCTAATATTTATGGATTTTGCAGAGAACTGGGTGATTCTACAGGGAGAACAAAGACCCTGAAACTGGCACAAATGTTAGGAGTCTCTCATTCATCTTTTTACCTTTTTTATAAAAAGGTCTGAGCGCTGTCATCAGTACCAGAGGCCGGAAGGGTTAACTCTGAGCCAGTGGTCAGAGCCATTAAACTCCCTTCTCCTATCCGGTTTGGACACGGAAGTCTAATTCTCATGGTCTGTCATCTCCCCCTCCACACACTGAGGAACCAGGGACTTTGAGAAAGATACCAGAAGAAGAGAGACGGGTTTCTATAGGAGGAGAAGGGAGAAAAATGAATCACCATATCTTGATTTTTCCTCCCACATACCTACAAAAGGAAAAGCAGCTGAATCGATTGGTGAAGAGAAAGTAAATAGTGGAAATGGCAAGAACAGGAGTTATGAATAGCAGTGATGCCCACCTTATTTAAATTTTTAAGACACCAGACATAGGAAAAAATAGAAATGAGATGGTAGAACAGAATGACTGTGACTTTCTTAAAGTTACAGTTAGCTAGAGGGAAAATATGAGTTTTGACACATTTTTATTCCACACAGGGTTACAATATTAATTGGCCTGGCAGACTTACAGTCAGCAATTTCTTCTGCAGTGCACAGGTTAATGGAGTTGCCCAAGTGTCTCAGATATGAAATTGTTGCCTCATAATTATGTGGTTCTTCAAATTCAGCACTGAGAATCATGGAGAGAAAAAAAGGTTACTTAAAGTAAAACATTTCTTTAAGCACATTTTAGAGGTCTTTGTATTCTTTTTCCTCCTTAGAGAAGTAATGTATGCCTGGCCAATATAGCACCCTAAGCAGATATGGAAGGCGCCGCCCCCCCCCCCCCCCCGCCCAACACATGGGCATTCTAGGTGAAACAGAACAGTGTGAAATATTGTGTGACGATCACATAGCTCACATAGAAATCAATACAGTAAAACGCTCAGGTGCCAGACATTATGAGGAAACCCATAATAAAGAGATGCAAGTGGGGATTGCTAAGGGTCTCCAGGGGAAACTGAGGTCAACTATGGAGAAGATGGAATGACTGGGCAGACAGGGACTTCATGTCAGAGTCAGAAAGTAAGTCCGAGCCCGGGCCTCACCTGAAAGCAAGGCTGTATCTGAGAGATCAGGGGGAGTCCAGAGTCATACAGTGCTGCTCCAGCTGTACAGCAAGTTCAGGAAATACTGTCTGTACTCCCAGGGAATGCACAAGAAAGCCTGTTCTCTGACTGTGGCCATCAGAACTGCAGGCATCAGCCATGAGAAATCTATCTCAAAGCCCAGCACCAAGTGTAAATGTGGGGTCTAAGTTCATTCAATCTGTGTATCTCAGAGACATAAAGCTCACACTGGCACTTGAAATTCAAACTTTCCTTGTTAATGCAAATCTGAAATAATTCCAAAAAGATGCCTCTACAATCCAGGGTTCCTAGGCTTCTAAAGGAAACAGTCCCCTCTTCAAACAAGCTTAGAGTTAAGACCTGAAACCACACAAAAAGACGAGGCATCATGGCAAGGTCAGAGGGTGCAACTCATGGGGGAAAGGAATGACAGAATAACATGAAAGAAATTTAAAATAAGTGTGTTTCAAGTGTTCGGTGAAATACAGTGAGTAATACATACTATTAGGTAAAAACAAGAGGCTGTCAAAGAACTTACAGATTTAGGGACAGGAAAAAAAGTCTTGAAAAACACAAATGTGGTTCTTTTCAAGAAATCACTGCAGAGGCTGAAATGCAGCAGAATAAAGAAGTGGTAAATTTACTTAATCTGAGGAAATCACCCAGAGTTGTAGCACAGATAAATTAAAAGGTAGGCAATATGGAAAGAGAAGTGAAGAGACTAGCGGCTGGACCGTGAAGGCCCAGCATCCCGATGCCAGGGTGCTGAGAGAAAAGAAGGGATGATGAGGGGTCAGGATTCAAATGATCACAGCCAAAACTTTTTGAAAATTGAAAAGGACAAGAAGTCCCCTATTGAGGCAGCTTCCATAGTGAGAAACAGTAAATCTACACATATAGTTTGCAATAAATTAATACAACTCAAATAAAATGTGAAAGCTATGTGGGAGAAACTTTATCTATTAAGGACAGAATTCAGACTGGCAGTGGACTGACTATTCATTAGTAAGTACTTGTGGGAGATTATAGATAAAATCTCAACACACTGGGTAAAGGAAGCTATTGATCTGGAATTCTGTTCCAGCTGAATTACCATCCTAGAGTGAGGAAGAAGCAAAGATGTGTCTGGAATGCAATTTATTATGCATTTATTACCTGCACGTCTTTGCTGAAATGGACCAGTATGATGTAGTTTGGGCAAAAGAAACTGAACGAGTAATGAAATAGAAAGAACAATGATGCACAGAGAAACTTATAAAGCTATTGGTAAATCTAAATAAATGTTGACTGTAAAAATTAATAATTTGGAGAAGTTTGCAAATAAGATGGAATAAAAGTATTAAATAATCACATGGAAGGAAGTGGGAGAAGGCTATGGAAATCATTCTCAGAATTTTGGATTTGGCAGTAGGACAGAGATTTTGACTCTCAGGCTTTGTTAATTATAGATGTCAACATTTAGCTGTAAGCACTAAAAAGAATGGAAATAGAATATCTGACTTCTCAACTGTGGAATATTCAATGAAAAGCTTAAATGTTTTCAAAGGGTAGAAAAGGAAGAAAAATACATGTACAGAAACTGCATGAATTTTAATGGCAAAAAAGTCCAAAATAGATAAAAAATTATAATAAATGCACATAGAACTAACCTACTTCAAGTAAAATAAACTATATCTGAATGGATGGCTTAAAAATCCAGCTTATGATGCTAAAAACATAAATGAATGGAAAAAGAGACCCAAACCAAATACAACCTAAAAAAACTAAAGTAGGTATATTAATGTTAGATTGGACACTGGCAGGACTGATGGAGAAAATAAGTGAACATGAGTGCAAACACACACACAGCAAATATAAGAAGGGAGACAAAAGAGTCAGTTTTAGGGTTTCAAAAATCTAAGAAAATGTTATGATCAGTTCTCTGCCAATAAATTTGAAAATTTAGAGAAAACTAGCAAATCTGTATAGAAATATAAATTTACCACATTGATGGAGGAAGAAACAAAAATCCTAGTTTACCAATAAATCATCAAAGGGCTTGGATCAATAACACGCACACCCTCACTCTTCTCTCTGCCAGCCTTCACCCTCATAGCACCTTTCCTTTTGCTCTCTAACAAATCATTTCATAGGCAAGCTTTATTTAAACATTTTCTGAGAACAAAAAAAGAGGAAAAACATACTCCTTTAAAGAGAATAATATAATTTTGTTAAGCAACCACAAAATGATTAAACAATATAAGAAAAATGTAGCTCACTCTCAAGACACTTGAGCCCAAATCCACTTAATAAAATCCAGGAAACATGAATTAATTGGTATTAAAAATAATCCAAGTGGGTCGGGGATGTAGCTCAGTGGACAGGGCCTGCCTGCCAAGCTTGAGGTCCTGAGTTTGATGCCTGGTACAAACGCCACCCCACCCCCCACCCCCCGCAAATACAAAAACAAAAACGCCTTAAGAATTGGAATTTATTCCAAATCTTCAAGGACAGTTCAACATCAGAAGATGTATCACTATAATTAATCATGCTTTTGACAGCAGAAGAAAAACAAACTATTTTAATAGACGCAAAACATTCCATGGAGTTAGACTTTAACTAGATTAACCTTCAGTGAATTTCATACTTAATGGTGAAGTGTAACAAAGGGTTAATATCCACATAAACTCAGTTGAAGCCTATAGGAAAGGAAAAAGACAAACCCATGAAAAACTGGACAAAAGTACATGACAGATATTACACAAGAGTAAACTTGAATACCTAAATTCACAGTAAACAAGAAAATGGATAGCAAGACAATGAAAATTTAGTCTACACCTATCAGATTAGCAAGGTTATACTCGGAAAGTAATACCTCATTTGTCAAGGAAATAGAGAAACGGGAAATCTTTACACCGCTTTGTAAGACTTGGCACACCGTTTCAGTGGATAATTTTTTAGTACCTAGTAAGATCAAAGTTGCTTACTTATTATTTAGCAATTCTACTTCTAAGTAAATAGCCTTGAGAAACTTGCTTATATTCACCTAGAAACCTAGGAGGATGATTGCTGTCGTATTACATGAAATGGTGAATGTTTGAAACAATCTAAGTGCCCCTCAGTAAGGGGATAAACTGTTGTGGGTTCATTTGAGGAAACACAACACAGCAATTATCATGAATGAACTAGACTTACACACACCAACATGGTATGCGAAAACTGCTTCGTGGAAAAAAGTGGCAGAAGAAAAATTGAGATGTCACATACACAAACATTTAAAATACTATGTCTTTAACAATTTATAGTTCAAGGATAATGAATCACTAAAAAGATACACTCCTAATTTCATGATAGGAGTTGGCTCTGAGTAGGAGAAACAGAACTATGGGGGCAACAAAGGGAAGCTTCAGCTGAACACTCAACATCATCCCAAATGCGGCTAGTGCAGAGGAGAAGCAATTATCCATCATCCTATCTCCTACACACAAAAGAGGCATTGCATTTTGGGGTTCTTCCTCATTTTTTACTATTTATATGCATGTTCACATAGATGCTGCCATAAAAATGAAAGGATAGGACACTCTCCTTTGTTTTGCTTCCCCATTTATTACATAAGCATGCTCTACCCACATATTTCCCCCCTTTGCCTCTGTTCCTTCTACATATTCTTTGTAATATTTTCAAAGATATAGAAACAGTTCATTTTTCTGGAAAAGAAAAATTGTGAATTCTAATGCTTCAATAGCTTCTCCCTTCACATTTTTGTTCTTCTCTCCCTGCATGAAGTAATTGAGAGAAACTTTCTTAAATGATAGGCTATGCCATATATCTCATGCTCTAATGGCCTAACCACCTCATCGCATCTATGGTAAATTAACTTTATTAATAAGAAACAGTTTGTGGAAGAATTGAAAGAAGATGTCTAATCAATTTCTTGTTCAGCTTTTGTCAGAAATGACTAAATATCTGCCTTCACATGATTATAAAGAAAGAATCCAACCCAATGTTTTTCTTATAAAATGGCAACTTTCAGATCAATTGTCTTTACAGAGAGGCAGGCCCAAGACTAATATTAGCAGGGAAAAAAGATATTGCATGTGTATTTAAACTTTCTTCTTTGCTGCCTGAGAATGTTTTTTATCTTTTTTCTAGTGCATTAAAGCTAAGTCTGAGATTCACTTTGATTTTATACAGTGTGGATCAATATAAAGAACTTGGGTTTCTCAGAAGAAATAACTGTGATTTAAATTTATCCATGCTTCAATTTCTTTATTTCCACATTTTGAAAAATATCTGTCTCCAGGACTATAGAGTTATAGGGAGAGCACACAGAATAGAAGCCAAGCTGGGAGTATGGAGTATCCGAGCTCTCTTCCAACTGATAAAGTACCAGATAAATACTTTAACTCTCCACTTCCCACTCTATAAAACAGTAATAATAAAACCTATTTTCAAGGTATATTGTGGGTATTGAGTGAAGGATTTGCCCGCTGTATATAGCATTCCACAAAGGTATGATATGGTATCATTCTACTGGAGACATTATTGTGTTTTTTAAAGGTAAGTTTCAAAGCTTCGTTTTGTAAAGTTCTTTTACTACTGACACAGCCTCCAGGTGGTGCCTTTTCACACTTCCTTATCAAAAACCTCTAGTCATTTATGTAGTGCTTCCTAAAATTTTAATGGTTCTTACTATCTTCAACATTCTTTTTGCTCAGGAAGCAACAATAGCTTCACAACAGCAATGTGAGTGTTAAAGATGGTTTACAAAACCAGAAATCTCCTAATTTTGTTTGGACCCTTGAAATCCTATCTTCCAAATAAATGTCCAAACAAGTGAGATCTCGCTGCTGAAGTGTGCACAAGTGCCTTCCTCTCCTGGTCATTCCTCTCACTGGATCTGCCTCTGGGCATAGCCGGAAGAGGCCTCTGCAACATTCCTACTATCTTGGCAGGGTGATCTGCCAGCTTGTCAGCTGCACATTCTGGGGAAGTGGGTCAATTTATCTGTTTATTTACTTAAACAGTCAAATAATTAGTCGCAGGAACAGCTGCTCTTTGAGGGTTTGCAGTGTGCCTGACCCTGCATATAGGTTCGTGCTATGCATTCCACTGGATGTATGTTCTTTAGTAGTCATTCGGGCTCTTAAACTTTAATTTTCTCAGAGGGTCACCGTGAGGACTGAGTTATTTCACGGACAATGCCTGACAGGTGAAGTATGGCTTTCTTCTAGAATGCAGGCAAGGAGATGAGTCAGTCCCACTGCTCGGAAGTTCTGGAAAGGAAAGGAGGAGCTTGGAGTCCACCGAGAGAGAGGCTGAGCCTTGCTCAGCAAACCTTTCAGTGTACTTTCGTGTTTACTCATCAGGAAGGTGGAGCCAGGCTGCAAACCACTTTCTTGCACTTGTGATTTCAACAGGCCATGCATTTTGGAGACAGGAGGAACAGGAGCAGCTTAGCTCTTTGAGACTTTCTACAAGTCTCGATGACAAAGGAATCTGAGACTGATTTCTCAATTAGGCCAAGTTTCAAACTGGGTAAATTCTTATTTCTAATAGATACTTCCTGCAGGACCACTTTCCTCAAACACCTCCATCCTCCAAGCCTGAGAAATAAAATATATTGTGCTCAGTGCAGGGCACAACATGAAGTATTTACCACTTCTTTTTTGTATGTATGTATGTATGTATGTATGTATGTATGTATGTATGTATTTATTTATTTGCAGTACCAGGGATCAAACTCAGGACCTTGCACTTGTGAGGCAGGTGCAGCACCACTGAGAAAAATCACAAGCCCATATTTACCACTTCTCATCCCACTACTACTACATCCCACTTCTACTCACTCCTATATCACTTGTACCTCAACTTCTACCACCACCTCTCCACCAACTCTATTGTTACAGAACACACATACACACAAGTGTGTGCATATGCATTTTATAGACACACACGTAACTTACCCCCACCTGTACTGTAACCTTAGTAATTCTACTAGGACTTTATAGTAGCAAACAACAGATAAAACATTTTCAATCTCTCTCACCCTTGGCACTAAAGATTTCTCTTTTATTCATGTATTTATAACCCAGTTCTTTCCAAAAAGGATCATAAGACAAGTACATTTCACTAAAATGCTGGATAGCCTTGCAAAATATACCATCTCCCCTGGTCAAAACTTCAAGATTGATGTAATTAAGCCCGAAGCTATGTTGTCACATAGAGCAGGACTACCTTGCTGCAGTGTAAGCCATTGAAGAAGGGTGTCATCAAGGCCTACAGTGAAGAGAACCCCAGAGGACTGGCCAGATCATAACCCAGGGACATAATGAGAGAGCACTATGTCAGCACCAGATGCAAAAGTAGAAAACCTCCGAGTCTTCTCACTCAATGAAGTCATACACTCTTATTCACTTTTTTTTTGTTTGAAACAGGATCTCACTGCATTGCCCAGAGTGGCCTCAAATTTCTGATCCCAAGTCATCCTCCTGCTTCAACCTCCTGAGCAGCTGGAACTGCAGGGTGTGTCACTGTGCCCAGCTCTGACTCTTTGAATACACTATACTCGTGTTAATTTTTTATATGTTATCTAACTTCATCTTCTCAGTGGCACAAGAAGAACCCGAGGTTTGGAGACAGCTCTGCTGTGAACTGGCAGGGGTAGGTCTGGAAACAAGGCCCCTGGATTCCTGTCCACTGTCATTTCCTTTGTACTACAAGTTACTCTGGAAGGAAGAGAAAACTGCAAAATGAAAATAATGAAGCATTGGAGGATAGTGGTCAAGGAACTTATGAAAGGGTTTTGGATATTTTTTCAAAACCTTTGGAAACTGATCTGACATTTTCACAGATCTGTTTTCCTTTACATTAGTCATTTGTATAGGAAACATGTTGGGGGGGGTTCATTATTCTCTTCTATGCCTGACATTATCACCTGTATGCAAAAGCATAATTTAACCTGTAATGTGCAGTTCAAATAGAACCAATAGACCCAGTGGGAATCTGTAAGGACTTTCAAAGAGGATGCTGCCTTCTTCTTATGCAATGTGGAAATAAAATCACTGCAAGTGCTCATTTTGGTCAGTAGGACCAAACTTTAAAATAGCTGCCTTTCAAATTTCAGAATATATACTTCAAGGTATGCCATGGTTCCTCACCCATGTGCCTTATGAGGAGCGAAGTGAGGATGCTATCTGAGCTGATGCCAGGTTTCAGTGAAGTGCTGGGCTCCTGCCTGCCCATCTGCTACCCAGAGCATGGGACCTCGATAGAGACAAACTTTGTCCCTGCTGTCACAAACCAACGTCAGGGCTCTGCCACTTCTCAAGTGTTTGTAACACTGATTCCACTTTGTAGACTTATAGATGGTTATCTCAGTCCTCATAGATATTTAGCTCAATCCTGTCAATAACACCTTGTCTGTCTGGAGTGTTTTCTGTATACTTAATAGGATTTGATTTCAGCAATCTGTTTCTATTTCCTGTATGAAGAAATGCAAGGTTCAGTGATACTAAATAATTTTTCCAATATCACACAGCTAGTGTGTGGAACTTAAAGCATGAGTGAAAGGCTTTCTGACCCCAAAATCTATAATCTTATTTCCCTTAAAACACATACCCAGGACAATTGAATTTTCAAGTGTCACCTTCCTTCCACTTAAACTTTAATTGTGCAATTGTTTAGAAATATCAGACCCTTTCCATGCTGATAAAGAATGTATAGATAGTGGTGAAATACATCCAAAAAAGTGGAAAATAGCAAAAATGGACTGGATATGATTCTCATCTGAATACCTATTCTTCATCTTACATTTATTGATGCACTATCATAGGCTGGATGCTCTTCTATACACACCCTGCCCAACGCATTCTGTTTATGTTGAAATACCTGCAGTTCTGATGACCAGAAAGGTGCCTGCCGCTATGCTTTTGTACTTGCGACTCCTCTGCTTACAGTGCCCTTATCACTGATGTCCTCTTCACAAACTCCTGGATTTTTTTCTTTAAAGTCCTTATTAGATGCTATTCTCTCTGGCCTTTCCATAAACTCTTCTCCACATAGCAGCCAGGATAACCTAAAAATAAACCTTTAGACCTTGTCAGGATCCTACCCAAAACTCAGAGGCTGCCTACAGATTCTAATAACAATAAAGCAGCAGTACACTCTTCAACCCTATGATCTCATTCCTATGAATGCTTTCTCCCATCCTGAGGACTCTGCAAGCTCACTTCCTGCTGCCCGGAAAGCTTTCTGCATGCTCTGCTCCTTCTCAATGACCACGTTTCACTTTTGTCTCCTTTAACCAAGTCCTCCAGCCACCTTTTCCAAATAGCCCTCCTCCCTCCTGTTTTGATATAGCATGAGACTCTGCTTTATGCCTGTTAGTCATGGCATAGTTCTGGAATTATTTTATTACTTTTAAAATTCATTTAATTTTATCTCTGTTGTTCTGCCATCTTGCTCCTGGGTCCCCAATGCCTACTGCAATATTGGCAAGCTGTAGACTCCCACTTAACAACTGGTTTTCTTACTTGGATCCTTCTCCCCTGATGTGCATAAAAATACAGAGTGAGCATCACTTATCCAAGATGCCTGGGATCAGATGTTTCAGATTTGAGTTTTTGGATTTTGGAATATTTGCATAGAAATTACTTGTTGAACATTCTTAATCTGATCATTCAAATCAGAAATGCTCCACCATCTGAAACATTTAAAGCATCACATCAATGCTCAAGAAGTTTCTGATTTGGGGCCACTGCAGATTAGAGATGCCCAAGGTGAACTGGAAAAACATAGATGAACAAGTAGATGATTTCACATCATTAGATTTTTTTCACTGAGCTCGTCCTTATTGCCAGGCACTGTTCTAAAATAAAAAAGCAAATGTAGGAGGAGCCATGAGATGTTTGGGACAGGCTGGTGGCACTAGGTGTAGCAGGGTTGTATCGCTGGGCAGGAGGCAAGAAAGCAGAATGGATCCTTCATGCTTATGTAAAATTGGGCATACAACTACAACATCTGAGATCCCAGCAAGAGTCCTAACATCTCACATCTCCACCACCAGGAGAAGCCTCATAAAACATCCCCACAAGCACATCTAAAGTGTTCTTATCACAGGTGAAGGCTATCTTTCTAGATAGTGCTATTGCAGATAGCTAAATTAGTTAGAAATGATTATAAGGCAGGAGAGCTGCATCCAGCGCTGAGGAGCAGAACTGCCCCCAGGACCAAGAAGGAGCCTTCCGGGCCGCCATACCACTGCCCCCAGAGTCGAGGAACAGAGCTCCCCCCTCCCCCAGTGCAGAGGACGTGAACCTCGTGGGTGCAAGCAGCACATCCCCCCACTGAAACAAGAAGACACGTAAACAAGTCTCAAAACCAAACTTCCAGGTCACCTAAAGGAACCCCAAAGGGAAACAAGATGGAACAATCTGATACTCAATCACCTGGACTCCCTAAACTGGCAAGAAAAGAGGATCTGGAAAAAATGAAATTAGAAATAATTTTTCAGATAACAGCAGAGATTGTGCCCATAGTGCAAGACATGATTAATAAATCTAGAGAGGACACAGATAGAAAAATAGAGGATCTGAGGAACATGATG
>NW_004624862.1:3124511-3371559 GCF_000247695.1 Heterocephalus glaber | reverse complement strand
AAATGCTGGTGGGGCTGTGGGGAAAGAGGAACACTGTTCCACTGCTGGTGGGAGTGTGGACTGGTGCAAGCACTGTGGAAATCAGTATGGAGATTCCTCAAAGAACTAGGACTGGAAGTCCCATTTGACCCAGCCATTCCCCTGTTTGGTTTCTACCCCAAAGAATAAAAAGAATCATACCACAGTGATATATGTGGACCCATGTTCATAGCAGCGTAATTTGTAATAGCTAAATTTGGAAGCAGCCCAATTGCCCATCAGCTGGAGACTGGATAAAGAAAAATGTGGCTTTAAAAAAATAAAATGGAGTACTACTCAGCCATAAAAATGAGAAATTTGAGACATTTATAGCTAAATGGATGTACATTGAGGTGATACTCTTAAATGAAATAAATAGGACACACATATGTAAATACCGAATAGTTTCTCTAGTGTGAGAAACTGAAAGTGTAAATAAGGACTAAAAGGTATAATAGATACTGTGAAATAGGAAGAAAAGGGGTAAAGGGGAAGGGGAAAGAAAAGAAGGGAATGGAATTAATATGAGAAAATGAAAAAATGGAAATAAAGTCTTTGTAAATAGGGAGGGATAGAGGGGTTTAAAGGAGGGCAGGGGAAGGGGAAAAAATAAGAATCAAGACAGATTGTGTAGAGGTGCAAATTTCCAATGATGAATGTCAGTATATTTTATCCCTTAAATGTACCAATAAAATTTTAAAAAATGTAAATATGGACTCAGGACCCTTAAGGCCTAGAATAATACAGAACATAAGTAAGTTGAATATTGTCATTTGAAGCATTAATGAATGGTAGAAAAACAAAGCAGGATTGTGTGTGGAAGAGATAGTGTCTTGGGTGAGAGAACCACAGGCAGGAAGCTGACATTTGAGCATACATTGCATGTGATCACTATTTGGTTGGCTTTCTAGCCAGCTGAAATGCCTATCCCATTATAGCAGAGCCTTTGTTTGCTTGTCTGTTGGAAAATGGCCAGCACAGAGTTGGGGCTCAATAATGACTGACCGTCCATAGTGAGGAGGAGCAGCAGGTGGGAGTGTGGCAAAAGGCCACTCAGTACACAAGAAGGGGTTGACATTTCTGGGGTCCTGAAAGCCAGCTGTATTGGAGTAGCAGCTGAAGTATCAGTCGGTGGCTGAACACAGTGAAGGACAAAGCAGGGGTTAGGAGAGAAGTCTGGAGGGTTAACACTGGCCAGATATGCAGAAGGACCTTCTCGGCCCTGGTAGTGTTCAGGATTTTAAAAATTTTATTCTAAAATTCAAAATAGATGCTAAGTTCTTGATAATTCATTTAATGGACATATTTAACTTGAAAAGTGATGTGTTCACAGTTGAGGAGTGGAGAGTTCCTTCTACAAAAACTAAAACAAGAAGGGCAAGTTTCTTGTTGGCAGTCACTTGGAGCTGGACTCTAAGGGGCAGAGGAAAGAGAAGGGTTCCTGTGAGTCCTATTTGCACATGGCAGGGCCCCTTACATGACATACAAGGGCACATGAAAAGCTCAGACTCTGACCATTACTTAGCTTTAATATTAGGATGTGGGATATGCAAGTCAATGTACAGCAGAGAACCAAGTCTTCATTTGTATTTACAGCTACTCCCTATGACTTGCATTCCTGCTTGACCTCTGCCTCCTGTCAGATCAGCAGGGCATTAGATACCCATAGGAGCTCGAACCCTACAATGAACTGCACATAAGAGGGGTCTAGACTATGAGCTCCTCATGAAGATTTGGTGCACACCCCTATTACACCATCCATTCAAAAATTACCTTGCATGAAACCCTCCATGGTGCCCAACAGGTTGGGGACCACTGTTTTTATAGGAAGAAAGAAAGAGGAGAGGGAACACAGTAGACAGTAGACAACTGTGGATTTTGTTCCATCCATCCTAGCCTTTTTCTCTCTCTCCCTTCTCTGGGGAAAGGAAATGGGACCCAAGCTCCTGGAGCCAGTGTTGGCATATTCTGTCCATTAGTCTGGCTGAAAGAGGAGGTGGGGGTAACACGTTAGGCCCAAGGAACTTTAGAGAAGCCTCTTGTCTCTAAAGGAAAACAATCCACCTTTTAATGTTCCAATTCGCCCTACCAGTTACAGCCATACTTAAATATTAGCTTCCAGTAACAACAACCGACTGTTCTTATGTAGAAAAGTAGACTCCATGCCTGTAACTTGTGATTGTCTGATTTTTTTTCCCTCAGTCATTAAATTTTCCAGCTTATCATCTAAATGCCACTGAAGAGAAAAGGCAAGGCCTGGCTGCACAGCCTCTCGTATTTTAGCTCCATGCTGGCCAGCTCACTCATGTGGATCTCCCTGCACACGGAGAATGAAATGCTAAGGCAGACATTCGTGATCACCTGCTGGAGGATGTCCAAGTTCAATCTGCAGAATGACCTGAGTCAGGTAAGCCTTGCCCTCCTGGGTCTCAAGTGAAGGACCCATGGGATCCTGGTACAGCATCCTGGTGTGGGTGAGAGAATCCCATACAGCTGCGTCACCCTGGGTTACTCCACCTGACTCCCCAAGGTTGGAGAGTCCATGGACCACCACCTTCCCAGTGTTTGTGGCTGGGAGATTAAAAATGAGAGTGGAGGGCCGGGGATTTAGCTCAGTGGTGCCGCCACCTGGCTCGCAAGTGCAAGGTCCTGAGTTCAATCCCTGGTACCAAAAACCAAAACAAAACAAAAATGAGAGTGGATATACCTTTATGGCATAAAGATTTGTCTGTGGAAAGTGCTCGAGGAATAGAAGCTAAGGGTGAATTGTTTCCAAAGGGGGAATTTTGAAAACATGAACAAAGAGAAACACTTAGGAAACCCACTGCTCCTGCCACCACTGTCCTTGTGAAAGGCAGGCCAAGTTGTGGCCATACTGTGTCCTCTGAAGTCCATTGAAAAAGTGAGAAGTAGTAGTTACTGAAGTAGCCCAGATGGAAGGCACCTGAATGTTCTTGGTTTAAAGTCCCTAGGGTACAGGCGTCACAAAAATGCTTCTCTTCTTCCTTCCCCAAGAGCAATTCAATTGAGCAGGCTGAGACGTCCAGCCGTGCACACCTCCCGAACAGCACTCCAGCTGTTGGTCACCCACAACAGGCTAAAATGTTGTAGGTTCCCACAATTGCCTATTCAGGGAAGATCACTTTGAGCAATTAAAGCACTAGCCTTGCAACATCCTCCTTCCATGCACAAAGACACACTGTCAGGCTCTTTGCTGCTGTGGCTGTGAAGTAGGGGACAACCCCAAATGGCTTCAGGAAGAGTCATTCTTGTTTTGTGCTCATCCTTGATTGTGTTACTATCAAGAATGAAGGAAATGTCAAATATCAAAGCTGTCCCAGCTTCTTCTTCTCCTTGTGTCGTCTCCTCCAAAATAGATCTTGAATCCATTAATCTGTCTCATTTCTTCCCACCTATTTATGTCAAATTACTTAATCCTCATCTATGAAATGGGATATCATCTATTTCTTAGGATTCCCATAAATGGATTCATACCTGGAAAGCACTTACAATAGACGCTAAAGGTGTTGCTATGTTTATTGTCATTGCGATGGCTTCCTAGGTGGTCTCCCTGTTTCCACCTGTTTCTCCTCTAAATTTGTTGTTTCTACAGTACTCAGAATCATCTTTACAAGATAAATGGCAGCTCACATCACTTTCAGCTCTCCAGTGGCTTCCCAAGGCAGTTAAGCAAACTCCAAGTTCATCCCATGACTTGGAAGCATCTCCTCGCATCCCTAGCTCACAAGGTCTTAGCTACAGTCTCCTTTCTGGTTCCCTCACCATGCTGAGGCTGGGTCTCCCTGTGAGACTGCTCCACCTCTTCCCTCTTTTACAATGTTCTTCTCTGAGGCCTTCCAATGACTGCATCCAGTTCTTATTGCACAAGTCTCAAGCCAAATGTTAGCATCCCAGAGAGGCCTTTCTTGATCTTCTGAACTTTCTTTTGTTACTCTCAATCTCAAGTTATTATGCTAATACTTCTAATTTTTTTCTCTATAGCATTTACCACTATTAAGTAAGGACTGCAAATGTATTTGTCCAGCCACCGTGCTGCTGTTACTGTTATCTTTCTGTTTGAAGGCCACAGATGAGGCACCTGGCACCTGCTTCCCCAGGCCCAAGGTCCCCCTGCTGTCTAACCCAGCTGAGACCCAGCCGCATGACCCACCAACCCTGGAGAAGGCTTCTGAGCTCCCACTCAGGCAGACATATCAAAATCACATATGGAAAAGTATGTCCTAGAGTGCTGTGAAAGAGGCCATCCCTAGGACTCAAAACAGGCTGAGACTAGGTTTAAAAACTTTCAGCAAAAACAGACATAAAACTCACAAGTGCAAGTGAGACTCCTGAAAACCCATGGCCAAGCCCTTTTCTGAGAGTTTGCACTTCTGAGTCTTCTCTACTCCTGCCAGAAACAGTCCTTCCCTCCCCTTTGGTCCTGAGCCGGAGATTCCTTGAGCCAAGACTGCCCTCTACCCCTTCTTAACAGGGCAACAGGCATATTGAGAGCTAAGGAATGAAATATCAGCCAATTCCTCAGTCCTGGGAGAGGCCCAGTGCTGAGTGACTAACCTGTGTTGCCCACACGAACACCAGCTGCTTGTTGGGCAGGGATGTTGGCCAGTGTGGGTTACGCAGGGTGACGACAGAATAAACGGTTAGGAGCTAAGGAGATATTCATCTTTCAGAGATAACAGGGATAGAGAGGCCAAGGTTGAGGAAACCCAAGTCCCACTGAGTTCTTCTGTGTATTCCATGTTTTATACCATTTATCTCGTGGTTTTCATGACACAAAAGAGAAGGAAAGAGTCTCCTTGTGGGTATGTGTCACAGATGGGAGCTGTAAATGACTCAGCTAGGGAGTGAAGCCGGGGCTTGAACCTGTAGGAACTGAGCTCCAGCACCTGTCCTTGTTCCATCGGATAATGTGGCTTCTCAGACTCAGACTTCACACCCCTGGGGGAAGCCCAGAAATGAAAGATGCCTGCTGGGGGCACACTGCGCTCCTCACAAGGTGATGAACGTGTATGCAAGAAACACAGCTAAACATAGAGGCTCCCATCCCATGAATAATGGGGAACACAACGGGAGTTTCAAGAGTGTAGTCTTTTTTTTTTTTTGTATTAAATTCTTTTATTGGTACATTGTAGGTACACAACACAATTACAATTCTCATTGGGAATTGTACCTTTATATAATGCATCTTGGTTCTTACTTTTTCCCCCTTCCTAGCCCTCCCTTCACGCCCTCCACCTTCCCTATTTACAAAGACTTTGTTTCCATTTTTTCCATTTCTCATCAATTTTCCTTTCCCTTCTTGCCTTTCCCCTGGCCATCCCACTTCCTTCCCCTTTGCCCCTTTTCTTCCTATTTCACATTACCTATTATACATTTAGTCCTTATTTACACTTTCAGTTTCTCACACCAGAGAAACTATTCGGTATTTACACATGTGTGTCCTATTTATTTCACTTAAAAGTATCACCTCAATGTGCATCCACTTACCTATAAATGTCTCTAATTTCTCATTTTTTATGGCTGAGTAGTACTCTATTCTATAAAAAAAACACATTTTTCTTTATCCAGTCTCCAGTTGATGGGCATTTGGGCTGTTTCCAAGTTTTAGCTATTAAAAACTGCGCTGCTATGAACATGGGTGGACACAAGAGTGTAGTCTTTAGATGCTTCAAGAAGGTGTGTTGCTGTACTGAAGAGTCGAGCTTGGATAGGTGGTTGGGAGTTTGCAGGACAGACATCAAACATTATTTTTCCCAGCTCAACTTAAAGGACTTTGAAATAAACATACAAAAGTGTGTATGTGCACAGATGCATGTTAAATACAAAGGGTGATCAAAATATATGGCAAACAGGGCCGGGGATTTAGCTCAGTGGTTCTGCAACCTGCCTCACAAGCACAAGGTCCTGAGTTTGATCCCCGGTACCAAAAAAAAAAAAAGAAAAAAAATATATATGGCAAACATTTAAATTTTAAAAATTACAGTAAAAGACACATTATCATTAATCCTCCTCAAAATACTTCTGCTCACTTTGAACACACTGAACCCATTGTTCTTCTTTCTGAAGCGATTCTGGAAGTTCTCTTTGTGAGTGTCTTTACGAGGTGTGATGAAAAATTTCTATATACATACAGTGAGTGCTTCTGCCAAGTGCCAACCAATGGAAAGGCAGACTCATAAAAACATTACGGGAGCCCTCATCAACCTGATTCACTGGATTTGGGGCCATGCAACTTCTGGCTGTTTTTCAAAGTAAATGTTTTCAGGTCATTTAGTCTACCATAACAGAGCAACTAAAGAGCCCCATGAAAGAAGACATTCAGAACTGCTTCAGAAAGTGGCAAGAATGATGGGACAAGTGTAAGTGTATTCAAAGTGAGGGGAAGTATTTTTGAAGAGATTAATGCAATGCATCTTATTTTACCGTAATAATTTTTTTAAAATTTAAATATTCATTGCATTTTTCTATCACACCTCATAGTTTTGTCTACTTTGTGCATTAATTACTGTATTCTTAATGCATAAAAATGCCTAGTGTATGATTCAATATAAATATGTATTGAATTAATGGAATTTCCCCAAAGAACAATATTGGACATACCAGGTACTGAATTCCTCATCGGCAGATTTTTGGAGCCCAGAGTTATGAGCATGAATTGTTACCCTTGGGAGGAAGGTATACAATAGCTAAGTAAGCCAATCTCTGGGTACTAGGCACCACGGTAAACACTTTACAATCATTTATCCCTCACCAGAATGGTATCCATTAAGCACTATCGATATTGGCATTTCACAAAAGTAGAAAATGAGGTTTGCAGGGGGAAGGCCATGCGTGAGCTTACAGGTATTAAGTGGTAGTGCTTGGATTTAAAACCCAAGCTTTCATTAACTTTAAGCTATGTGACCGGCTACACCAGATAATCACCAAGTTCCTTTCCCATGATATTACATACTCTGTTTCTAAATCTAATACCTACACTGAAGACTAATGCCCTGAATATGGGAAAGGTTCTTCCCAAACAAGCACCAGTTTCCATGGAAAGTGTAAGCAAGGCTATTGGGCCTCAAGGCATTTTTGGGTTCTAACATCACTGTTGAGATAAAGTCCAGAATCCTTCGCATGACATTTAATACCCAGTGGCCTTCAGTATCTGTGGGAATGGCGTGCAGGACCCCTTGCTGGCACCACATTCTGCAGACACCCAAGTCTCTTAGGGTTCACCTGCAACCTGCGCACCTCTCCCATATACTTAAACTATCTTTAGATTACTCATGGCACCGAATACAATGTAAATGCCATGGAGATACCTGTTCTACTGCATTAGGATAATAAAGACAAAACAGTCTCTACATGTTCAGTAAAGGCACAACATTTTCCAAACATTTACAATCCAACCTCATATTTTTGCATACTGAGATACTTTTGTCTGTTTATTTCTCCCTATTTTCAATCATGTTCTATGTCCATCCCGATTGTTCATTGGTCAGTCCCTGCATGTATCCATCCACTAGGTACATATCAGGAATGTGGTGATTTCCCTAACTCTCCCACGTATATGTACGTTACAGTATCACAGATGGAAACAAATGAGTGAACCTATCTAATTCCTAGTCATCGTGTAGGATAGAGATGAAATGATTCCATCTTCTATGAAGCAACCGTAAGTATTACGATCTCTTGTTGTCTAACTTGTCTTTCCTTCTTAGAGTAGTATGGGCTATTCCTGTGATGGCGAACCTTTTAGAGACCGAGTGCCCAAACTCGGTGCGGTGTCAATACTGCAATTAAGCCTGAATCCTGAGGTTTTAGTTTCGAGAAAAACAAATATTATCTGATGCTTGGCTGCTGGGGTGACTTGGCCTGGCTGCTGACAGAGGCCTCTATGTGCCCACTGTGGCACGCATGCCATAGGTTCGCCACCCCTGGCCTGTACCATAATCAATACACAACAAAAATCTCACTTCAGTTCTGAGTTGTGTTCTAAAGTCAGCATGAAAGGGAATAGTCAAAATCGACCTTACAAATCCCCTAGGAAGACAGTGCCATGTTGGAGACTGATCACTGTCCCCAGGTGGAGAGGGCTTGCTGTTTCCTTGTTTAAAGTACCAAAGAAGTTGTCTTAGAGTAAAGAGGTGGGGAAAGTGTACATCTAGTTAAACCTACAATCAGAGTGTACTCACGCTGAGATGTTCGCAGTGTGACAAGAGATGACCTAGATTACACCTCAGCAGAGTACACCATCCTCTCACAGGGTCACGTGGGGACCTCCGCTCACTAGGAAGTCGTGCAGGCCATTGCTGAGCAACTCATGTTATCTTCTGTCTTTCACGTAAATGCACACAGGATGCTGCCCTGCTTGCTCACCTCCTTCTGTTACTCAGTTCTTTCAAATAGATAATTAAACTAGGATTCCTGGAGCGCATGATTTCTAGCACTACACAGTCAGACCCTTGTTGAACAAGATCATTTTATCAATCCCTTGGTGTACAAGATTCTCCATGAAGTGGTGCCTGTCTATTCTCCAACCCCACTTCCATACTTGCTGTATTCGAATTCTGCTGAACCCTTTCTCCCTCCACAAATAACACAGGAAACTTCACACTCCCTGCCTCTACTTCTCGTGACCTTTCCTGTGCCACCCAGCACAATGTCCTCAATATCCATTCCAAGCATTTCTCTCTCAGTAGCAGGGTGAATGGCTTCGTGCCTCAATTTTCACCCCTTCGAGCTCTTTGTCCTTGGCCATGCCTGCCTTCAGTGCCCTCTCACTTGGCCACGTGAGCACTTTGAGCAATAGGATGTTAGTGGTTGTGACCCAGAAAAGGGCTTCAATAGCACACGAGCACTTACGCTGCTAGGCTTGTCCTGGTGTTGTGTTGCCCCTGCTACAACTCTCCTGGGCTAGTCCTCTGGAGGACAAGATAGATGGTACCAAGTTATGATGTCCAGTCAGCCCAGCCCCAAAGCAATCCTAGATCAGCCAAATGCAAACTCTCCTCTAGACATGTGGCATCGCAGCCAGTGCCGGCAAAGCTGCCTGGAAAGCCTGTGGCTGACTGCAAATCCAGCTGCCCCTGGCCCAACTCAGTCGCACCCTTGACTCACATCATATAGGCTGCTGGACTTGGTAATCACGAAGGAATATGGCTGTAGCAACAGATAACTTATACTGCTCTAAAGACTTCCCCGACCTTCTCAAGGAAATGTGACCCCTCCCTCATTGCTACAAACCTATAATCTTGTGTTTCTTCTATTACAAATGCAACACGCTGGACTGTTATAAACATCAGACAGATGAAACAGTAATATGACCATTTGTTTTTTAGTTTAGTTCTCCTCCTAAGACTTGCCTTCTTGCAAATAAGAACATCATTCTGAGGGAGGTGAAGTTTAGAGTCAACACTCTGAGCACCTATGGGTTGGACTCCTGCACAGCAAATGGCAAACTTTCAGAAGCCAAGGGTCAGGAGCTGTAAGGTGAGCGTGGGAGCAGTACTGATGCAGTCATCTGGAGACAAGCCCAGAGGACATCTGTGAAAAGGATGACACCCCAAATGGTCGAACAGACATTATGTGGGTGAAGGATTCTTGACCTGCCCTTTCCTGGCAAAGTTCCTAGGAGGAGTGCACCAGAAACATGTCCTTCTTCCCATCGCCAATTCCAACAGCACAGCTGCCTGGAGCATTCTTTAAACCCTCACTGGGTTTATGACTAGGGAAGCTGATGTTTCAATTTACTGACCCCCTCTGTATTTGCAAATACACTCTTCCCGCAACCTTCTGAGCAACACAGACACTTGGCTTGTGGTTAGTGCCTGCTAGGGGCAGGATCCGAAGCAGTGCCGGAGCATGTACTCACCTCTCCAGAGGACAGAGGGATTCTTTCATGTCTGCTGCAAAGGCAAGAGGCAGAGTGAGAAAGAGGCACTGGCTGCAGCCTGCTGAAGTGAGTAGTATTCACGACGCGACCTACCCCGAGACCTGGTGGGCAGGGGCAACTCATCTGTGACCCCGGGGGGCTCCCTGTGCCTGCACCTCAGCTGTCACCCGCACTTTAGGGCGTTCGCGCAGGGGTGCAGTCTCCTGCATGAGACTTTGGCCGCCTGGAGGGTAGGGGCCTCTGCGGGTCCTTTCTTTACCTGTCTGCTACAGAGCAGGGCACTGCTCTTCCTATCGCTCACTGTTCTCACCCTGGTCCTGTGAGACTGGAAATATCATCATTTCCACTTTACTGACAAAGAAAAAGGCTCAGTGAGGACAAGGCCCAGACTTAAATAGCTAGGGGTGGGGAGCTGGGATCTATGAGGCCATTTCATTTCAAATACTTGGTGCTTTCGCTCACTGCTCTCAGACAACCGTCTTCCCCTTCAGAGAATCAGCCTCATGCTTGAGTTATTAACATTTATAAAACCCACTCTTAGCCTTCTTTGATGTGCAGAGAGCCATGATACTAAAGTAAACTTAGGAGAACTCTGTCCTTCTACGTAGGATTTTCTTCCCCAGTGAGACATAAGATGGATTGTAGCACTGGTTCCCCCAGTGTGGTTCCCAGGCCCAGCAACAGCAGCATGTTTTGACTCATTGAAAGGCAAATTATCAGGTTCCAACCCAGGCCAGCTGAGTATGAAATGCCGGAAATAGAGTCCAGTGATCTGAGTCTTAACAAGTCTTCTTGGTGATTCTGAGGCATGCTTGAGAACCACCGAGTTAGAGAAACTCAACAGGAAGTTGCCCGAAGCAGTCAAGTGAGCCGTCAGAGACTGCACTAGCTCTCTCTCTATACCATCTGTGGGTGGCAATGGCTGCATTCCCACACAGGGCCCCCAAGGTGTGTTCTCCTGTCACTGAACGCAAGCCAGGTGTTCAAAGTATCAACAAGGCCAGAGAGTAGTGGGAGGTGTGGATGAGAACTGTTCCTTTCAATAGCAGAGCAAGACTCAAAGTGGGGCAGAACAATGGGTTCCAGAGATGTGGCACTACCTCCAAGGGACCCAGGAGGGCAGGAGCCATCACTTAAGACCCTGATGGCCTCTGGAAGGACCTCGGGTCAAGTCTGCACTGGCTCGTTCCCTCTAGCTCCCACCTCCCTTGTCCTGCATGATTGTGTTGACAACACAGGCTTTGCAGGGAGCACCAAGGCCCACTGGCTCCGTGCTCAGTGACTTTGTGTTCTCTTCCTCTTGGATGGATTCCCAGTCGATCCAGTGCAGCACTCTCAGGGGAAGCAGGTGGCCTGGGAGTGACGGGCCAAGTCCCGCAGCTTTGTTATTCAGCAGGTAAACTGCTGGGACTGTGTGAGAGCTCAACAGTGATGAACATCCGGCCCAGGAAGGGGAAGAGTGGCAGTGCCACATTACCTGGGAGTTGATGCCAAGGGAGGGACACCAGGGCCTAGGCCTGCAGAGCACAGGCCGTGCAAGGGCCCCATGCATCTCCTTACCTTTGTATTGGGCCTTGGAGAGAGCAGCTGGCTGCCTCTGGAAGGCCTGGAGGTCTACAGCTGGCGGCTTCAGGGGCTTTGGGGGAGCCGGACCCAGAGACCCCACAGGGGGCAGTGGCTTTGTTCTGGGGAGCTGGCGATGCTGCGTGTCTGGCGGGTTTGCTGAGCACAGACAGGAAAGTGCAGGTTATGGTTTCCATTGCATGATGGGTTCTCTGGCCTGGGTCTCGCTCCCGGCCCATCTGCATGCCAGTCAGCAACCGGGGTACCCAGGCCCCTGCAGCTCACCCGCCTCACCTGACCTGCTGTCCTGACCCCCTCACCAAGACCCTTTGCTCCAGCACTCAGCCCCTCCTGCCATACGGCATCATCTTTCCCCAGCCTGAATGGAGCCCAGACGGCCTTCACCTCATCCCTGAGCTCCTCTTCCCTTGGAGACCATTCATGCCATTCCTGGTTCTGGGACGCTATTCTCTCTCTTGCAAGCTTCAACTCTTTTGGGGATTGAAGTGTGGGCCTTTGCACTGAGCTAACCCCCCCCCCCCCCATTTTGTCCTTTTCAATTTTGAAACAGGGTTGGTCTCACTAAGTTCTCAGTTGCCCAACTTGGGATCAAACTTGTGATCCTCCTGCCTCAGCCCCCCAGAGTGTTGCGATTACAGGCTTGTGTCCTCTTGACCTGCCTTCAATTCATTCTATTAAAGCTCTGCTCCAGTGACATTTCCTCTGGATAACTTTTCTTGATTTCTCTGGAAATCAAGGCCAGAATTACCCACTCTCTGATTTGTACCCCATAGCCATTGCTAATACCCCTTTGTCAGTGCTAGCAGGGAGACTGGTCTCTCTTCCCTGTGACCAGAGGGTCCCACAGGCAGGGAGTGTGTCCTGTTTAATCTCCCAGGGTCTGCTCAGAGGGGACAGAATGACTATCCCCCGGGACAATTCTTCAAGCACTTAGGATGTGTGAATAACACAGGAGCTACAACAAGGAAGAAAATTTGATCTGATTTCCAGGGCTCATAGCCTAGAACCAGCTTCAAAGTTGCCTTTGTGATTCTTGGCCTTGGTGAGTTTTATGTCCTAGAATTTTCTTTTAAAGTCAAAATTGTATAGTTTGTCCTTCTGCACTCGAAATCCAATTTCAACAGAAATTCCAATATTACACGTGAAAAATCATATCTGCTCCTTACACTGAAAAATAACACAAAAAGTTCTCATATAATCCAAGGGCCTTGATATTTGGTTTGCAGAATATCGTAATTGACCCTAGGGACCATCCATACTAAAACTCAGTAAGCAGGTCAGGTCCTTGAATTATGGCTCTGACTCTCCTCTCCTGTCCTTTTCAAAGTGGCAGTAGGAGGGCAGCTTCCTTCCTGCTCTACTCACAGCTCCAGATGCTCAGGGTAAAATTCTTCCCTTCCGAGGCTTTAACTCTAAGTCCAACTATCAGTTTTTATCAAATTAGGAGAAGACGATGAAAATGACCTATCACTTACTAACTGGGCTTCTAATTTTTACCAGGCATTATGCTAAGCAATTTACAGTTATTTCACTTAACTCTCTCAATAATTCCATTTTGTTTGCATCCATCTTTCCTTCCTTCCCATCCCTTCCTCAGTAACTGTTTCTTTATTGTATTCTTGGTATTGTTCTAGGACCTGGGGATAGGATAAATGCACTCCTACCCTCAGGAATTTCTATTCTAATAGGAGGAGACTGATGGTCAACAAAGAACAAATAAGCAAGATAACTCAAGGGAGATGTCTGGTTCTCTTGCCTCAGTTGACTATGGCTAGTGGGCTAGGGAAAGAGAAGTAGAAGAAGGTCTGAGACTTAGCAAAGTCCAGAATCATGGCCATAAAAACTTCAGTAAGTAGTTTAGCCTCTAATTTAAGTACATAGAGAAATCAAGGAGGATTGTAAGCAGGAAATCCATCCAATCATTCAGTAGATCTTTTTTTGAGGAAATGCTCAACCTGGGCTTGTACCTTGTTCTTCTGGGGATAGGGTGGCAAGGAAGACAATCTTTGATCTCTTTTAATTTACTGAGGCAACTGAAAAAGTGCATAATTTTATATCAGGTATAGGGATAAGTGATATGAAGAAAACCAAAACAATTTGGTAGCTACTTCACATAGAGTAACCAAAAGATCCACTGGGCAGGTGACACTTGAGCCAAGGCTTTGATGAAGGGAAGGAGAGAGACATCAAAGACCTGGTAGAAGAGTCTCCAAGGCCGAGGAACTGACGGGAGCAAAGACCTGGGTGGAACCTGCTTGGTGTATATAAGGACTAGCACAGCGCTTGGCGAGAGAGTGGAAAAGTAGGGTACAGACCAGATCTCACTCTTAGATGGCTGGAGTTTACCTTGAACAGGAGAGGGACATGCTCTGTTTCATGTAGAGCAGACCTGTCCAACCAATAGGCCTGCAGGTCACACATGGCCCTGGGCAGCTAGGAATGCAGCCCTACAAGATGGTAGGCATCAGTTTTTAACATTATGATGTTGATTTTTTAGTGATTTTTTTTTAATGACTCAGTTGCACAGCATGGATGGCATAGGAACAGAATGGCAGATAGGGGAGGGCACAGTGCAGTGTCAGCTCCGCCTCCTGTGCCTGCCACACACAACCAGCCCAGTGGAAACGCATGTGTATCAGACATCACATGCAAGTGAAAGAGTGATATCTTTGTTGCTATTGTTGTTGCTTTGAGACAGAGTCTCGCTTTGTAGTGCAGGCTGGCCTTGAGCTCACTATGTAGCCAAGGCTGGCCTCAAACTCATGGCAATCCTCCTGCCTCAGCCTCCTGAGTCCTGGGATTACAGGTGTGTGCCATCACACTCAGAGAAAGAGTGATTTCAACCTACCTATACTTGTGTGCTCTGTGAAGACAGGCATTTATTGTTATTAAGCAAACATGTAAGTTTTCTTATTTAATAGAACTCAGGCTGGCTGTGTTATTTTGTAAAATAACTTAGTAACTTCAAATAGTTTTTTTTTTTTAGCAGCTGTGGTACAGAAGTATGAAAAGGTATCAAATAGATTTTGGTCATGATAAATTGTTATAATTACATCTATAACACTAATACTAGAAATGTTAATACTAGCAGTGTTATAACACTAGAAACGTTACTCTGCAATACCAGAAATGTTATAATAAAAATATGAAAAATAAAGGACGTTTCATTATTTACATGTACTGACTATTCAAGTATGTCCAAACTACAGGTTGGACACACTTCTATTAGTAAAAAATATATATATATTTTGGTACTGGGGATTGAACTTGGGACTCTGCGCTTGCGAGGCAGGCAGCAGAACCACTGAGCTAAATCCCGGGCCCACTAAAAATATTTTTTAAAGGCTGCCTTATTTATATATGTTTACTACATTGCATATTTTATACACGGCCCAACACAATTCCTCGTCATTCAGTGCAGCCCAGGCAAGCAGAAAGGTTGGCACCTGTACCTCAGAGGCCACTTTCCCTAGAGATGGAGGACAGAACACACACGGGCAAGAGCGGGCAGGTGGGGAGACCCAAGGGCGACTGCAATAGCCCAGGTAAGAGACAGAGGCGCTGTGGACAGGAGTAGGAGCAGAGGTAGAGAGAAGTCAGAGAGCTCCAAACATACGGGACTCTCATGGTGGGACCCAGAACTTGCTAGTGGATTTGGTGCACAGAGTGAGGGCAGGGAGGATGACAGCATCAGAGGGGACTGTTGTGCTGCAGACAGAATTCTGGTGACACGTCTGATGTGTAGGCGAGTAGACTAGGCTCTAAGAAGTTTGCCAATTGCCCAAGCTCATGCAGCTCGTAAGAAATAAAACTAGGAGTTAAGTTCAATCTTGCCCGAACAGTTTTGCAATGTAATTCTGGGAGATGAAGCACTTTATACAGACTTGAATCTAAGATTTATCAGGTAGGCCCACAATTCCCGGGCTGCATTGCCCAGGTCACACACAAGACCATTCCACTTCAACCCAATGAGCCCTCCGCCTGGTCCACAGGGATTCCTTTCCTTACCTGGGGCTGGGATGGCCAGCTCACATTCATAAACAGGCTGGCAGGGACCACCTGCTGAGTTCCCTTCAACACTGGGTTTTTCTTGGTTCTTCTCGCCAGCTTGAGAACATGGAGAGGGGGGTTGTTCACAGGTGGCGAGTGCTTTTCTTTGGGCCAACTCCTTCTTGGAAGGGAGTGTCAGGGCCCATTTTGTTTGAATCTTTTCCCTTGGTCTATGTGGAAGAAACTTTGTGCTTTTCTCCTCTTCTGGATGGAAGGCTTTACCCCCACCGTTGGTAAGGAGAAGAGCTGAGAACGTCACACTCTTCTGAGATGAAACTTTCTCCCACTTCCTGAGCTTGTCTTGAAAGCTGTTGGCCACTGTTCCTTTTTCCTCACTGGTCATCTCAGTATTGGATCGATTCACATCTAAGAGCAGAGAAGCTTCCTGGGAATTTCTTGGAGAACACACAGCAGGGTTTTCCAAAAGTCCTGGGAAACTTGGGCTCTTCTGAATTTTACTCCTCTGGGTCAACTTCATTTGCTGGGTTTTAGGAGTCTGGGACTCACCAATGGAGCCATGTGATGGTGGCCAATTGTGGTTGGATGGGAGGGGTTTCCCATGGGCCAAAATCTGGGGGGGCCTTGTGCATCCGAAGTCACCCTTTTGAGAAACACTTGCTGGTAATTTAATAGGTCCTAGAAGAGGCAGAGCATCACAGTTTTGAAATTTGGCTCGAAGTTCCTTGAAGTTTCTTACCCCTTCCTAAAGCATAAGAGAAAACAAAAGTGAGTCATTATTCTAGGAAAAGATCCAGCCTGACCAGCTGACATCACAGGACACACAGATGGGCTCAGATGGCTGACAACACTGCCATTGCTGACCTGGAGTACAATGTTAGCCAGTAATGCTCCTGTCTGTGTGAGAGCAAAGCAGTATTCTCCTCTTTGATATGTTTCAGTTGTATTTAATTTTTTCGCAATTTCCAGAATGAAGAATACTGATAGACAGTACTAACTATTGCTGGCAAACCCCTTGATACAAACTGTTGATGGCTTGTCATTGCCTACAAAAATAAATTACAAACTGCTGCGTACAGCAAGGTTCTTCATAATGTGGTCCCAAGGAACTCAGAAGACAGTGGAATTGTGATCGCCAACCACAGCAAAACACAACTGCCCTTATATCAATCAGGCTGTTTATAATTTCCCAAGCAACCATGCACTATCCACCACCCTAGCTTTGCTTATATGTTCTTGCATCACAAGTCACTGCCCATGTACTTGGCAACGGCTTTCTTGAGTTTCAACGTCCCTTTCCATCAAGCATTTCTCCAGGGAAGACACAGAAGAGCCAGCAGCTTCCTGCCTCTTTGGTTCTGTTGAACTTAACATGGTAGAGTGGAGAAAATCACAAACTTTGGAGCTAAATAGGCCTAGGTTCAAATTCTGAACCTGCCCTGGACCATCTAGACAAATACTCTGGGAAACACGGTCCTACCTGGAAGTGTAGTTGCATCCCAAGTAATGGAAAGATTGGGCTTAAACCTGTCAAGGATCAGCATAATGCCTGATGATGCATAGCAGGCCCGTGGTGAATAAAGCTATGAAAAATATGTAATGATGAATGGCTAGATGATCATGCTGTTTTTTAGCTGCCCATGGGAAGCCTGATCTTCTAAGTTCAGCTCAAGTTCAGGATATGGAAACGGTGGCGGTTATGGCAGCCTAGTCCTGAGCGCCCAGGCCATATGGGAAGTGGTGGGTGCTCCAGGCAGTGGGAGCTCCTTCTTGGTGCTCTTCCCACTGTCCCCTTTCTCCTATTAGATCTCCTTTATTGTTGTAAGTGCCTCTGGTCATCTTTTGCCTTCACAGGAGGAGGTTGGAGAACAACTAATGGAGCCCTTTCAAAAAGCAAGAGCCACTATCCTCTCCTGATCACATGGCAGGTTTTAAATTTCATGTACACAGCCCATCTCTGTGGCAGTGGCTTCTAATCTGCCAGCTGAGGGAATGTGGGGTGACCTTTCCTCACTGTGTTTACAGGTGACTCACACCTGCCCTGGGAGGATTTAGGAAGGGGAGGGGTTTAAACGCGAAGCATAAGCAGGTGTCTGGGAGCGAGCTTGCAAGTTCTAGCTCTATTTTTCTTCCTTTGTCTCTTTCCCTCTTTTACTCACACACTCACCCATGCACACATTTATAGCTCTCTCCACAAATTGCCAATTTCTGGTTCCTTATACTTCTGGCAGCAGACAAGTTAGTTCAGCTACAGCACCCCTCCCGGATGTGGCAGAAGCCTGCACCAGGCTGGAGCCGGGGTGCCTGAATGTAAAGCTCAGCTCTGGTTTTTTCTAGTTATGTGGTGTGGGGAATTCACCTCACTTCTCAGTCTTACTGTCCGCACTATGAAATGGAACTTACATTTCTAAC
Organism: Heterocephalus glaber; assembly: GCF_000247695.1. The sequence continues at coordinate 3,353,636 of NW_004624862.1, read as the reverse complement.
AAAAATTCAGGGTGTAAGGGTCAAATAAGATAGCAGCTGTGTCACCTCAAGAAGTACATATTTCTTAAACTGTGGGAAAATACACATAAAATATACCACCTTAGCCATTCTTAACTGCACAGTTTAGTAGTGTTAAGTAGACTCACATTATTGTCTACAGAACTCCTTCCATGTTGCAATGCTAAAACACAACAACAGCTCTACTTTCCACCCTCCAGCTCTACTTTCTGACTCTCTGAATTTGACTATTTTAGGTACCTCACATAAGTGGAATCATACAATATTTGTCTTTTTGGGACTCATTTTATTTAGCACAACAGCCTCAAGGGTTATCCATGTTGTAGCATGTGTTAGAATTTCCATCCTTCCAAGGGGGAATAATACTCATTGCATACATACACAGCACATTCTGTTTTTCATCTATTCCTCTGTCAATGGACACTGGGATTGCTTTTACATTTTAGCAATTGCAAATGAGGCTGCTATCAACCTGGTTGCACAAAGCTCTTTGAGACTCTGCTTTGAATTATTTTGAGTATGCTCCCAGAAGTGGAATTGTTAGATCATATGGTAGTTCTATTTTTACACTTTTGGGAACACCCCATACCATTTTCCATAGCAACTGCACCATTTTACATTTATACCAACAGTGTACCAGGGTTTCAGTTTATCCATACCCTCACCACCACTTTTTAAATAATACATCCTAAAGGGTATGAGTCTGTCAGTGGTTAACATTTTCGAAGTAATGTAACGGTTATTTTTAGCTCACTGAAGCCTTGTGAACTACAGGGGTATTGCTTGGGAGATTTGAACCTCTGTAGTACTGATTAGGTGAGGCCCCCATAGGAAATAGAATTACGGATGTGATAACCTCCAAACCAATGTCCTGTGCAAAGATTACTGGTTCAGGGAAAGCAAACCTGACTGTGCCCCACTCGTCCTCTTTCAGCAAATGTTCACTAAGTGTCCACTCTACAGACCAAATACAACTTTAGACAGCCAAGTGGCCTCAAAGATTGCTTTTGTATGTGCAGTGCTGGGGATTCAGCCAGAGTTTCATGCAGGTCTGGCAAATGCTCTACGATTGAGCCATACCCTAACCGTTTTAATTTCATTTTTTGAGATAGGTTCTCCCTAAATTTCCCAGACTGGCTCAAACTCATGCTCCTGCCTCAGCCTCCAGAGTAACTAGGACTACAGGTGTGTGTCACTGTATCTGGTTTAAATAGTGCATTCTAATATCAGAGAGAGAGAGACAGAGGAAGAGAGATGGAGGGGGAGGGGAGGGGAGAGAGAGGGAAGAGTAGGGGGAGGGGAGAGCTAGGAAGGAAAAAACATACAAGAAAATATTTGAGACAAATGCAGCAGACAAATTAAACAGGCGATGGAAGAGTGATGAGTGCCTGCTCCCGACTTGCAGAGCTGTGAACCAAATTTGGGGTTGGACTGGGCGATCTCTAAAGCCTCTTCCGGTATTAACATTGAGAATTTCTTCTGCTTGCTATAGCTGGAAAGTAGATGTGATGCATTTGGGTTTTTTCTTTATCACCCACAGGTGGGAGTTCGGGTGGAGAACATAAGCCAAGTTGTGGGAAAAGGCGGTGATATGAGGCCAAGGGGCCTTCAGGTTAAATCCGTGTTCCATTCTTCCGGTCCCACTGTCAGTTAATCCCCAAATGAGACCATGAGTCTCAAGGACTCACAGTCTTCTTCATGCTGTTGCCACTGCCCTCCAGTTGTCCCCACGTTCAGCTTGGAATGACTTCTTTGTGGTCTCTCTGCTTCTGCTCTGAGCCCCGCTAATCCTCCATTTACTCAGCTGTTAGACAAATCTGTTTAAAAACACAAATCTGATCATGCAAGTCCCTTATATGTTCAAAATCCTTCAATTTGGCTCCCCTAAAGCTTTCAAATAAGCTCCAACTCTTTGGCTTAGCACCTCAGACCCATCCTAATCTCACCCCTACGGATTTTTGGAATCTCCAGCTGACTTCCATCCTCCTAGGGTCATTGAAATGTTTACATTTCCCCACACCTGTGCTGCCCTTCGGTGTCCTGGACCTCTGAAGGTGCTGTTTCTCTGGCAAGGAATGCCTGTCTTTCTCCCAACTTTGTGAACTAGCAAATTCCTGCTTATTTACAATTTAACTTGTGGCACTTTGGAATCTGTATTGGTTGCCTGCTAGGTGCTAGCTACTAAGGTTACAAAGAGGATTGAGTACTCCTTGATCTTCTGGAGCTCCTGGATGAGGGAGACAGATGGAAATGGATCATCCTAATGTAATGCAGGAAATAATTAAGTACATAGCACATGTCTGCTGCAGGGACATAGAAAGGCGTTCATGATGCAATTGGGAGTGCAGAGAAAGCTCCACAGAGATGGCTTCTCAGCTAAAAGCCAGCCAAGAAAAGAAGGGTGGAAAAAGACAGTTCAGAGAGAGAACAGCATGAACTGCAGTCACAGTGAGGGTAAACGGCATGGTGTGTATAGAAAGAACCAGCAAGTCCACACCACTGAGGCCCTGGTGTTCAGAGACTGGAGTTGAAGAAGAAGATAGAGGCCAAGTCTTCTGGGAGGCCTTGGGCTCCATCTTCAGGTGGGCACGAACTGCTGCTGAGTTTACCGTTGAGCAGCTAAATGCAACTTTTAACTGATGCATCTTTCAAGGGCCCTCTGCAAAACAGCAATTCCCCTTCACTCTGCCTATGTTTGGCTGTGTGTGGCCAGGCTTATGCAGCCCGGTGCAGCGAGCCTTCCCCAGTGCAGCGCCTTGGAGGCTTGGAGCCACATCTCCCGGTGCTTTCTTGGCTGGAGTTCTTCCAGCAGAGGTGTCCATGGGAGGCAAAGGAAATGGGCACAGGGCATGTCCCTTGGGGAGCAGCCCTGGCCAAGGATGCTGTGCTATGCTGGGTTCCTGATGGAGTGATCCTATGTGGATCCTAGACTTTTTCCTTACCTGTAGCATACAAGCTCCTCCCTCATCTTCCTGGTAAATCTCAAAATAATCTAATAAATCCCTTCCTGGCAACAATGGATTCAGTCATCTGCAACAAATGAAAACCACTGGTTTGCCTGTCTTGACAGCACTGATAAGCACCCAGCATACTTTCCACTTCCTGGATCAGTATGCAAACCTCTTGAGGACAGGCACTTGGTCAGGATGCTCTACTTTTTGCTGCTGTAACACCAGTACCTACAAACACACTTGCCCACGGGGGGGCGCTCCATAAAAACGTGGTGACTCAGTAAAGATTTACAAGTCTTCCAGAATCCATTTGAGACAGGAACCATATCTTATTCCTCTTGATAACCCAACACTAGCCCTGTGGTTTACAAAATCTTTGGTGAGTAAATGAATTAGCAAATGAATGCTTGGAAGGGTGAGCAGGTTCGTATAATACATGAACTGTAACTGTGCAGAATTCAAAATGTTTTCTTGAATCATTTTTGTAAGAACAGTTTAGAATGATGCCCACAGAAACAGATTATCCAATCTCTGTGATGTCAGAAGATGGTGTGAAAATAGCCCTAGAAAAGAGGCTGCGTACTTCTCTTCTGCCCTGGATGGGTGACCCTTGAATAGCTCATCTAGAAGCACAGGACAAAATAATCCCAGAGATATTATGGAAACAGCCTAAGATAGAAGACAGCGCGTCCTCTAAACAGAAGAAATGTCTCTCTTTGATACAGAAAGGGAGTAAAAAGCAGCCAAGGAGCACAAAGAAACCACTACAACATTTCAGAAGAATGAGCAGACCAGTGTGAACAGCCCGAATCCCAGGTCTCTAGGTGTGGTTATTATATTTAGCCAAATATATTCAGTCAAACCAGGGGACTAAAACTCCATAAAACAGATGTCTCTCACTCGATTTCTACTTTACCGGAGCGAAAAAGAATAATAATGACAATAACAACAGTACAGGCAAACACTGATTACCAGATGCCAGGTACTATTCTAAGTGCTTTGACTACATTCTCTGGTTTATACCCATGTTCCCAGGGTACCCACAAGGACATCAAGGGTTGGCAGGCTTGGGGCAAGGAAGGACTGAAGCTAGGATTCAGCTCATGCAATCCAGTTTCAGACCTCATGGTATATCCTGGTCTCCTTAAACCCAAGAATTCATTTGCCGTGTCTAGAATGTTATTTTTGGTTGATTTTCTTTTGAAACAAGCTAATACCTGATCATATGAGCATGAATGCTATATTAGATTCTTGAGAAGAAATGTGCCTCTTTGCCAGTTTTAGACACTTAATATATTTATACTGTCCTTGTGGTCCTTATGATCAATCCATATACAAGCTATCTTAATTTCCACAATAACCCTACAAAGCAGGAACTGTTACTGCCCCATGTTGCAGACAAGCACACAGGTAGAGAGAGGTTAAGTAACTTCCACATTTTACATAGAAAATGACACCGGAATTTGAATTCAAGTCTGCATAATTCCAGGACTGCTTTAACTATTCTTCTACTATAACTTATTTATAAATTTAGCTCCAATTTATAATTCTTTTGCTAATCTCACCAAAATTTCATAACCAATTGTGCCCATGTCATACTTACTGATAATACTTTTTATAATGTTATTTTTCAATAACAATCACTTTATTCCAACAAACAAATTAAAATCCCAAGAAACCAATCTGCATTTGCTTTTGAAACATTCTCTCAGACTGTTCATTACTTATACTGAGATGAGCAAAGCATTGTACTTAATCTAATTGGCATATTTTCAAAAGTGTATAATAAATTACATGGCTTTTGTGACCATATATTCTTGGATTTTCAAGGTAGTTCTGATTTAATGTAATTTAAAAGATATGAGAATGCAGAACTAAACAGCAATAAAATTCAGTGTTCTTTCAAAATAAATCTGAAGATGAGAAATATTGTGTGTCAAATCTCATGTCCCTGTCCGTGGCTTACAAAGCCTGGTACAGACAGGTCTTATCCCCTCTTTCAAGTTTGTCCTGCTGAGGCAGACTGCATGGTACCCACCTTTTGCATCATGGCTCTCTGGGATTAAACAACTAACTACCTGTGGCATGTCACGTGACTCCAATATGGTGGCATATGTCATGTGACCTCATTGGCTGACAAGGAAAAGAACTTCAGGTGCTCAATAAATCAGAAGTGACTAGGTCTGTGAAAGCTGTAAGAACAGCATTATGTAAATTAACTTCCAGAAGGAGATATTATTTCAATGCACATTTCTTGATTTACAAAGAAAATTTAACTAATTTCTGAATTTCTGCAAATTGCTGGCTATTATCTTCCAAGGCAGAAAACAAAGGCAACACCAAATTATCACAAAACTGGACATCATTCTCCAGCTAAATGAGTGCAAGAGCCTTAAGGAATTTGCAAACTCATACTCCAAGGCATGTAAAAGCAGCAGAAACCAAAAGATTATGCACGAAGAGAAGGCAGCAATAGTTGTCAAAGCCTACCTAAGATGGAAAGAAAGAAAAGCCTTAAAAATAGCATCTGAGTCACCCCTCATGAATAAAAGGGGCTTTAATTCAAGCTTCACCATTTTCAAGAGCTATAATAACAGAGAAACTGCCTGTGTTCCTAGTACCAGTGATTAATTGGGGTAGGAACAAGGGAGCACAGGGCACCATTTGTAGCCCTCTCACTGCCTTCAGAACAGGGGCAGAAAGGTTAGAAGCTGCCATCTTGTAAGAAGGTATAAGGTCCAATCTTTGGTCTCTCTCTGCTCTGGTGAGTGTAAGCCGCTGGCCAGTACTCTTGATAAGACTGTCCCACCCCTCCTCAGGAGTCACATGTTACCAAGGAGGCACCCAGAGCTCCCAGTATTACCAGTAAAATATCCCCTCCTCAGCCATGACACTGCTTACCTCGGGACAGAGGATCCTACAGGGTTTTGTGCCTCTGGGCACTTGTCTGAATCAGGAACCAGGGCTGGCTCTGCTTATTTGGTGCTTATTGCCGCTAACCTAGAGGGCTGTTCTCTGGTCTTCCCTGACCTCGGCACTCCAGGCACCATCCCTGAGGGTGCTTAAGCTCCAGTCCTCAAGAGTAGGCAATAGTGACTCTCCTTCCCCTAAGGCCACCATGCCTTACATTCTTGCTTGCCTGGATCAATGTCAGAAAGCCAAGTTAGTCTTCTACCATTGCCTTTATACCCAAGACTCTACAACAACCCAGTTTTCACTCTGCCCTCCCCAGTCCTTCCACTGAGCTCGGTGAAGCTTGGTCAGTGGTCAGCAGAATCCCTGGAGTCCTCACTTCCTTTGTGAATGCGCCTTCTACTCTTTTGTTCCAACTCACACCAGTATCTCCCCTGAGGACACACTCTCCTGAGGCTTTCACAACTGTGGCTTTTTTCTTCAACACTTGTTTACTCTTCGGCCAGATCTGCTGCTTGCCGATTATTTCTTCCTCCTCAGAGAGACCATCTCCAGTGAAGACCATTCCAGAGAAACACACTATTCCCTATTGAGGTCTCTGTCATTATCCTTCATCGTTCTTTTTATTTACTGAAGGCTTTTTGTCATTCCACTCCCTCCATTACTGCTTCTATGACAATAAGCAAATTCCAGATTCATGTGGATGGTTGCTCCAACACCGCTTCCTTGTTCCTTGTAATCCTGCCTGCCACTCTGCTTCAGTCACTAATTTCCAGAGGTCTATCTTAGCCATCGTCATGCCTGATAAAGGGACCATCTCAAACACAAGTTTCAAGTCTCTTACCCTTGGACACTGCCACTTATCTACCCACTTGCCTATTGTAACACCAGCAGGGGCTTGCTCTGTCTACTATCCCTTCTTGTGTTCCTTCCCTTGTGTACTCAGATGAGTTTCCATGGATGTCACTACTTTCCGGAATGTCTATCCACCCCTTTGGCTCCCTCCCACTTCATGTTTACTCAGGTCTCAATAAAAGGCGGTTAATGGGTCTTGAACTCTAGCGGTGCGTTTCAACTCTTTATTTGGACCTGAGGCAGGATTTAACCCAGGTAGCTCCTAATTCTCTTGCAAGATTGTAGGAGCCATGATGACCAACTGGAGGGGGAGCATGCAGCAATCAGGAGTCCGACCTAAGGAATCTGGGTTTTATTCAATAGGCATCGGGAGCCCCTCTTGGTTGTGAGTAGGAGAAAGACACCCTGAGGACCCCATTCCCATTCCAGTCTCATTTAAGGCTTTGCTTCCCCAGCCTCCTAGCCTCCTCCCATGAGTATCTGGAGCAACACCCAGGTCTGCTCTGCCTATGTGTGTGCTGGTGCTCTTCACACACTACCTTGTCATGACTGTTCACTGTGCTGTCCCCTCTTTTTCCTTTTCCATGCAGGGTTTCCATCACTGTCTCTTCAGCCAGTAGCTAAACAGAGCAATGCAAAACATTTACCTCGCATGCACATAGTGAAGGCAGAGATGCAAACAACTACCTCACCATAGCACTGTGGGTGGTGTCAATAAAGATTACGTGAAGTGAAGAAGTCAGGCAAGGTCCTTCCGGGAAATCCCTCCCAAAGCAAGTGTGACATTCTGGGCTGAGGGGCAGCACAGGGGCAGGACCAAGGTAGGTGGTTCCAAACCCTGTCCCTGGGAGTAGCACAGGTGGGACAGGAGGGAGGAAGCCAGTCCTCTTCTCAGAAGCCTTTCTCATTTAGGGCCTTCATGGTCTTCTCTCAGGAAGCAACAAGGAATCGCAGTTGCGTTTGTGGAGCGATAAGAGAAGATGCTTTGAAGCAGGGATGCTTTTGTGGATTTAGCCCCTTACCACTTTGCTATTCTCTGGTCTGTATTCACCTACACACTTCCCTCCGATGTCCTGGCCATCCATCAGCACTTCTAGAGCACTCAGAACTTTCATCCAAGGGTCCTAATATCATCCCCCATGCCAACAAAGCAACTCTGATTTAGATCTATCATCTTTATACAAAACTCTGGGCCAGATATACCTTGGAATTCAGAAGTTTTATGATCGAAGAAAGGTAATATGTTACAAACTCTGTATATGCAAGTCCTTGAGTGGTCTGAAACAGCATGATGGGCTGAAACCAGTTACTTCTGCAGTAAAGCACACTAATGCTCATCTGATGTAGGACAAAGGTCATATGTTGTCTCATGTTGGTTCAGGTAGGTGTTTGGTACCAAAATGGTTATGATGAATTGGTGGTTTTCAGAGCTTATTGGACTTTTGAATTGTGGACAAGGGATCATGGACTTTCCCCCATCCATTTCCTAGGGCTTTTTCAAGGCTTTAAGAGGAGGGAAAAAGCAAAACAAGTATCTGAGCCCAGGCATCATAAATGGTAGCCATAACTAGATATTGCTTAGTCCAGTGGGTCATTTTTTCATGGTTAGCAGATGCTAACACCTTCACCTCCTGGCTTGATCTCTCTCTCTCTCCCTCCTTCCCTCCCCCCATGCTAGGGTTAGAATCTGGGGCCTCCCCCATGCTGGGCAAGTGCTCTACCACGGAGCTACACTGAGTCACACTGGACTCCATTCCACCCTCAAGTGGCACTAACACAGAACATGTTTTCCTTCATCACACCATAGCCTGTTCTCCACCTGTCATCAAAAGTGTCACAGTGCCAAGCCAGACACCTACAGTCCCGATTCTACTCATCCTTCTGGGCATAGCTCAAAGCTCCCATGACCTTTAGCACTAGTCTCTTTAAAACTCTACCTCTCCCTCCTCACAGCCCTTCTGCCAATGGTTCTCAGCTATGGCTGTGTACTGGACTATCCGAGGGATGCCCAAACTTTTCCTGCTCACAGAATCTCTGCAGAGCCCACTTCTCATGAATCATGTTGAGTGCTTATTGTGTAGCCAGCTCAGTATCTGGTCCACAAGGAGATTTGGAAACATTTCACAGCTTTTCATCTGCAAATCTCTTGTGGTTTTATGCCTCTTATCACTTTCCATGTCCAACTACAATCATACACCTGGATACCTCGTCTTCCTCATATTCTATGCACACCCTAAGTGCAGGTGGGAACAATCTCTATAGTGCCCACAAGTTCAACCATGACTGACTTCTAGCAAGTGCTCAGTAAACATTCACCAAAGTAACACTGAATAAAATGAACCAATAGATTTCTGGCAATGGCCTGGAGGGGATTCTCTTTTAAAGGGTTTAGAGAATTACCAATTAATTTCATGCCAACGCAGTCTCTAAATTGTAGTTCTACTCAAGCTACTTCTGCTTTTAAAATCTCTCACTGGCTCCCTTGACCCTATTGATAAAGTAAACATTGCTTAGACACAAGATGTCCTTGGTGGCTTGTCCTGCCTACATCTCCAGGTTTATTTCCCACCACAGCCTGCCTCTGATTCAGCCCCCCAGGTAAATGGAGCTACCTTTGCATTTGATCATGCTGCTCCCTTGTGGGAATGCCCTTGATGTATTTATTTGCTGGCTAAACTTACTCATCTTTAGACATCTAGCTGTGTTATCAGTCCCTCCCAGGTGCCTCTGTCAGCTCTTGGGTTAGGCAAAATGCACTTTCTCCATGAATTTACAGCAGCCTCTGTGTAGTGCTTGCAGTAGATTATCTGGTTTTATTACAGTGATCATATATATGTCTGCTTTGCCCACCCTCCCCTTCATCCACTGAGGTCCTCAGGGATATGGACCGGATTGTGTTTTACTCATGCCTCTGCCACTGTGTCTAGACATAAATTGTACAGGTACAGTATGTGTCTTTTTAAATTAAACTTTTGTATTTCATGTTTCATATATGGGAACTGAGGAAATATTGGAAGTAACTCTAGAACAAAGAAAATGAAAGGTGCATTGAATGCTCACTGTGTGATGCCTTTTTAGTGTACCGCATTTCCAGGTGCTATACACAGCAACACATGTATGTTGTTAATTGCTATAATCCCCACAGGGGGCTTCTGCACTCAGCCCCAAAGAGGAGGACAAAACTGAGGATCCAAGTTTTCTGAGGTTCCTTAGGTCACAAAACAAGTGACTGCTGGAGCTTAGATCGGAACTTGGCCAGTTTGGAACTTGCCAGTTTGGAAATGAATTCCGTACTCAGCACACCTTCTCTGTAAGGACACAGGCACTCTCTTCCTTTCCCAGATCCATACCACACTCACCTGTGGCCTGCCACCTGGGGAAAACAAGACAGACACAGGCCTTGCCCTGCTGGAGTTCAGGCTTGTGGGAAAGATCACAGAAGCAGGCAATGACCGCACCCAAGGTTGCTGTCATGAGGGAAAGCACTGGGGGCAGGACAGGGAAAACCTGAGTAGGTTTGAGGAGCGAGAGAGAAAGAGCCAGGGAAAGTGAGACAGGAAGAACAAAGAGCAGCACCACGGCCAAAGGTCATGGATCTTAGACATAAGCAGAAGACCTGAGAGCGTGCACAGCAGGGAGTTCCCAAGCCAGGTGTGTAGCTGGACTGAGACCCGAGAGCAAGATACAGGGCTGGGCTGCATCCTCAGCCTGCACCCATGAAAACAAACTCATCAACACATACTCAAAATATCTGCACAGACCACAGTGGGAGATGCTGTCTCCAGAAATGATATTTTGGGACTTCTAAATCCTTTCACTCAAGGTACAATCCTGTAGAGAAACTCCCAGCCAAAGTGAAAAACAACTTCTCATTGCAAACACAAGAGGATTTGATTGCTTTAAGAAAATCAGCCCCTGAAATGGGTTCAGAACTCCTCCAGAGACTGAGATGTCACCTGGCTACACTGCATGTTGGGGGTGAGGGTCTTCGATGCCAATTTCAAAGAGCAGTTCCCAGCTGAGGGGCTTGGGTTGAACTTTGTTAGCAGTCTGGCGATCAAGGCCTGAACTTGGAATTCATGATCTCTGCAAACTTTCTCCCACCACCCCATTACTGCTGTCCCCTGCACTCACTTGCCATTGCAACTTGGGACAAGAATGGGGGGGGGTGGCACTGGAAACTTCACCCCAGGGGGGAAGGGGAATTGACCACCAAGGGTGCTCATTTGCGAGGAGTTCCTTCTCTCTCCTGCCCCAGACAGAATAGTCTCTCAAGTGTCCTTCGGGCTGATGACAGCTTTACGTAGTAAAGTGCAATTTACTGAACACCAAAAAAAGAACTGAATAGCCTCTTTCAGTCACTTTATTGCTTTCAATCTATATCATATGACGTAAACGCCTTAGCCAATGTGGCCGTTTTAATTTCCTAGATTTGTTTTTTATATTAAAGACCCAGCAGCACGAAGAAACAGAAGAAATGAAAGACACCATTCTAAATGTAACTGGGCAGATGTGACAGGTGTCAGATGTTTATGTATTTTAAAGAGAAAAGAGCTCCTGTCTGGTTTTCTGTCTACTCAAAGCTTTCTTTCTGCAATAGCAGCAAGGAGAGTCATTTTCAAGGTCTGGAGTGCCAATCCTGCATCGTGGTCACCTCCTCCTCCTCCTCCTCTATTGCCACTTTGCCACCACTGCACACACCCAGGACCCCTGCGGGTGGTACTCTGCAGACCTAGCCTCAGATTTCCCCAGCAGCCTGGAGGTAGCTGCTGTTAGGCCCATCTTATAGATAAAGAATCAGAGGTTTGGAGAGAGAGCAGTTTAACTTAGGGGCTAAAACCTATGCTGTCAGCTTTGGAGTCAGATAAACTATTTAGATCCTGACCCATTCACTTACAACTGGATGACTTATTTTTGTTGCCTCAGTTACAGCAAAAATAAAAATATTTACTGTACAGCAATTAATTTAGATAATCCATGTATGTGTTCCTTACTGTGCTGCCTGACAGATAGGATTATTTCTAGAAAGGCTAGTTATTATTACCATTGGTGTTGTCAAAATTTGCACTGTTATTAAGAGATAAGTTTAGATTTAACAATAAAGACTCCTATGGTTTGCATGTGTCTCTCAAAAATTCATGGGTTGGAAAGTTAACCCCTAAATTGATAGGTGAATGACATTTAAAGATGGGGTATTGGAAAGGTAGCTGGGATTGGATGATGTCATGAGGGCGGAGCCACATGGTGGCATTAGTGACTTTGTAAGAGGAGCACAAACTAGCACAATGGCTCCACTGCCATCTTGCCATATGACGTCCTCTGCCATGTTATCATGGGGGTTCTCGCCAGATGCTGAGCAGAGGCTGAAGTCATGCTCTTGGACCTCCCAGCCTCCAGAACCGTACAAAATGCTTTCCTTTTCTTTATAAATTACCCACTCTCAGGTATTTTATTATAGCCACAGAAAATGGACTAAGACAAGGTCGGATTCCAGAACTCAAGCTCCTTTCGCTACACCACATTGGGCTAGGCTCTTTCAAGACAATATTTTGTTTTCTGTGATACTGTGTGATCAATTCCATTTCACAGATGAAGAAACTAAAGTTGAGGGGCAAGTACTTGCCTAAAATCAAAGAGCTATTAAGGGGCAGACCTGAACCTCCTGACCTCATTCCCCAGTTCAATCTAACACTTGACCACAGCCTCAGCTGTTGGCTGCAAGCAGTCAAGAAATGTAACCAAAGGGTATTTGAAAGGTCTTTATCTGGAACAAAATTTCTTTAGCCAATTGAGAATTGATCCTTGACATTCTTTGTGTTTTCTAAATACATACGCTGCTAATCCACACACTGAACCTTGTGATCCTCTTTACTCAAACTAGCAAAGCAAGAGCCCCCTGTGAGACAGGTTTACAGCAGCAATTAGTCACACACCAATCCCTGACAAAGACTGTGGGCACCAGCTCCCTTCATCTATGGAGGCTGCCAGCTGTGTGAGGCCAACAGCACCTTCTGCAGCCCAGCTGTTTCCTAGGGAAGGAACATCCTTGGCCCTTTGAAGGAAATCGTGCATGGACAGCTTCCAGAGGAACACTGTACTGTGTGGGAAAGCAGGAGCCAGCACAGCCTGGGCTCTGCTGTGGCTCCTCCCTGACCAGATGAGTGTGTGTGGTCACTTCCCGTCTCCTGCCTTCTGGGAAAGGGATGCCTGGTTCATTGCAGAGATTTCACTACCGTGTCCTGCACAAATAAGAGGCTAAAACGGCAGAATCCTCCACACATCAGTCCTTTCTGTCTTCAGCACACAGTAACCCACTACATCCAATGGAACCCATGGCCAAGCTGTACATCTCCAGGAACACTAGTCACACAGTGATCACAGCGCCCATTCACTAGACCACCATGGCAGTGTCCCTTGGAGTTGTGTGACTCAGTGGCGCCCCTGCAGGCAGAGATGGCGATAGTGGTGACCCTATGTGCTCTTCCTCTTGGACCTTTTAGGTGTGTGGGTTCCTAAAGGTGAACAGAGACCATTCACCCAGGCATTCATTCCATGACTAGTTGAGTGCCTACTATGTGCCAGATAGCATTCCAGACATGTAAGAATGAATCACAAACTGTAAAACATAGCAAGTGTACATGTTCAGCATGCCTTAGGCAAACGTTTAGGATCAGATTTCAGAGTTTTTCAGATTTTACAATATTTTTGTAGATCTTACCAGCTGAGCATGCCTAATCCAAACTCTAAAATGCTTTCATGTTGGCACTCAAAAAGTTTTAGATTTAGGAGCATTTCAGATTTCAGAGTGTTTTAGATTTCAGATTGGAGGTGTTCAAACTGAGTATCATTTTTCCTCGATGTTTCCAGTCTTACCTCTTCTAACCAACCCATCCACTGGAATGGATTCAGTTCCCTTTTTTCTTCACCCCTGGGTTACCCATCCCAGTGCCTAGAGCCAAGAATACACTCTGTGTTTGCTGAGGGAATGCGTGCCTCTCTGCTTCTTCCCCCATCTCCTCCTTTGCCTGCCATGTTATCTTCCCTGTAATTATCTGGAACCCATTTGTCTAGCTTGACCCTACTCTAGGGCAACTCAGAGACTGGCTTCCTTCCACGAAGACAGCAGGGAGAGGTGGCAGTGACGTCCCTGTGATGCCAGCTCCTGTACCTCCTTTAACTGCAGAGTTTACTATAATATTATTGTCTTCCAATTTCCACTTCCTCCCTAGACTAAGAGCAGCTTTAAGTACAGAGCAGGGCTCAGAAGATGGGCTGGGGGATTGAAAAGTCTTGGTGTGGAATCCTCCTACCTCTATAAATTCCGGGTCTGTCACTGTGACAATGCTATTCCAGTTCCCTGTTCCCGTTTCCTGGGGAGTAAAACGTGGATACAACGATTCTCATCTTAAGATTGTCATGGGCATTAACACTGGGCTGGTGCCGGGGACCAAAGAGGCCCATGGCACTGACACGGGAATGAAGATGCCTGGGCTGTGGACAGAAAGATGAGAAGGACAATGTTAATACACTCGTGATCATTGTGCTGGTGCTGTCCCTGAGGAAATGGTTATTGTGGCAAAGAGTACCTGTTTAGTAAATGTGCATAGACTTAATTAACGTAGTGATTTCAGATGGAAAGACTATGAGTTCTGATAGCTGGCATTCTGGTTTCCAGTAATGGCAATCCTTCCATATCATCTCCCTCTTCTGCATTCACTCACAGGAAGTATCTGAGTTTCACTGACACCTTCACACCAATCTGCACTCCCATTCTCTTCCCTTGCTCCCCTCTCTGCTCCTGGCCTCATGCCCAGGCAACTAACAGTACCCGTTGAGAACGACACGGGATCTGTACCGCAAGCATTCAGTTCTCCTCCACCCAAGGGAGACCTGGAAAACACCCGAGGAGACCCCGACAAGGAAAAAACTGGCAATGGCTGCACACAGAGATGGCACTGGTGGCCCAGATGCTGGGCTCCAGGCCAGCTTGACGTAAGTAAACAGCAGAACAATCAGAAAGCAGAATGCACAGGCTCTTCAGCCTGGAATGCAGGGGTCAACAGCATCAGCTGAGCGTTCTCTTTGTGCTAATGGATGAGAGGGAAGAATAGGACTTTAATGTCAGATGATGGCTGCAAAAAGAAAAACCACAGCCAATTGCTTTGCTTTGGGATGAAAAAGAGAGGAACGGCAGTGCAGCGATTTCGCTTTCTGATTCTACTGTGTATGGACTGTGGGTCCTTGAGAACCGTGCAAGCATTTGACTTGTTGAAGCCAAATTGAAAATACAAATAATACTGAAAGCACACAATTGCGGTCTGAGTATCTGCTGTGTCACTCTGTGACCTGGGGAATCCAGCTTCTCAGTGTGTTCTGCTGTACAGTGAGAGACTTCCCAGTTTGAGAGTTCATAGTAAGGATTAGCGATCCAGAGTCTCCCTTGATCCTGGCTGCAGTAATTCGTGCTGCTGAAATGAAGACGCCTATGGCAATCTGTTGACCACAGTCTTGTGCAACTGCCCAGAAATGAACTGTTTCTCACAGAACTCCCGGCCTAAGTAAGTTAGCTAAGTCACTTGTCGACTGTTTGAGGAAATACAAACTGGGTAATATTTAAAAGGCAAATAATGTTTGCATGGCTATCAAGTAATGTGAAATATGAAGACATTTGAACAGAATCAAACAACTCAGACGCGAGCCGTTATGTCTAAGTACAGTGTGAGCCAGCGAGGCGAGCCTGGCCCTCAGGGATGCTCCAGGTAGGAAGAGCAGCTGCCGCTGAGGATCGGCTTGGCAAGGAGACGCCACAGAGGGCTCAGATTCCTCTAGCAGAGCAGCCACCCCCTGGTGGCATGGCAAAATGACCTACAGAACTGCCAACCCTCAGGGGATCTGGAGAGAAGATTGGGGGATGGCTGCAGTCATTGCTGAGGGTCTATGAGAGTGTCTCACATTTGAAAGTAGCTCTAACCACGTGCCACGTCTCCTACACATCTGGAGGATGACAGGGAGGAGGGGCTTGGATCATTCAGGGGACACTGCGTCCTCCTCACCTGCACTCAGGCCCTTCCCCAGGGTGCCCTGTCCAGGCTGTGTGTGGGCCACAGGCTTCAGCAGGTGTGCAAGTCCACAGTTCTGTCTGGCTACTGTCCCCCTGTCCCATACATTATGAGTGGTCATAAGAGACAGACAGGGCCTTCCTCTAGGTACACGGTTCCTGCTCCAGGTCCTTTGCACCCGCTGTTACCTATGTCTGGCCTGCCTTTTCTCTCCCACCTTTTGCTGCATGCTGAATGCCTTGTAATCTTTTAAGACCTGAATCAGAAATATTCCCCCTGGGAAAATTTGCTCTAACTTACCCAAGTGAAGTGAAAACACTGTGCCTGTCTGTGTCCCCAGTCATTGGAGTATAATTTTACCGTTCACATTACAACTGTCATATTGCATTACAGCCGTATTGCTTTTGTGTATCTGTTAAACTGTGATCCATCTGAGAAAGACTTAAATTGTTTTCCATCTTGGGTTCTTCGCATCTTGCCTGTTAATGATAGCTCTCTGGGGTCAGACAGGCTTGGGTTGAAAGCCTGGATCCATTCCTTGGAAGCTGTGTGGCCTTCAGGGTAAAATCACTAGGATATATTTTCTTCACCTCAGAACAGAAAAAGTAATGTTACTTATTCTGGTCAGATTGTGGGCAGATTCAGTTATTCATGAGAAGGACATAGTATTATAGACAGCTACGTTAGGTGGAAATATTCTAGGCAGATAGGACCAGACCCTCCATGGAGTCAGTGCAGAAGACGAAAACACATTACATCTGTGGATGGAGGCACATCTATCTAAGGCCAGGCCTGAAGATAAAGATGGAATGGCCAGTTCTACATGCCTCCCCAACAGAACAATACATTGAAGAGTACTATAATTGGTATCACCTGGTTCAATAAAGTCTAGCCAGACATCAGTCACCCCAGCAGGTGACCAGGACCTCCTGATCCATCTCTCCCTATAAAGGTCCTTGTTCTTTCCATGTACACTTGCTTTGTGACCTGCTTCCCCACTGGATCAGTATTACCTAAGCAGCTATACTTGTAATCTTATTAGTTGATCATAGTTGATCACCTTGTGATTTTGCTCTATAAAACTTCCTTTGAGGAGTGGGCTCATTGGCAACCCACTTTCGGGTCCCCTCCTGCCTCTCAGGAGCTCTCTCTCTCTCAATAAATGTTTCCCATTCTTGAACTCCATTGTTCCTTAGAAATCATTCTTTGATTTTGGAGAACACGAATTTGGTGTATCTGACACCTAGCAGGTTGGGAGCTACGTTATTTCTCCTGTATCAACAGCACCTACTCCCCAAAATATTATTGGCTGTCCTTGTAGTTTTTGCTCTTGCTATTTAGTCACTTAAGCTACCAGGAGAGAGAACAATGGATAGGGAACAGACACAGCTTTTTCCAAGTGGGATTTCTAGAGTATGAGATATTACAGATAATTACAGAATTTCTGTTACAATATGACACATATTCTGAAAAGAGCTTTTAAGTGAAGAATGGTCAGGAAATCTGAGCTCTGTGAGGCAAATAATTCCCTCCCCAGCCCCCAAAGATGCCCGTGCCCTAACCCTTGGGACCCATGAACCTGGTTTGTCACGTGGCTTCATGGCAAAGGACTCTGGAGATGGAGAGTGAACCTGGTCACCCAGGTGGGCTCAGTGAAATTCCAAGGGTCCCGCAAGAGAGAGGGTGGAAGAGGCCTTCACCCTAGAAGACACCAGGATGAAGCCGAGACCTCCGAGAAGATGCTGAGCTGCTGGCCTGGAAGCGGGAGGAAGAGGCCACAGAGCAATGAATGCACAGCTCAAAAGGCAAGGAAACCATTCTTTCTAGAGCCTCTGGGAGAGATTCAGGCCACAGACACATTCAGACTTCAGACTTCTAACCTCCTGTGCTATACCAATGTTGGGTGGTGCTTTAAGCCACAATGTTTATGGTAAGTTATTACAGCACTGTGGAAAGTCATGTGCACTCTCTGAAAGAAAACTGGGGATACAGAGGTCAGGGTAGATTAGGTTTTTTTTCTTTCTTTTTTTCAGTACTGGGGATTGAACTCAGGACCTTGCACCAGTGAAACAGGAGCAGTGCCATTGAGCTAAATGCCTAGCCCTAAACTAGGTTTAAAAAAAAATGTTTATTGGTACAATTCAGATAGACATCATGATCGCATTCATCATAGGGAATTTGTACCTGTACATGATGTATCTTGATTCCCTTTTTTCCCCCTTCTCCTCCCCTCCCTTCGACCCATCTTTACCTCCTTATTTACAAAAGCCGTTTCCGTTTTTGCTTCTTTTCTCATTTTTTTCTTTTTCCTTCCTTTCTCATTTTTTTCTTTTTCCTTCCTTCCCCTCTCCCTCCTCCCTAGTTTCCCCTTCTTTTTTTTTTTTCTTCTTTTACATTATCTAGTATACATTTTGGTCCCTATTTACACTTTCATTTTCCTACACCAGAGAGACAATGTGACACAGTTTGTATTAGATAAATCCTGGAAACAACACAATGCCCATCAACTGATGAATGTATTTAAAAAATGTGGTTTTCCTATACATGGTATATTACTCAGCCATAAAGGACAAGCTTGGGGCATTTATAGCTAAATGGATGTACCTTGAAGCTATCCTCTTAAGTGAAATAAATTGGACACACGTGTATAAATATCAGATTATTTATGTATTTATGTATGCATGAAATAAACCAGGTTTTGATGAGACCAAGAAGCCCCAAATCTCAGTGGCTTAACCAAAGGTCTCTCCTTCCCCACCCCCAGATGCCACCTGTCCCACCTGAGTCAGAGGTGGAGTCTGCTCCCCACACTCCCTCAGGGAGTTACCAGCTAGTGAAAGTCACCATGTCAACACCTGGCTCACTATTCTGGGGCAGAGGTGGCAATAGCACAGAAACTCACATCTGCTCACAGGTGCCTGGAGTTTCACCTCCACAGCAGACGGGGCTTGTCATATGACCCCAGTCTAACTACCAGAGAAGCTGGGAATTGTCAGAAGAGCAGAGAGAACATTTAGTGGGTACTAATCATCTTTGGTCATCATACTAAAAGGGGGGCTGAGGAAGGCTTCTAACAGGGACTGGAAGATAAAAGGAATTAGCCAGGGGAAGAGACTAGGAAACCGGAATTGGGCGAATGGGAAGGAGGGTGAAGATGGAAGTATATTCAATCTTGGCATCGTTTTTTCTAAGGCAAGATCTACATGACCATTCACAGCAAACTTAATGTCTATTTGGCCAAACAATCAGGCATGAAAACTGTACTTTTCCCATATCATATTCCTTTTGGATAAAACCTCATCTAGTCATTTGGTGGAAAGTTCACTTAATTGTATTTTTCTCATTTATTTGAAAGAAGTCTTGTGGGGTTTGGGGGCCAGTAGCTACTTTTATATTTGGTTCCTCTTTTAAGATTTTCGCCAACCTTGGGTCAGGTTGGATGGTGAAATGTCAAGCTTGTGGATTTCATCGTGATCCTCAGTGCTCCAAAGTAATGCACAGTTTAGTAAACACCTTTATGAGCCTAAAAGTGGCCAATCAAATCTGCACCAAAGGACAACTTGAAAAATTATTCAAAGATTGAAAGTAATAGAGCAGAAGTGAGTTGCAATTCAAATGTCACACATCCCTACACCAGGTATTTATTTCATATATATATATTACTTAATTATAATTTCTATATTTGTATATTGCTTTATAATCCACAAAACACCTGCCAGATGATCTCATTCGATCCTCATGACCATCCAAGAAGGCAGACTATGCAGTATTAATTCCATCTGACAGATGAGGATACTTAACCTTAATAATGTTAAGTCATTTTCACAGGGGGACATAGCTGGGATGGGAACCCATTCATGAGTCCAGCCATGCTCTTCTGTAACCAATTTCCTTCCCCATTCTCATTCATCCCTCCAGAGTGAAGTACACTACTGCCACATACTCCAAGACACTTCATGGCTATCATTAAGAAAGTTTAGGAAGTATAAACGTTTTATGATAGCAGCTGGTTTTGAATGCCAGCTATGTGCTGGGTGATATGCTAGCAGCTGAATATCTAAAACACATTTAACCAAGTTCTACTACTATTTTCATTTTGCAGATGAAGCAACCAAAGCAGAGATGCAGGGGATTTTTCCAACTGCACATAGTTAACATGAGATTTGTATCCACCCAGTCCATCCCCGGAGTTTGTATTTTTAACTATTCTTTTTGTTTTTTGCAGTGCTGGGCATTGAGCCCAGACCCTTGCACTTGCTAGGCAAGTGCCCTACCACTTGTCTGTTTCTAAATACTCGTAAGTGACACATCTGTTACAGCCAGGACATCCTTTGGCTGTATCTGGCTCTGTTCCACTCTCCCCCTCTAGATTTCAGCTTAAAGTCCTCTATCAATCTCTACTCCATCACTCTTCCCTGTGTGGGATACATTCTCCCTTTCCATGGTCCATAATAGTCCATGTTTTCTTTCCTCCACACCTGTATTTACCATATTTTATTATGAATATCTATTTTTCTGTTTCCTGTAGGCTGATTCCTTCAAGAAATTTCATCATCATCATCTTCACTGACAGCAACACGAGCTAACTCTTACTGAGCATGTCCAAGCCTCAGACCTGAGTCTGTGGCTTTACATTTTCCTTAGTATGTGTCTACAGCACACAATGATTACATTCTGTGTTCTGTAGACCTCAGTCATAGCAGCTACAGGCACTGTCAATAGGCAGGTAAGGATTCCTATGAGAGACTCAGAGAGGTCAAATAACTTGCTAGAGGTCACACAGCCAGTAGGTGGTAGCGCTGGGATGCAAACCCAGAAGAGGAAGATTTTTAGCTTGTGTGGTGCTGGGGCTCAAACCCATGGTCTCACCCAGCACTCTACCATTGAGCTATATTGCAAGGCTGGAAGCTAAGGCTTAAAGGATATATGTGAAGAGTTTTTCTCTCCAAGAAACCTAGGTTATCCAAAGGACAGATGCAGCTGAAAAGAAAGAAGGATCTCAATACACCAACACCATGAAGCTTGTCTCTGCTTGGGAAAAAAAAATCCACGTTGACCATATAAAATCCCAGGGAAAATGCACAGCAAAGCATTCTCACGGTCCTTCAAGTCTCTCTCTCAGAAAAGATGTTTCTTCATAGTCTGCATTCCTCATAGACTTCGATTCATCTCCCAGCAGAAAGCCAGAGCCTATCAACAACCCCCAGGTAAAAAAGGTGGTCCAAGTTACAGCTTCGACTCTTCGAGTAATTCCCAATTAAGTCCTTAAAATATCAGTGTGTGAAGACATTGTCCTTACCCTGTGGGGTATAGATCACCCCTATCTTTGTCAGCTGAAGAGATAGAGAAGTTGACTTGCAACTTCACAAGACCCTACTTAGGAGAGAACATTCAACCCCAAGAACCCCTGTGTTCTACGCCAACCCAGCAAAGCAGCGTGGAGCTGGGGGCTGTAAGACATCAGGAGGGACCCACTCTGCCTTTCCAGCTGCTAGGGCTGTGTGAGCAAGGGGCAAGTCCACCCAGAGGGCACTGTAGCATAGGTCAGGAGTGGGGCCAGAGTCCCCGAGTTCAAGGTTGAGCTCCATCCATTGGATATTCCTTAATCCCATGGCCTTAGTTTTCCCGTGTGAAAAG
This sequence comes from Heterocephalus glaber, assembly GCF_000247695.1. Next base: position 3,332,203 of record NW_004624862.1, on the reverse strand, counting down.
TCGAGATCATAACATCTGGGTATATCTTACAAACTGGTTCAAAAATACACACAAAATGCCTTTCTTTGGCCTCATTCTCCTACCTAGATAAGTAGCAAAAGCTTTATTTCAAAAAACAGTCTTGACCTGGCAGTAATAGTCCATGTGACTTTGGGCCAAGTCTTCAGAATTTCACCTGGGGAAGGCAGGTGGATTAGCGTCTTGCACTGCCGCTATGAAGCTGACATTCAAAGATTTTCATACCCAACCTCAAAGGAAAATTTCTGGCTCGTGGAGAAGTTAAGAAGATTAGCAATGGTTATTGTACTTCTTGGTAAACACACAATTTTACTCCAAATGGAATTGAAAACAAAAGCGCACAACTTAATATCTCCATGCTTATTTATATTTTTCTGGATAATAAATTCCAAAAGTAGTATGATAATCAATACTGAGCATCTTAAGAGTTTAGAGCCAAACATCTGGTTCAAATCCTTGCTCCCTGGCTCTCAAGCCAGGAGATAAAATCATGAAGAAACCTTTGTTTCTTCATCTGCAGAATGTAGATCTTGTTCTCAGAGTTTTTGTAAGGTTTGAATGAAATCATGTGTCTAATTGAACTGACACAAAATGAGTACTACACAAATATTACTTGTCATCCTTCCTGCGACAATAGTTAAGGAAATAGTAAGCAAGAAACTGTACTGGGTACTGAGGGAAATTAGGAGAACACAACTTGTTCACACAGCCACTGGTAATTCCTTTACTTCTGAGAATTATACTGCCAAGCTTTGGGGCCTCTTGTATGTGACACAGAGATCAGACAAGGCAGAAGAATACATACAGGTTGAATATCCTTGCATTAAAATGCCTGGGACGCAGAGCTTCAGGGTTTTGATTTCCTTGGAGTTTTGAATATTTAAATATGCTTACTGTGCTATTTCGGGGTTGGGACTCGGATCTAAACACAAAATTCCTTATGTTTCCTGTACAACTCAGACACATAGCATAAAAGGAGTTTTACTAATTCCTTAAATAATGTTGTACATGAAACAAAGTTTCATGGTGTGAAATTTTGGGTTGTCCCACCAGCACTCAAAAAGTTTCAGATTTCAGAGCATCCCAAATTCTTAATTTTCAGATGAGGGATGCTTGCCCTACATCAAATTCTTCCTGAAGTGTCTACCACCCAGCTCAAATGTGACTAGCATGTTAGGCTAAGACTGCGGGATATTTTGATGCTAGGTGGTATTCATTTCATTTAAATTCTTGTTAATTAGTGAGTAAACAGAGTCCTACAGAGGAGAAATAATTTGCCCCTAAGGGCACACAGGCAGAAGTGACAGAGTCCAAGTTAGGCAGAAGTCCTGAGGCTCCAGCCCAGGGCTCTGTCCTCATCCCACTAATTGGAGAAAAGCTCTTGCCTACACACTCAAAACAGCTGTTGGAAAGGCCAAGGCACAGCCGACTTTTGGACGAGTCCTTCGAAGGGTGTGGAAGGTGCCTGGCTTCTTAACAGCTCAATGCTCCTCTGTTTCTGTACATAAGCCTTCAGGTTCTTGAAAACCTTTCCCAATTTTTCTTTTCTTAAGGTCACATGCTGACCTTTGAGATAAACTGCTAGCTGGCTCATGAACGGTGGGGCTGGAGCGCTTGGAAAATGGTTTGAATTCTAATGTCAGCCCTGCTGCAAGTTGTAGGTTGGGGAATTTTGATTATATCAACCCTAATGAATGTGAGTGTAGGATTTTATTATTTCTACACCACATTCAAAAATACTATCCAATGTAATCCTTATAGACAAATTGACAAATAAGTATTATTAGATACACATAGAGATAAGAAAAATTAACAGAGGGTAAATGGCTTGTTCAAGGTCACATAGCCAGTGGGTGACAGATGACACAAATTATGGTCTCCCGAGTTTTTGAAAACTTGTAAAGACCTCTGTGCAATGTACCATTCACTATTACCACGATAAGAAGGGGCCAAACCAATGCTTAAGAAGCCAGGGTGGTGGTGTGCGCCTGTAATTGCAGCATTCTGGGAGGCTGAGGCAGGAGGAACACAAGTTTCTGCCCAACCTTGGCAACTCAGCAACTTAGTGAGACCTTGTCTCAAAATAAATTTCTTTTGAAAGGGCTGAGGACATAATACAGGGGTGAAGACCCTGGGTTTAACCCCAAGTCGTGAAAAAAAAAAAAAAAAAAGAACGGAGACTTAAGTTCAACATGCCTGAATTTGTACCTGATTCTGCATTTTGTAAAGTACAGAAGATGGTAACAGTAAAAATAATGGAGAAGAATAAGAAATAAAACATCAGCTCTTTCCAGGATGATGTTACAAATGGCTTAATTATTATTTCTGAAGCACATTATTTGTAACTTGGCTGTATGTAATATGTTGAACAACACGAGGCATTATTTTGATTAATTTTTAAGACTCCTTCCAAGGGTATGTTCGTTTCAGCTTTATAGCTGTGAAAACCAAATCCAAGAAGTCAGCGATGGGCAGAAACACAGAGCGTGACCCCAAGATCAGTTCTGTACCTTTCCCAGGCCAAGTGGCAGCTCACACTTCTGATCTTGTCCCTGAAGAGCCACGCTCAGCTGTGGCTTTTGGAGACCTCAGAACAACAACAGGACAAGGGACACCTCCCAGGTTGGTTGGGAAAGGCCCTGAGCTGAATATTTACAATAGTATTTACATTAATTCCTTAATTACTTTTTCATAAGGCCTGAGTATTAGTTTACTAGGCCACCACAGAGTGTTCCATGCACCTTTGTCTTGCAGTTCCAGAGGCCGGAAGTCTGGGATCAAAGTGCGGGCAGTGTGGTCTCACCAGGGTGGCTGGGCGGGAAGGGTCCGCTCCAGGACTCTGCGGGGGGGGGGGGGGGTAGGGCTTCAACCTGGGCATTTTGGAGGACAGGGGAAGATAGAATTCAAACCAAAACCACCCACCTACATTACTATAACTTCCCAAATTTTTGATTGGTAGAGATCACTGCCCTATGAGCACATTGAGTGTTTTCAGCTCTTTCTGTGTGTTAAGGTAGTTAAGCCTCAGGTGAAGGCTAAGAAGTGGATATGATTTTCTCCCTTTTGCAAACAAGGTAAAGAGAAACTCAGTAACTACCCAAAGCCAAACAGCTAGTGCATAGTCCAGCTGGAAATGGAAGCTGGTCAGGATGCCTCAGGAACCCTGCTCTTCACCAGTAAAGGGCCGGGGATTTAGCTCAGTGGTTCAGCTGCCTGGCTCACAAATACAAGGTCCCAAGTCGATCCCCAGTACCAAAAAAAAAAAAAAGCAGTAAGCTTTGCTGCCTCTCTGAGTACACATAATCCTGCTCTCCAGGGTCTCACAGTCCAGACCTGGGTCTGTTCACAGGGCCTGAGTCCTGGCAAGGTGGGGAAAGACCGTTCTGGCCAGGGAGCTGGGGGAGCCTTCGAGGAAGGTGGGGCCTTAGTTGAGCCCTACATGAAGCCTCTGCCAGCCTGGGTGAGCACAGAAGCCGTGCTGCGGCCAGGAGGAACCCGGGGACTGGGGCTCAGAGGCTGGGGTCGAGGGTGTGGGGGAGCCTGGACAGCCAGGCTCAGGGATTGGGAACAGCAGAAGGGGATCTGCAGATCTGCCTGTGAGGACCATTTCTCCCAGGAGGGTGGTTTTGAGAGGGGCAGCTTGACTCAGTGGGATGCTCAGTGGGACGCTCAGTGGGGTCAGCGTGGAGAGAGGCTGGCTAGCATGACATCAGCCTGCAGTGCAGGTCTAGGCTGTTTGATGTCTCACTGTTCAGGGCTGAGAACCCAATCCAGGGATGCAGCACAGCCCCTCAGCGAAGACAAACAGGGCATGGCCACCTGTGCATGACCTTTCCCTTCTCCGGGACTCTCCCAGAGCACTCAGAAGCCACACCTTTGGTGGGCTGATCTCAAGCCCCAGCACCCTCCACTCCTGGAAATGACCTTGTTAGCAACAGTGAAGCCATAGGCAGCAGGGCCACTTCCTTAGCTGCTCCTCTGGCCTGTGAATTATTCCTTAAATATCTGATTACTCAAGAAAAGGAATCTCTAAAAATTGCTCTGAAAGTCTTGCTAAGTAGTACTGCAGACATTCAGACCTGGGCCCTGTCCCCCATAAGCCACAGGAACGTCCTAAAGCCAGAGGACATCAGAGCAGGATGACAACTCCAGATATTTTGTGGCAGCTCTCATTTTAGAGGTGAAGTCCCTCAGCGCTCTCCGCTTGCAGGATACAGTTCATACAGCTGTGAGGGCCTCTTAACCTCTGTCCCCTTTCACTTCTTAGGATTCCATTTTGGCAACTCTGTTCTTTTAGCTTTCTACTCCAGGACACCTACTTGCAGGAGCGTCCATCTCCTCACTCACGTAGCTCTTCTCATCTCTGCTCCTCTGCCCTCATGCTGCCCTGGTCTTTTCCTCCCTCCTTCCCCCTTTCCTGAGGTAACACTACTCGGTCTCACATCTCCCACTCAGACACCAGTTTCCCTGAGGAATCCCCGTGCTGGGTTGGGCCCCCAATCTCAGTGACCCCATTTTAGCTCTGACTTTCTGCATCACTCTACTTTTCATGTCATCCTGAAGAAATCTCCTTTCCTAATGCTCCCCTCGGAAGCTGAGCACTGAGGTGGCTTCTCAGATGGGCATCACATGTAGAAGATGCCTGCTACACACCTACAGGAGGATGGGCTCGACCTATTGATTGGCTCCTCCAATTTAGACTTGATTCTGAGAATGAACAAGAACATTCACTGAGAGTCCAGTGTACCTGGGGCCCTGGGTAAGAGCTCAGGAGATGTGTTGCATTTTTTCCAGCTCTCCCAACTCAAAGTGCTGCCATTCCAAGACTGCAGCTCAGAGAAAACTTACATGGCTGAGGGCATGCACTGGCCTATAACTTCACTCTGAGAAAAAAGAAAAACAACCTCTCTGTCTGGGGGTCTAAACTATGTAGTAAAATATATTTCTATAGAATTTCCTTGAGTCTTTCATGTAGGGAAAGGAAAGCTTTCTTTTATAGCTGGAAAGAATGAAGGTTATCTAGTCATTCCAATATCTACTGAGGCAAAACAAATCACCAGAAAAACAGAGCAGCCTAAAATCACCATGTGTCCTCACCTCACAATCTTGGGGGGGTGAGGAATTTGGGCAAGGCTCAGCTGGGTGACTGTTCGGTTCACAGGAATGGGCTGGTGTGGAGGCTCCAGCATTTAGCAGGAAAGGCTGGTGAGAGGTGTGGCTGGAACTGGTGCCCAAGTGAGGCATGAATCTGTGACTTGTAGACAGCTGACTTGGAGCCTCAGCGCCTAGGGGCTCAGTGCTGTCCTCACACAGCCTCCGAAGTCGCACAGTGCCACGTGGGCCATGCTGTGTTGGCCAAAGCAATCACAATTCTGCAGACTCCACTTCTTAATGGGAAGAATGTGAAGCTCGAACACCCGCGTGCCCAGCAGCATCCTACTGCAGGTGTATTACCTCCCCTCTACCTCCAACCTGGCCTTGGACTCCCATCCTGAGTAGCCACCTGTTTATTCAGCCCCTCGATCTGACTCCTGGTCTCCTTCCACACCTGCTCTGTGTTAGAGTCATCTTAGAACACATCGACTCCAGTCTTCCAGATGTTCAGGTTTCTCACCTGGAGTCTGACCATCCCTCATTTCTTTCCTCAGTTTTTAGAAGGAATCCAATCCATCACTAACTCCTGTTGACACTACCCTTAATATACAGATGCTCCTCAGCAGACAATGGTGCTACGTTCCAATAAGCCCATGGCACGTTGGAAATATCATCAGCCAAAAACGCATTTTATACACTCAGCCTGCCAAACTCACGGTGCAGCAATACAGTGCAATGCAGAGTACCGTCGATTACCCTGTGACCACATGGCTGCCTGGGACAGTGGCTCACTGTACTCCCAGGCATTGTGTGAGGACTGCACCACATAGCACTAGCACATAGCACCATTTGGAAAAGATCTGAATTCAAGACATAGTGTTTACTGAATGCATCCTGCTTTTCTACCATCACAAAGTTGAATCACTAGATAATCCCAAGTCAGGGACTGTGATCTAGAACATGACCACCGGCAGCCCCTGTCGCTGCTAAGGCGGGTATGAACCTGAATCCCCTTCATTTGGATTTCTGCAACACCCTCCCAACTGGCCAGCCACCTTCTGCTCTCACCTTCCTCACCATCTAGGTTCAGAACCGGAGCTGGGTGATTCTTATCAAGTATAAGTTGGATTGTACCACTGAGCTGCTCAAAATACTTAGGTGGTTCTCTGCCTTACTCAGAAGAAAATCCGGTTTCAACAATAGGATCTAGAGCCTACTGATAGACCCCCCTCTACCTTTGACCATTTTCTCCCTCCTTCCCTCCCTCCCTCTGTGCTATCCATTCTAGGCATTTTGCTCTTTCTTGATCATAGAGACAAGTTTCTGCCTCAAAGCCTTTGCACATGCTATTTTCGTCCTATAGAATTTCCTTCTGCTCCAAGGCCACCTGGCAGTGATGCCTTCCTTGAGACTATCTCACTTAAATAGCACCCTCTGCATGCTGCCCCAGCATCCTTAAATCTTTTCTGGCTTTGTATAACCACATTGCATTTACTGCCATCTGACCTATGTATTCTATTTATTGATCTTCTCCCACTACAATATATTTCATAAAAACAAATAGCTTAGACTGGTTTCTTCTTACACCCACAGCATCAAGAATGAGACCTGCCCACAGAGAGCAGGTGTTTAAAATAAGTGCATTTTCTAAAAAAATAAAACAAAATCCTTTTAAAATGAGAAACCAACAACATTTTTCTTTCGATCACTTTTACCCCTCTGAGCAGTGAAAATTATGCAATCATTTGTTTATTCCATAAAAATGCCACTGGCTAACATTTTTTTCCCCCAAATTGCCTAACACTTTGCGGCTTGTACTATGCACTGGGTGGCTGTTATTGACGAGCCAAGCCCGCAGCCAGCGGTAACATTCTGACCCATTTCCCTCCCAGACACGGATGGGCAAAGGCATCGACCCCTGTCCTTGTGTAGATAAGCTGAAAGAGCGGGCCTCCGCGCAGATCCTGGTTCATCAGAGAGGGAAAAATAGAAATCACTTTCCTTTCTTGTACCCGGATGAAATCTGTTCAGCCCGGCGCTTTTCCCCCAGGGAGGAACTTCTCAAAAGCTGCTAAGGAGCGAAGTATGGGTGGGGTCGGCCGGGAGGATCCCTGAGGCCTGTCTCGCCTTTTCCCCAAACTCCCCTTTCCGGACTCTGGACTGCCGGAAAGACCGCTGGCCCGGGACAGAGGGGAGTGTTTCCAGGCCAGCCAAGGCTGCAATGAGTCCCCTGTCCTGATTTAAAAGCAAACATCTGGGTGGGAAGCCACACGATTCACAGGAGAAAATGATTCGATTCCAAATGTGTAATAAAGGAGATATGGAAGCAAAGCACACACGCGCACATTCGAAAGAAACTGATTTCGGAGGGGAAAAAGGAGCGCGGAGCAGGAAAAGGGAAGACCGGTGAGTGAGGCGCAGCAAGCCCAGCTCGCAGAGAGCGCCAGCCCCGCGGGAGGGCAGGGTCCTCCTCGGCACGGGACAGCCCCCGTCAGCTGTTTGAACACGCACCTCCACTAATCTCGAGAAGTGCTTTCTCTGGGATAACCCTATTTTACGATGGGAACTAAGGGCTCAGAGCACACATACGCTGGCCCCCGACCGCACTGTTACTAGGAGCGGAGCCCGGTCTGAAGTCCCAGGCCGCCGGACTGCAGAGCGCGCGCGGCCGCCTCTGTCCTGGGGCCGGGGAACCCACGAAGCCCCGGGGAAGCCGGATCCGTTCAGGAGAGCACCGGGGCTGGCTCGCTGGAGCGGGTGCCCTGCTCCCCTCCCACCTGCCGGGCAGAGGCCGGGGACACCGAACTGCGCAGTGTCCGACCCGTCTCCGCCGAGCAGGAGGCGGGACCCGGGCAGCCGTCCCGGCCTCTGCGGGGGGAGAACCAGCCCAGACCCGGGAAGCCCACGTCCCGAGCGAGCGGCGCCCTTTACCTCTTCCATCGCCCTTCTGCGAGGCAGGGTCGCGGGGAGCAGCCCCGCTTCCCAGAGCTGGATCCTGGGACCCACAGCGCGACCTTCTCCGCCTCTGCGGGCCTGGGGCGCACCTGAGCCCCGCTCGCCACCTGCTCCACCAGCTCCACCTGGGCCTCGGCTCCGCCCTCGCCCTGGCCCGGGGCTGGGCGCCCAGGGCAGGGGGCGGGACGGTCCGAACACCTGACGACCCGGGCCTCTCCTCAGGCGGCAATTCCCGCTGCTCCCCAGGCTGGCTGGTGTGACGGTCGGTCACTCCCTTTCCAGGGGACTTCATTTGGTGCCCGTGCCCCGGGGAGTTGCTCAGACTGGACGCTGAGGCCGTATCTACCCCCTCTGCCGAGGGCTACTCAGTTTCACAAAAGGCTTCCTCCTGGCCGGGGAAACCAGAGCCGAAGGGGACAGAGAGTGGCTAAGCTCCAGGGGTATTTAATGGACACGTGAAAAGGAGCGAGGATAACAGAGCACCTGATTTAGGGCAGGTGTTTATTATGCAGGTATCTGCGTGCCTGATTGCACTTAACTCTTCCAATAGCCCTGGGAAGCGCTACTGTCCCATCATTAACAGGTGAGGTTCAGAGAGATTGTGTAACCTGGCCATAGTCACATAGGCAGGTGGGAGACTCAACAGTCGAACCCAGATCTGATTGACTCTTAGGCGACTTTGTTTTCTGGCAGAAGCTGTGTAGGAACTCAGAGCTCAGGTCAGCCGGCAGAGCAGGCGGCCTGTGCCCTGCTGTGTGTGCAGCCAGAGTGACTTTTCTTGCTCTGTTTGGGCCAAATTCTTGAATAAAAAGCCTGTGCTCTCCAGGTCAGGGGAGGAGGTGGAGGTGGGAGAGGAAGCCCCACCTCCAGGTCAGTCTATCAAAAATACAAGCAGAAAGGCCCCAGTGAGACACTGGTCTAGGGGCTGGGTGTCTGGATACTACATAAGCTTTGGGTCAGTATATTTTAAACTTAATTACTTGCAGTAAGATAAACCTTCACAGCATGACTGAGACAGGTACATGTAAGATAAAACAGAAACTCCTTGAAGCAAAAATCGCTTTTACTTTGTGTAATCACTCTATTTCCTACTTTTTTTTTTTTTGTATCAGGGATTGAACTCTGGTCCTTGCGCTTGTGAAACCACTGAGCTAAATCCCCAGTCCTTATTTCCTGTTCTTGTCTGAGCCATGACTTGCCCTTTACTTACTAAATGGTCGGCGCACCTCCCCATGCTCACTGGCTTCCATTTTGATTTTGATCGACCCTGGGTAGACGCTGCTCACAGATTGAGCCCCGTTTCTCAAGGCTTGATGGAGGCCCACTACAAAGCTAAGTGACCTCTGTGAGCCCCTCGGCTGGCCCTCCCTTCTCACTTCTATCTCTGTGCCTTTGTAAAACAGAGGAGGAAGTTCCCAGGCCCCAGCTTGGGGGTAACTGGGCTGATCCTTTCCCCTTGCGCCTAACGCAAAGGCGCCTCCTGGTGGCTGCAGGCCAGGCGTGGGAGGGCAGCCGGGCTCTCACTTTCTGGGCCCTTCATGTATGCTCAACTGTTTTCTCAATAGCGGTTTCTCTGAAGTAAGTTGGCAAATCCCTCTGAGATGCATGCCCTTCATCCTTCAAGCTAGGTAAGGGGGCCACCAGGGTTGGTGTAGGACTAATGGCTGTGTGGGAACCTGGTAGGATGCTTGGCACTGTGTGGACACCCAGTGTGTGAGCTCCTCTCTTCCTTTCCCCACTGGAAGTTGTGTCAGTGACAAAGGTGCGGGCTACTTTTAGATGTTCAGGTGAAGCAGAGTTGCTTTATTTCCCTACTCAGATCCCAGTGTGCTCAGGCACCCAGCCCATGTGTAGCAGGCCCTTGCATCTGGCTTTGTGGAAAGGGAACTAAGGCACCCTTCCATGGAGGAGGAAGATGAGGTGGCTCCCAAGTGCAGACATGGTAGGAAGAGCTCTGAATGTGAAGTTTGGAGTTTGACCTGAAATCAACCAGAGTAAGTTTAGAATAAATATTTTAATTCAATCAAGAATGGTGAGGTCCTATTACATACAAGTTGCTTTGGGGGCCCTCCAGGCCAGGGTGACCCTAAGAACTCCATTTAAGGGCTAGGGATTTAGCTCAGTGGCACTGTGCCTGCCTCACAAGTGCAAGGTCCTGAGTTCAATCCCCAGTACTGCAAAAAAAAAAAAAAAAAGAACTCCATTTAATTTGGACAAAGAAATGGCTGCAAGCATTTCTGTCTGTTTCCTGCCAGAGCAGTGCCCCACACCTCTTAAATGTCACCTTAGCTTGTCCTTTTTAGGACTCTCATTTTCTCTTTGAGAGGATTGAGGCACATAAAAGTTAAGTCACCTACAGTGTTCAGGGGAACACAGCAAGTGGAAGAGCAGAAATCTCCATCCAGGCAGCCTGGCTCTAGGAGCCACATTCACAGCTGCTTTGTTTGAATCTTCAAGAAATACTGAATAATAAACTGACAGGATTCGAGAGTTTGAAGGGTTCTTTGAAGCAGTTTTTCCCCCAAATTCGGTCTTGAAAGTAGGCTGTGAGAAAGCATAGCAGATACTTAGGCTATATCTGGCCTTACAATCTTCTAGCTATGTCTGGTCTTTCTAGCCCCTGGCTTCTGCTTGCTCCTCCTGGTAGAGGCAATACTCTATCCCTGCCCCCCCCCCCCAGGGTCCCATCCATTCTTGGGGCACTGAGCAGAAATTAGTATTTCTGGTACATGCCTTGCATTTCCAAACCTTACTTTCAGTCGCAGGTAATGGCGTGAAGCCTTTCTGTGTTCCCTGCCCTACCCTAGTCTTTCATTTCTTGGCGGACACACTGCAGACACTTTCCACAGTCAGGAGTGGTTTGTAGCAGTCTCCTCATGTGAAAAAGCCACATTCAAAAAACCTGGGAATGGAGACTCCTGTGCATCCTCATCTTCCTGGGTAAACTTTGAGCATCTGTGTCACACGATGACAAAGCCAGGGTTTGCAGATTGATTGTCAGAGCGAGGATGCTGCTGCTGGAGTAACCTATTATTAATATTAAAATTATTATTGGTTACATTCATCATGTCTGAGGGTTTCCAGCATAACGTGTAATTTATTTATGTATAATTTATATCCTGACTACTTTCAAAAGGGAGAGAGAGAAAGAGAAAAGGAAGCTAAATTTATTGAGAGTCTAGAGTATAACAAGCTGCAAACTGGCATATATTTTTCCTCTCTTCCTCATATTGTGAGAGAAGCGATGTTGTCCACGGCTGGCAATCAGGAAAGTGGGGCTCAGGAAGGCCAAGGCACGTGTCTCAACTGTGTGCAGCACATGGGGCTGGTTCTCCGTAGGACTTCGTACTCTCGAGTCCGTGGCTCTTCCTCCATCCTATGCTGACCTCTGAAAGGCTTGAGGGAGTGGTCAATAATCAGCTAGGTAAAATAGGATAGCTACAAACAAGGGTAATAGTCAGAGAGGGGAGAAAGGCAGATGAGCCGTTAGAATGGGACAGATAATCAATGCAGAAATGTGGGATAAATCCCTCCAAGGAATATAATTACGTAAAGATAAAATATTTAAGGATGAAAATGCCTGCAAGTATCTTGGAGGTCTGTGGGCTCCAGAAAGGTCTTGCTTCCTTTGTACCGGTTTGGGAAAACTAGGTGATCCAGCTGGCTTCTCTTTTGTCTTAAAGAAAGCTCGAACCTCAATTCTGTGCTTATCTAAGTAAACATCTTAACATGATGTAATAATAATTTAGCAAGAGTGTTTTTGAAGATACCAAGCAAACATGGCCAAGGCAAGTTGCTTCCCTTTTATTAGTCTTTTAATAAGAATCTCAGCACTTGCTTTGTGGCAGATGCCCCGCTTGAAGCCAGGGACACAGCTGCCCTTTAGGTAAGGGAACTGCCTTCCTCCACTATCACCAGTTAATTATGTATGCGTCACTCAGATGAATTATTAAGATGTTTGCTGATATGCCTGTCTTGTTGTGATCAAAGGAAGATTGGTCCCCTGTGGCAAGGAGGTGGGACTTGTCTGGAAGTAGGAAATCATTACCAATATCAATCACTCCCATGTTCCATCATCCAGAAAAATGAATCGTTAGCTGGAAAGCTGGGGCAGGAACTCCCCTTCTCTCCTCGGTCCGTGTTTATTTGCATCTGGATTTGAAAGCGAAGTCATCCTTCATGACTGCAGCACTCAGAATGCCGAGGGGTAGGCAGGGTAGGTCTTTCCAAAAAATCCACAGGTCAGTTGGTGAATGAGTCCTTTGTGCAGCTATAACGAAATATATTAGGTCTGGTAATTTATAAATGACATACATTTGTTGCTCACAGTTATGGCGGTTGGGAAATCCAAGATCAAGACAGCTGCAAGGGTCTGGTGAGGACCCAGTCCCTGCTTCCAAGATGGTGTCTCACACACGGCATCCTCTGGAGAGATGAGCACTGTATAGAAGAAGAAGGGCCAGTGGGCCTCGCTAGTTCCCGCTGGCCCTTTTATAAGGCACTAGTCTCTGCCGTGAGGGCAGAAGCTCTACTCTTAGTGCTATTGCCTTGGGGATTACATTTCAACATGGACTTTGGTGTGGATACAAACATTCAAACCATAGCAATTGACTTATAAATTTCAATTTAGGTGGCTGGTTTCTTATGTATTAAAAAACTCTAAGCAAGCCTATGCATTAGCATGGTTTTTCCCTGTGAGGAGAGGAGAGGTATGATTTTTCTCCACCAAACACCCATGGACAGCTTCCTTTCTCTCTAGCTGCCCTCTACCTCAGAAAATTGTGCTTATGTTCTGTGGGTATACGACGTACGTGCAGGACTTTGCAGGGAGCAGGGGGCCAGGTGGCCTCCGGACCGTAGCTGCAGGACAGGGGACTCATACTACTAAAGACTTAGAAACTTCATTTAGCAAACTGTAAATTAAGAAGTTGTAGCATTCACTGTTCCCGCTTTACCCTGCAATCGAGTTGGTGCAATCTGCTATGGACATTTCTCCTTAACTTCAACTCTGCCACTGCGAAAAAGAAACCTCCCTTGGTCCCCATTTAGGATGAAATGTTAAGTAGCAGGGGAGCAATGTCTTCAGAGGTTGCATGGCTGTCAGACTGGTTCAGTGAGCAACTCCACAGTCTGGAGGAAAGGGTGCTGGACACGACACAGCCACCCCAGCTCAGATGATCGGGCTCTGGAGCTTATTCTATGGAGGGAGGCAAGAGGGGCAGAGAAAATACTTCATTTTCACCGTCTCATTTCAAATTACTTTTCTTGGGCATGTGAGAAGAAAGTATTTCTAAACTTCCTTGCAATCAGATTTAAGCAGTGAGTAGGTTCCGGACAGCAGGGTGAGTGAGAGGTATCCACTATGCCTGTGAGAGTGGCCATTGCCCCCTTGCTGTCCTCTACTGAAACCTCAAAGGTGTCAGAGTCACACAACAGAAGGGACCTGGAGCCTGAGTTCAGGAAGAGAGGTAGGAAGGTATCTGCCCCACAGTTACCAGGCTATGATGTAAATTCATTTTCATTGCATGGAGTCACCAAGAATTGGGGGTTCTTTGTGACTGTGGCAGAGCCTATCTTATTCTGACTAATACAACTTTATTACAGAATGTTATTGAGACATAGCAAAACTCTGATGGGGCGTTAGTAGGAAAACCAGAGGCAGTTAGAAGGGTTGAGTCAGGAAATAAGGAAAATAATTCAGATGTGGGTTTGCCAACTCCTTGAGGAGTGAATTGAAGATCAGACTGTAATCCCTAATCGAGATAACAGCAGGCAAATGGTCCTGACTTCAGACGTGTCATCTCATCCCGTTTCTCAATGACCTTAGGAGGTGGGTACGATGACCCTCATTTTATAAATGAAGAACTTGTGGCACAGAGAAACTCGTGGCCACCCACTCCCCTCCCAGGGTCTCGTAGCTCATAAGAAGCAGAACTGAGCTTCAGATGCAGGCCTGTCCAACTGATGTAGTGTCCGGTGCTTTCAGCCACATGGTGCAGCCAGCTGGGGACTACACAGACGCTCACAGGGTTGGTGTCTCTGTGAGTTCAGGGGTGGGATGGTGTCAGTTAGAGAAGAATCACTGGCAGTGTCCATGAACAGGAGAGGCGTGCAGTGCCCAGAAAAGGCATCAGACAATAAGAGTGGGGCTTAAAGCCCTCCTGGGGAGGCACGGTGACAAAGATGAGCAGATGTGGATGCTTAGTGGATGGAACCAGGAACACACAATGAAGACTGGGAGACAGGTGAGGCACAGTAACACTGAGGTGACAGGAGATTCGGAGGATACTGAACATCAGAGCAGGTTACGAAGGTTCAGACCAGCTCTGTCTGCTGGTTAGGAGGAGTGGGACCAGAGCAGACCTGGGCTTCATGGCCAGAGGCCCTAGACCTGCATGGTACGTGGCTAAAACAGGCAGAGGGATGGATCCGGGACAACCCTTGCCCTGGAGGATGGCTTGTGAGCTGGTAAACTAAAACCCACACAATTAGTGCTCTGCTAGCAACCTGGAGGAAGTGCTATGGAATTGCCAGGTATTTGATTTTTGACCAGTCCTGGCTCAACCACTTAGCAGCTGTATCTTTGACGAAGTGACTGTGTCTCTGCCCCTCAGCTTCCTGATCTCTAAACCGGGTTTCACGCACTCAACTCCTGGGTTGAGTCATGACCATGAAATGATAGAAAATATATATAAATATCACGCTCAGCCCCAGGCACCTGACAAGTCCTCGGTAATGGGAGTAATTTCCCTGTCTTTCTCTCCACAGAGAGAACATGTGTCTCTGCCTGGAGAGGGAAGAGAGGTTTCCCAGGGCGAACAAGGTCTTGGTCCTAATGATGCACAGGGTGAGGCGGTATAGCTTGAGCTTGACAGAGGCCGGGCTTCTGCTCTCAAGACTTGTGTTTCTGACCACACATCACCCTGACAGCAGCCCTAGGACTGGCACATCCCTTTCCCCTTCCTGTCCCTTTCCCGTCAGAGCGACCATCAGCTGCCAGGAGCTGGTGCAACAGCTTGAGGAGAGGTGGGGTGTGGCCAGGCCCACACTGCTGAGCCCAGTCACCCAACTCTGAAGGAGGAGGCTGCAGGGGACAGACTGTTTGGCCCTTGTCCAGGTTTCAGGATCAAAGTCTTCCGTAACTGAAAGGAAAGCCTCCCTGGGAAGGAGTCAGCATGTATCAGGGAGCTCTCACTTCCCCCAGCGACATGATCTGTGTGCACACACGGGTGGGGCTGAAGGCAGGGGTCAGTGGGCTTACTCAGAGGCATTTGTCACTGTGGCATTTAATCACCTACGTAAACATTAGTTGAATTGATTTACCTCATTTGATGCTCGAAGCTGCCTAATAAACGAGCCAGAGCACATAATAAATCCCCATTTTACAGATGAGAGAACAGCAGGTCAGAGAAGGACCGTGACAGGGGCCGGGTGTGGGGCGTGGGGTGTGGAGGAGGAGAGGAGGTGGGCGTTGGAGCCTGTGGGCTCCATCTTGGATGCGGTCACCCATCTCAGTAGGTCCCTCTTCTCTGTGGGCTTCCACCTACATCCTGTCCATGCTCACATCCATGTCCCCACCCCTTCCCTTATCCAACAAATATTTACCTAATTTCACTTTGGGTTCTGGGAGGCCAGGACACACAAAGGGGCACCAAGCATGCTGTTCCGACCGATGGGGCCCGCCGTCTGGGTAGGCAGTCAGGGTTAGGGTGACAGGTGAGTCATCACCACGTGAGTACTCAGACCCTAAGTGCTATGAACAGGATAACAGGAGTCGAATGACAAGGACCCTACTCTGGAGAAGGCAATCAAGAAGTCCAGGTCACCCCTGAATCCCATTCATTCATGCGGCGAGAACTTACTGAGCACCCACTCACTCTGGGGACTGCGGTGGGCACTGCCGTGTGGAGGACTCACAGTGACCTGTGTGTGCAGCTACCCGTGGGATTCTCACTTGGGTGTTCCCCAGACACCCCCACCTCTGATCTCCCGCCTCTCACCGGATGTTGGTGTTGCCGGATTGGCTTCCCACCACTGAAAGTCACCTCTGCCTCTCCGCCAGACTGCCAGACTGGCATAGGCTCTGCAGACATGGCACGGAGGCCCTCAAGCCTCTGCTGCCCACGCTCATGTACCGGATGTCTTCATTCCTGAGCTCACATGCTGTGTCTTGCATGTGCACGTTTGCCTTTCCTGCTTTCTCTACCTGCCACACAGTCCCTGGCTGCTGCCGCCACCTCAGAGATGTTCCTGAGAGGGCCCTTCCCTGACCGAAGCTGGCAGGTAAGCTTCTCAGTGCCCTGTTACTGCAGCTCCTCCTCCTCATCTCACGGCACACCTGGATGGCAGACAGAACTCCCCTCCTTGCACCCATGAGGTAGCTGCTCTGTCCTCCACAGCTCCCACCTCCCTGGAATTTCGGCAGCGGAGGGGGGCCGCTTCCCAAGTGCACACCAGCCAGGCCACCAGCCAGAGTCACTGTGTGACATTGCCCTGCTCCGTGAGCTCTGACCCTGGTTCCTCTTTGACCCGAGAGTTGCTGGAGAGTTTCCTCGCTGAAACCAGTGAGGTGGCCAGGGTGACCGGGGTTCTTGGGCTGGCCTCACATCAGACGAGAGGTGGAGGACTTTGTGTGCATAGACTCATTTCATGCTCAAAACAAGTGGGAAGCAGGTGTTGAATCTAAATCCCTCTTTAACAGACGAGAAGGCTGAGCCCCAGGGAGTCGAGGGTCACCCTGAGCTTGTTTCTTGGCTGGGAGGTGTGGTGCTGCCAGTGTCAGCAGCAGTACCCGCCCTTAGCTGCTGCATGGGGGCCGAGCCTGGAGCACTGGGCTGCCCTTGGCCCACAGCCTGCCTTCATCCACTGTCCCGGCTTCTGTCTTCCCCCAGGAGGGAGGAATCTCCTCTTATCCCTGTCCTCACTGCCCTGCCCAGTGCTAAGCCTGCAGTGCATGTCTATAAATGTGTGGCCTCAGGTGAGATTTCACTACGTTGTATCATTTTCCTTTTCTCACTTTAGGGCTAAGCTTGATACCTGGTCAGCCAGCCACATTGGCAGCCAGGCCCAGGAGGATGGACGTGACAGGAGAGAAATGTGGGGCACAGAGGGGTAGAAAGGTGGGCCATGCTGTCCTCTCCACCGGCACGGGTGGTAACCTCTGGCCATTCCCAGACCCTTTCCAAACACCTGCTTTCGTTCATCTGGCCTCCAGACCATGGAAATGGAATAACGCTCAGGGCAGCATCTGGCCATATGCCGGCCCTCCGCACAGGGAAGCATTTTAGCAGCCAGCCTAATATCCAAATCTTCCACTTTGGCCTTGAATGTGTGCCTTCTCTTTATCTGCAAATTGCACTTTACTCTGAGTATAACTAAATTGGCCTCATTCTGGCTAAAGTCACACATCAGACCTGAGGAGCAGAAGGATAAGGAATCCTTCACCATCGTCGAAAGGCCTGACCAACAGCCTCCATATTTTGGATTCTGTGATGGTTCTGATCTTTGTGACTTCACTCTACATGCAAGGTCTCCCTGTCTGTCAGTCATAGACCCTGTGCAGGACCTAAGTGTGAGTAAAGTCTAACGAGGAGACGGGGAATGCAGCATCCATCTAGGAAAGGTCGATGGAGTGGGAGAAATTTAATTTTGGAGGAGCCAGAAAAGTGCCTTGGAAAGTGAGACTATAAATATTATTTGTTTTTTTGGTTTTCATTTGCATGTTTTTGAGACAGACTCTTACCATGGAGTCCAGGGTGGTCTCAAACTCTCAATCCTCCTGCCTCAGCCTCCTGAGTGCTGGGGTTACAGATGTGTGCCACTGAGCCTATTAAGGTTACATATACATTGTCATTCATCTGTTTACAGGTTTTATGATTAAACCAGCCTTTCTCAGGTGCTGCTGGATAAAAAGATGGGCTGATGTGTGTGTGTCAGGGTCCAGACCACAGAGAAATTTGCCCTAAATATTGGAAACAGGGATTGGTGGTATCAGGAGAGGCCTGAAGGAAACCCAGAGAGTAGGAGCAGCTGGAGTCACTAGGCTGAAGAGACCGAGAAAGGTGGTATTGTCAGGGCCTGGGGCTGGAATCATCACGGGAAGCTGGAGCCATAGAGGGAGAAAAATGGCGGCTGGCATGGATTCCTCCTGAGGCTTCTGGAGAAGAGAAGAAATACCCCGGCTTCTCCCTTCTTTTCATCACTGTGACAAAATACCTGAGGAAAAAATCTTAAAGGAGGAGAGGTTTATTTTGGCTCCCAGTTTTAGGGGTTCTAGTCTCCAGTCAGCTGGCTTGATTACTTTTCACCCTGTAGTGAGGCAGAAGCATCCTGGTGGCAGGAGGTGGCAGAGAGAGCAAAGCTGTTCATCATGGCGCCCAGGAAGTGGAAAGAGAAAACACCAGGAATGGGTTGGGGACAAAATATGCCCTTCAAAACACTCCTCCAGGGACCCCCTCATTCAATTAGCCTCCACCTCCTTAAGCTATGAAGTCACTCATGGATTCATCCATTGATAAAGTTAGAGCCCTTAGATCGAATCACCTTCCAGAAGCCCCTCAGCTGCCAACCAAGTGTTCATTCAACACAGTGAACCTTCCACAGGACATCTTAGGTTCCAGCCATGATATCACCTTTCAGCCTCCTGTCAGTGCTCCCACTGGCCAAGCACAGGCAGAGTCAGGGGACCCAGGAGCCTGCAGCTTGCAGCCTGTGGGGACCTGGATCTGTGGGCAGTGTCTGCTAGAGCAAGTGCACGTACAAATAAGAGAAAATAGTTGAGTACTGCACTAGACTTCTTTCCAAGTTACACGATCAAAAGAGCAAGCGCAGCAAAGTCCTTTTTCTGTGGTGAGGAAGGGTCAGGAAAGCTTTGGGAAGGAGATGACATGGCAGGGGGCTGTGTGGGGGTGACTGAAATGAAAGCAAGGAGAACATCTCAGGCTGCAAAGTGTGAGCCACAGCTCTGGAAAAGGCCTGGCATCTCCAGGGCAGAGAGGCTGTTTGTCTCACCCTGATGCAAGGGTGCGTGCCAGGAAAGTGCCCTTGAAGGAGGCAAGAGCAGGCTGGGCAGGGGCTTTGAAAGGTGTACAGTGGACTTAGCCCAGAGCCAGGGGAATCCTGCTGCAGGGAGGTGAGAGGGAGCGAGACGCAGATGTGGAGGAAGGAAGCAGCACCCACCACCCTCCTGTCCCCTTCTCCTCCCCTGTTCTCCCTCCTTTTCTGTTAAATAAAAATCCTGCAGGCACCAGAGTGCCCATGCTTTAACATTTACTCTGGTGCCAGGATGGAAAATAATTTTTGAAAATTCTCCATGGACAATTGCCTTCCCACCCTAAGATATGTTACTGAAAAAGACAAATCTTTGCTTTGGAGGATAGATTTTTTTTTGTGAAAACCTTACAAGGGATTGGGAATCAAATCAGAAGCACAGTCTAGTCTGTCAAGCTACTACACTTTTTTGCTTAAAAGTGAGGTATAATTGATATGATTTGAGCTGTGTCTCAAATATCCATTGGAATATGAAGATCGCCTCTCTAGGTGACTGCTGAGAAGAGCAGTCCTCATTTGAATATCTAAGTAGTCTGTATAAAAATCAGTCTCATGAGATAGCAATTGAGTAAGGGCCTGCAACGGGGAGGGAAGGAGCCCTGCAGTTTTCTACAGAGAGTTCATGGCCTGAGTGGCTGCACTGGAGAATCACAGAATCGAGGGCCTGGTACATGCTAGGAAAATCCTGTCCCATGGAGCTGTGCCCCCAGCCCTTGTGTTTTAATACAATCACCTGTGCCACTGTCTCGGGAAGGGCCTGGAGGAGGAGTTAATAATATAACCACAGCCTGGAAGTCACTTCAAGGAGTCCTAGTCCAGCTTCCTGCCCAGTCTTCCACCAACTCTGAGCAACCAGAAAAGGAAGTGTTACTGCTAAGGGTCCAACCTCCTCCATTTACCTGAGATGGGAGGTTGCAGCATTTTGGCCCAGGACCTAGTCCTCCCAGAATGGGGCACAGTATTGTTAATGACCCCTCAGCAAACTACATGTTGGCCCCACAAGAAAGCCAATTAGTTGCAACAGCTATGACACTTTGGGCATAATATTAAAATCAGCATCAATAGAGCGTTACATACAAACTGAATATGGGAAAATCAAATGACCAATAAAGTAACAGACTTGTCCATAGAAAAGAAATGTATAATTACAGTATGAGCACTCAGATAAATCAAATATTGTCCTACTATTGACCTACAGTAAATATCTACTAAATGAACCAACTTTACCTCTACTAAGAATAGCACAGTATTACTCAACAGCAATAGCTAAAAGTTAACTATTTATCTAGAGGTTCATAAAGCTTAGTGGTTATTCTAGTAAAAATAGAGGGAGTGGAAAAAATTTTAAAAGTAAGATTTGAAAAATTAATTGGTAGTATATGAAGGAGGAAAGAAAGTATGATAGGAAGTCCTATTAAGGAGTAAAAGAAAGTTAATAGTGATAGAGAACAGTCATTGAAAAGAACAAACGAGAAAAAGAAGAAAAAAGCAAGAACAGAAATAAAGAAGAAGGAAGAAAAAAGTTGGAAAAGATAAAAGGCAAAAATAATAGATAAAAAGAAGAGAAAGAAAGTGAGAGAAAAACCCCAAATCCTTAAAAAAGGAAAAATAAAAATAGTACAAAATAGGAAAACAAAAAGGATTGAGTTGAGGAAAGCATTACTGTATTATTGCATGAGTGGTTTCTTTCCATGAACTGCAGTTTGGGGATCCAGACAGGCATGATTTTCTATGCCTAGTTTTAGGGCCCATGGGTCTTTGAGGTGTTCCCCTTGCACTGGAGGCCTGGCTGTTTATTCTTCCCCAGACCGTGGTTATAATTCATGCCAAGGTGTGTCCTGCTCCTTTTGGTAGATGGGAAACATGTTCAGCCTTTTTTTCTCTGCCAGTTGTAGACTACAAGGTGGGGGGTTCAATTAGGTGGTTGGAATTAATGTCCACAGCCCTGGGCTCTGGTTTTCCCTTTTCATCCCAGGTGCTGTCTTCAGCCAGACTCTGGTCCATTGATTAGTCTTTGCCTCTGCTGTCCCATTCGTGATCTTTTTGGGGCACACTACTCCATCACAGAATGATTCTCTCATTGGGGAAGATGCTGCTCCTCGAGTCAGCTTTCTTATGTTGAGGGGTGGAGCACCACTTTGGATCAATTCTCTCTCATCAACAAGGTTATACTGATTTTATAAGCTCATCAAAAACCAAAAAACTACATGCTGAATGGTTACAGCTTCCTTGCATCTAGAAAATACGAACTGCCCACTTGGGACACAAGGTACATAGGCTGATTGGGATAGGAGGATAGGAAGTGATTACAAGTGACCAAAAGGAAAGCTTTAAATGCTATATGTATGTGTTCATCATCACCCCTGGGGTGATGGTTTCGAGCCTTTATGAAGACTCTGCCATGCAGTCACCACATGCTCTCCTGCCTCGCTCTACTGTGTTTTCCCAAAAATAAGACCTAACTAGAAAAAATGACAACCCCAGTCAGCCTACCTTGCTTTACCTGCCATTACAGAGAACCCATAGAGCGAGACAACAGTGAGGTACAATTTTCTGTATAACACTGGCCATCACCATGGTAACAGTCAGCTAGGGCTGGTTCCAGCTAGATATTTCCACTTAGGTCTTATTTTCTGGGAAACACAGTATGTTACTATACTGAATACTACACTTTGGTATTTAGATCATGAGCTAAGAATGAATAATTACTCATTTGTTTGCATCTCAAAGCTACAGCCTGCTATGAATCCAACCTCGCCAAGTTACACTTTGAAATAAACATATGTATCTCTTAAGGAAAATCATTCTGGAAATTTATAGAAAGTTACAGCACGACCTAATTAAGTGGAAATGATGCTAATAGCTCTCTAAGTGTAAATCCCTACCACTATATTTTCACAAGATTGCCTCCTTTATATGGAAAAGACCCTCAGCACTGTGCCCACCACATGCAAAGTGTCAGTGCACACATATTGCTCTAAAAGTGAAGATATCACCAATGCCCAATATCACCAAAACATTTCCTAGTATTGATGT
The DNA here is from genome assembly GCF_000247695.1 of Heterocephalus glaber. The sequence continues at coordinate 3,310,051 of NW_004624862.1, read as the reverse complement.
TTCTAAATAGCACACTGGATCAGGCAGCATGGTGTGTGACTGTAATCCCAGGACTCAGGGCAGCTGAGGTAAGATCACAAGGTGGAGTCCCACCTGACCAATTTGTTGACTTAGAGAGACTCTTGCTGTTTATCTGAAAAAAATGCCTGAGGATATATATAGTTCACTGTGGAGATGCAAGGTCCAAGCCCCAGGATTTCAAACATGAAAAACAGATAAATGACAGATAAAAACATTCATAGATACTTAGGTAAAAATAATAAAATAAGTGGCCACTGATTTACTTACTATGAAGAAAAAAATGGGCCATAGCATTTTCTATCACATGGAGACTCCGGTTGTGGAACCCCAAGACATGGGCTCACTTCCTTGGCAACATCTCCAAACAGAACCTGGAATCCTTGCTAACAGGCATCACAATCTAGTAACAGCCATCTCCCAAGCTCACTTGGCCGGAGACGGTCAACAGCGAACATGCTGAGCTGCTTCTCCACTTTGAGAGGCTACAGCCTCACGACCCCAGGTAGAGAAAGTATCTCTGAAAGATTAAGAAGATGGCTGACTCCATCCAGACACCGCAGGCCATGCTGCAGCAGCCGCATGACTGTCACAGTCACCCCAGTGAAGGTCTCCCCGGGAGTGACCACCAGTGACCTACCACAATCAAGATACCCCAATGAAGTCTCCCTAAGCCCAAATACCAATGGCACAGAAACAGAGAAGAGCACAGGGCAAGTATCATCAGGCCCAGAAACACCCAGTAGCTCTGGGCAGGTCTCCCCAGAGCCAGGCACAGAAAACCTAGAGAGTTAAAGTCCAGTAGGGGAGACTGAAGTCACAGCCACCGCCCCCGAGAGACACTGAGAAGCCTGGTATACATCCACCCAGGCCTGGCCACCACTATTGGAAACAACTTCACAGAGAGCCTTGCAGAATCCCGGCCAGTGTGGTCCCTGCAGGCAGTCAGGCCGCTCTCGTTCTCTGAGCCCTGCCTGCCTGTTTCCCTGGGCAGCCAACCCGTCCATGGTCCCTTCTTCCTGGGCACCTCCACCACCCACACCTCTACCCGATCGGCCCTGATTTTGGAAAGAGACATCATGACAAGGTCTCTTGAGAATTCCATTTCCTCTGAGGGCCTGTGTGATAAAGATCGAGATGTGTGGTGTTTGGACAATGAACAGCTCTTCACCACACACTGGGTAGAGGAGGAAGGAGACCCGTATACTGTGTCACCTAAATTGGAGTTAGAAGAGGCCATTAGGCTTTCTGAGCTAAAGAAAGATTCTGAGCTCTTAATTTATTCATTGCCTTGCATACCAGAACATCCTAAAGGGACTTGTCCAGGAGAAGAGAAATTCATCCACTACAGAGCTACAGGCCTCTGGAGAAAGCTGTATTATGCGAATGGCCACACTTTTCAGGCCAAATGCTCCAGCAGGTGAGCTCACTGTGCTGTCTGCACAGACCCTGTAGGGAGACTTGGCTGCCAGGTGTATAAGTGCACCAACTGCAAACTCTTGGTTCACAAGAAGTGCCACAAACTTGTCACAATTGAATGTGGGCAGCATTCTTTACCATCAGAGACCATGGTGCCAGTCGATCCATCATCCATGGCTTCAGACCCTGCACACACAGCGATCCCACATAACCTTTCAACTCGTGAGGCTTTAGAACAAGTTGATGAAGAGAAGGAGGCAGGGAACATCAGGAAAGGTGGCAAAGCTTCATCTGGTTTAGGTCTTGAGGACTTTGACTTGCTCTGAGTGCTTGGCAGAGGAAGTTATGGGAAAATACTGTTAGTCCAACTGAAAGAATCAAATCGTATGTATGCAATGAAAGCAGTGAAAAGACAGCATGTCAACACTGATCAGGTACAGAGGGAGAAGCACATTTTACAGCAGGTGTCCACTTGTCCTTTTCTAGTTGCACTGCATGCTTGCTTCCAGACAGAAAGCAGACTGTTCCTTGTTCTAGACTATGTCAGTGGGGGAGATCTACTGTTTCATGTGCAGCAACAAAGAACGCTTCCTGAGGAACGTGCCAGGTTTTACTCTGCAGAAATCAGTTTAGCAGTCAACTATCTTCATCAGAAAGGAATACTTTACAGAAATTTGAAGTTGGAAAATGTATTACTGGATTCAGAAGGGCACATTAAACTCACCGATTATTGCTTGTGTAAGGAAGGCTTACTGCCAGGAGATACAACCAGCACTTTCTGTGGCACTCCTGATTTCGTGGCTCCAGAATTTATAAGAGGGGAAGATTACAGTTTCAGTGTGGACTGGTGGAATCTTGGAGTATTGATGTATGTGATGATGATCAGAGAGTCTTCCATTCCATCTTGATGAGAGCTCTGATAACCCTTATGAAAACTCAATCAAGTATGTCTTGCAAGTAATTTTGGAAAGAGATATTGTCAGACCTTGTTTTCTGTCTGTACAAGCTGCAAGTGTACTAGAGAGTTTTCTGATCAGGGACCCAAAAGAACGACTGGGTTGTCATCCTCAGAGGGGCTTTGCTGATGTTCAGGAGCATCCATTCTTTCAAAATGTGGACTGGGGCAGGATGGAGCAAAAGCAGGTGGTGCCTCCTTTTAAACCAAATATCTCTGAGGGATTTGGTTTGGACAGCTTTGATCCTGAATTTACTAATGAACCCGTCCGGCTCACCTCAGATGATAATGACACCGTGCAGGAGCTTGATGGATATGAATTGGCAGGTTTTGAGTACATCAATCCTCTATCCATGTATGAAGAAGAATGGGTCTGATCGTCATTTTTCAACTATGCATTTTGCTTATGTTGCCATTTAATGCTTGGAAAAACTTGTTGCCAGCCTGGATAGAATTAACCATTTCAGAATTGTCCAGAAGCTAATTTTAATTTATGTTTTGAAGTTATATTTAGATGTAATACTTGATTCTTATAGTCTATAGTATGTTCATAGATTAGATTTTTATGAACTGATTTAAATAACAATGAGGCAATGGCTTGTTAACCACACTTGTATATACATTCCATTTGTTGAGTAGGACATAATGCCTAATATTTTTTCTTTTTACTTATGATACAAGAAAACAATTTGTCTTTTCAGTAAAATATCTTACCTCTGCTAGTTTCTCTCCAACCACATTACCTGTTCCTTTTGGGCTCAGTTTATGTAGTCTTCAGGAAAATCCAAAAAATAGCAACAATTTTGAATAAAAACACATACACTTGTATTTTTTATATGTGAGGAGGATGCAGTATATGACTGCAAGCTTTCGGGGGGGGCTGATAATTTTCATGAAATGGGGCATCTGAAGATGGTCGGAGGATGGTTTCTTGAATGTTTGCAAATTTTGAATCATTCTGAATTTAGAACTAGATCGTTAACTAAAATTAGGATGCTATATATCATCCTTCTGTTTTAGTATCATTTTTATGCCAAGGATTTGAAAGGTAAGCATCATCATCTAAATGTAAATAAGTTATAATGGTACAATCTTAGTTTAATTTAATTTTTGTTGATGATCTAGTGTTGTGTTTGGAGTGGTTTGGAATTTGTGGACATTTAATAAATTATCTTTTGATCTTTTTCAGATGCCCCATTTCAGGGGAGATATTGCTTTTCCAAAGCTTGTAGTCATGTATTGTCTTTTCTTCATATAATTAGTTTGAAACTAATGAAAACATCAAAGGAAACTGTTTATACATTCACAGGTTCATTTCCGAGGCATGTATGTTTCTCTTAATGCCTGGAACTTGTTTTAAAACAAAAAGCAGTATTTACAACATAAACTTATAGAGAATTCTAACATGTCAGAAATATGTTTATGATCTTGCTTTTAAGTGTTGCTCTTTTCCATAGAGCACTTCAGAATGTAGAATAATCACCCAGGGTGTTTGTTTAACATGTTTATGCCTGAGCCCACATTAGAATTCTTTTGGGCTTTTGAACTTCACTTTGAGAAACACTTTCTTCAAGATATTCTTCTGCCCTCCAGTTAAATAGTAGAAGGAGTGTTCATGGTATAATATTTTAAGATGGTACAAGCAGAAATTTACAACTTTATGAATATTTTTGAACAAATTTTACAATGAATGACTTCATTAGATACCTTCCTTGTTCCCCTCAACAAAGTCTTATCAGTTTTCTGCCAATGATATCCAAATGATGAGCATTTTTCTTTGATGAGGTTTTCACCATTATTCAGGGTGGTCTTTTGTTTTTCAATTTTTTTAAGTAATAAAATTAACTGTATATTTTATAGAGAACTGCATTACAAGTATGTTTTCAACTATTTTTGTAGCATTTAAGTGTTGTGTCAGTTCTTTTATGTCATATCTATTTATGTCATAGAAATTATCTCAAAATACTCTTTAGGGGAATAAGTCAGCTTATAGTCAGAATGGTTGACATTCTGGTGTTCTAAAAAAAATTATTTTGCATAATCCTGTAGTCAGATCATTTTATGGGTTAAATTTCAAGTACTGTGTTCAGCACTGGTATATTTACTGTATAAATTTGTTCTGTTTTGATTTTTGTCATGTAGAACACTGCCTTGGTCATCATAATGTAATCTGTGTTGTGTTCTTCTTATTTCATGTTTATAACCTTTAAATAAAACATTTTAAAAAAATCAGTCTCATTATTTTACAACTAAGTGTCACTTGATTTACCTTAGCCATCAAGACCAGATCAATTCCTTTTATTTGTATAACACCTTATACATTCTAAAACACTTGCACAAAATCAAAGGAAGTATAAAGAAATAAAGAAGAGAAAGGAAAGCAGAACAAGAATGTAATTTATTCTTATGAGACTTTTTTTTTAATACTCTGCACTGTCAAGAGAGACAGGAAGTCAATATCTGAGCATACTTCAAGAAGTCAATACCTAGGGATATTTTAGGAAACTCATTGTTAGAGGTTACTAAGTTGAAAATCATAATATCCTCCTCACTAACAGATTTCTGAAAGGTTATTTTGAGTGGTTACAAAATAACATTCACCATTTACCCCTACAACTTGTTTTTTGCTTTATAGGAAGGAAATAAACATACCAATTGTAGCACACATTTTTGGTAGCTTTCCGCCTACTCTCTCTTCTTACTGCCAAAAATATCATTTTTTTCTTTTTGAAAAGTACTTTTACTTTTTCTATAATTCTCTGGGTTATATGGAAAGCTGGTCCCACACCTAGCTCCAGATGTGAGTCTGACTGGCAGGTCTTTGCCACATGCACATTATATCAATAAAATGATTGGTTCAGGGTGAGTATGTAAACTAGGCCCATCCAATCAGAGGAAGAGAGTAGTCAGAATTCTGGGAGGTTTCCTCTTGCTCAGAAGGCAGACTTGGAACATGTGACAGGAGATGTTGACAACCAGCAGGGGAGATGAGTCAGAGTAACCCTTACCATGCAGGAGAAAGGGTGGCCCTTGAGTCTCTTGATGAATTAAACCAGCCATAAGGATTAATCTGTTCTTGAAGTTTCCAGCCCTGGGAGCCAATAGAATCCCTTTTTTGTTTGTCAGTCAGATTTGGGTCTTCTTGCAAATAAAAACCTGGGTGGTAACAAGAACACCCTTTCAGAATGATAGGATTGCTTAGGCGAGACACAATAGCTTTCTAATCAACACTTACTGAGCCCTGAGCATGTTCCAAATATTTCTACATCCATTGTTTCCCTGCATTTCCCTACATTAACCCTTATTTTAGATGAGAAAACTGTGGCTCAGGGAGATGAAATGAGTTGCTTTAGCAGCCTAATCAGCTCTGGCTGCTCTGCTCTAGCAAGCAAACTTCTGATCTCGGCATGTTAGCATGTATGTTTCTTTCACACTCACGTCCCAGTTTGATAGGAATCAGGCGGCTCTCCTGGGTGGGTGATTCATGGTTTAGCTAATTTTCTTGATGCACTCTTTCCACCTTCACTATTTCATTTCCATTGGGGTGGACACAGTGACAGCGTCTGAAAGATTGCCAGGGATGTGTGAGGAGCTAGGGCTGCAAATGCTGTACCCCTTCAGCTCGTTGGCCAGAACTCCATCCTGTGGCCTGGTAATCTAGCTGCAAGGGAAGCAGGATGAAGGTGAGCGTCTATGGGGCACCTGTGTAGAGGGTCATCCCAAGAATGAGCCTATCTACTGCAGGTGGCAAATGGTCCAGAACTCTAAGCCAAGCATTGCACAGCTTTGTCTACTTCTCCATCTTCCTTTCCCCCCATATACATTCACGTGTAGTCAGTCCCCATAAGCACTTGGGCTGCTTACCTTAAGGCCAATTTACATTCAGTGTCTCCTAAAGGGAAGAAGAAACTCCCAGGCTTCCCGACATGTGATAGAGCCATGGAAGCTGTTAATACCTTGGAGAAATGTTTGCCATATGATAATGTATATGAGGCATTCATCATTTACTTACCCTCAAAGCAGATGAACTTTATAAGGAGAAGTACTCTGCAATGCAGATATGACCGGGAAGAATAAATCAAATTTATGTGTGTGCTTAGGGAGAAAGAAGTATTTAAATTCATGGTCTGCAGTCTCGGGTCCATTTTCGAAGCCTCAATACTACACCATGACCACCAGGAGGAGCGCAAGGCCCGTCTCTGCACAGGCAGCTATTTTTAGAGGCTGGCTTCTTCTAGCCTCAAGGAAGAAGCCAAAGAAATAAGACTATGATACTTAAAAAAAAAAAAAAAAACCGGACCAACTTATCAATTATTTGTGAGTCCAATAATAGGCAATTATCAACATTTCCTACTATTTCAAGAGTAATATATTCTATGTTAGAAAAAGATTCAATTTATTCCATGACTGTGATTCAGACAATGGGAAATTGAAAGCATCCACAACTAAGAAAAAAAAAAAAAGAGAGTAAAGATTGTTATCTTGTGCAAATCTGTCTTTAAAACTCAAATCAGAGGATGTGAATTCGGGCCTGGAAGGCAGCAAAGCCTGATGGGCTTTGGGAGGTGGCAGGGGTGTACGTGGTCAGGATGGATGTAACTCCTACTCACTCCACGGAATGGAGGAGGCAAGTCAGAGTAATCCTGTCCAAACAGGTGAATAGTGAGACTTACAGGATTATTTTAGGAAGTACAGTTGTATCGCTTTGACTCTGTAGGATGTAATATAATGGGGCCCGGAGGAGCCCCTGCTGTCATAAATGAACTTGGGGTGTCTGGGACCCCTCGTGCCCTCCTGGTGGCTTGATGAGACGATGCCTTCCGCTGCAGCAGTGTGGTGGGGTGGGAGACAGTGCAGGGGTGCTGTGGAGGGCCCTCCCCTGCTCCTATGAGCACAGAACATCAAAGCCGTAGCTGAGTACCCTCGCTAGGGTAGCAGACTGAAGGTTGTGTCTCTTCCGCATTTGGATGTTGAAACCTAACCCCAGTGTGATGATGTCTGGAGGTAAAGCCTTTGAAAGAAGATTAGGTCATGGCTGAGATTGACGTCTTTATGAAGGAGGCCTCATTCCATTTAAGGGGGCACATACTTCCCCTAATCCCACCTACCCAGGAGACTGAGGCAGGGGGATCGCCCTCATCCCTTTTACCATGGAAAAACACAGCTGGAAGGCAACCATCTGTGAATAGAAAGCTGAGCCCCGTCAGACACCTCATCTGCCAGTGCCCGGATGTTGGACTTTCCGGCCTGTGAACTGGAAAGCCTTGTTGTTCGAGCCACCCAGCCTGTGGTACTCTGGGGTCACAGCCGCCCTCATGGACCAAACCAGCTAGCATCCAAGGGCTGCGGAGGCGTGAGGCAAGGCTTGGGTAGGGGGCAGCCACCGTGTGAATTGCAGGGACTCTGGGGCCAGCTCAGGGCTCCAGGCCCAGCTGGAAGCTGACAGGCCCAGTAGGTGAGTCCTCCCGGCAAGGGGTTGCCACCAAGCCCCAGAGCAGGCCAGCACGGCTCCCCCTCCACCGGCCCGTTTGAACGCTCAGTCCTCCTGAGCGCCTTCCCTGGCAAGCCTAAGTCCTGGTGCTCCTTGGCTGCTCACTCTCAGTGCTCCCCTGCTGTCCATGCCCCTCTTTTCTTGGTCTCTGTGACCCCTACAGATGGCACCCCCGGGCCGCCTGGCTCAGGTGGAGGAGGAAGTCGGGTACCCTGGCCTGCTTAGGTACAGACCCTCCAGGACCAGTCCACTCTCCTCCCCTGGCTCCTGCTCTTGCTGTTCTTGGGGTGCCCCCTTCCGCCTCACTCCCTCAGTTTCCCCAACCCTGTCCATGTCTCCTATGTGGGGTCCTCTCATTAGAATCTCCCCTTTGGATCACCTGGGATGAATTCTGTCTTACACCAGTGCCCAAATTTGTGTGTCCTCTTTTTAGAAATATCCATCCTCTTGTTTTATAGGAGAGCTCATCACAATACACAAAGTGCAAAATCACAAAAGTTAAAAGTAGAATGAAAAACCACGAGGACAAAAGCATAAGTTGGAACTAAAGATAAAACTAAGGAAACTGGCATCATAGCCTCTCCTGTAATTATCAGCAGGACTCAGACCTAGCCCCTCATTTCCTAGATGCCTACAGGTAAAACAGAACCCCCGTGCAGTTCTGAATCTGTGAAATAAAAGCAAACCGATCGATCCCCCTGCACGAATACAGTCCTGTGGAGCACTGATACCGGCAGCGCCTCTCGGTTGTGAAGAGACCGGGCACCAGCGAGGCTGTGTGTCATGAGGAAGCCTCAGTTGGGAGGGAGAGAGGTCCCAGGGATCTCAGAGTAGCCGCCCCACATAGCAGCCTCCAGTCAAGGCCCGGGGTGCAGGGACGCCGGAAACATCTCTGCTGGGATCCTGGGGCGGCCACCGGCACGGCTGAGATGTCTCAGCGTGGGCCTCCCTGCCTCTCTTCCTGCTGTGCGTGGCTTTCTCGGGTGCCTCTTGTCCTCAGAGCTCTGGTCACTCTGGTTTCCACAGCACGTGACTGTGCACAGAGCATCGGTTAAAGGGCAGGGCCTTTGGGAGGCAGAAGAGGGACCAGGGGGCAGGCACTGCTGGACCCCCTAGCCTGACATGCCGGGACCATTCCCCGGCCTTCCCAAGGACTGTGGGGGACCCATGGGCCTGAGCTGACTCCGGCCTCTGGGCTTCCATGGGAGTCTCGCATGTGGCACAGTTCTCTGATGAAAAAAACTTCCTGCTGCTCTGCTCTACCCCACAGAGCAGGGAAATCTGGCCCGGGCCCAAGCAGTAGGAATTGGAGGTGAGTGGGCCACTGGTCCCCAAGCACAGAGTGGGCTGGGGCCACAGACAGAGCCGGGAGCGAGGAAGGGCTCTGTACCTGGACACAGCTGCTGGGCCTCACCAGCAGACTCAATCTGCTGCTCACACAGAGGCCTCTGGCTTGCAGCCGGCTGGCTCAAGGCATGGAAAAGTGAGGTGGGCAGAGGCCCTGGAGGGGGCAGGGGAGGGCAGAGCCGAGGCTGAGCGCCCCTGGAGAGCGCGTCTCTGGTGTGGAAGCTCAGCCTGCCCCCTGCCCCGAGGTCTGTTTCTGCCACAGGGCGATGGTGTGTGTGCACTTGAACAAATGCCTCGATCGCTGAGCTGGTGCCTGCTCCTGTGGAAGGTGGACAGCAAGTGGCACCTTAGGAGCTGAAGGAAGAAACCCAGGGTAGACTGTTTAGTAAACACCCAGAGACACAGTGTTCACAAACAGATGACCCGGGTCACTGGCAGAGCTGCTGACCTGTCTTCTAATGTTCTCAGCGGACTCAGATTCCCAATTCCCAATGACAGAGGGAAAGCACCAGCCACCCAGGGGACTGTGCCGCTGCCCTGAAGCCCCAGAGTCCTCAGCAGACGGCTGTGCCTGCCAAGCACAGGCCAAGACTTCCGGCTTCATGCAGCTCCACGGGCTGTGCACTGAATGATCTCATTCCCCAGGGGACCTTGACCCCATATTCAGGTCTTGCAGCCGCCAGTTCTTCCTGCCCAGATCCGAGACTCTTTGTTCCTGTGAGGGCCCAGGCTCTACTTCCAACACCATCTGGGGATTAGGTGGTTTAGCAACCTCTTTTCTGCCTCCCAGAGGGAGACGGGGGAGGCTGCTTCCCTCTTGCCCACTGGGCCATTTTTGGGAGGGAGGGAGCCCCTGTTCCTCCTCGGGCCTGCTCTGCGCAGGCTGAATTATCTCACCAGAGCAAGTGGAGCCTACCAGGGCTGAAGGCAGTGAGGTTGTGAAATCCCTTCTCCGAAGCACTCCAGCACCCAATTTGGAGATGAGTGGGTTTATATGATTCAACGGAATGCTCCTCTCCAGGGTCCCAGGGTCGGGGCCCACTCAGTCACGAAGGGGGCGTCTGGGAGCAAAGCTGAGTTCTGGGTCTGAGCTTCTTTCTTGGCTGGAGTGGCTGGAGGAGTAGAGGCAAAGGGTGAAATCTTCTTGGGGAGGGAAAAATAAATGGTGCTCTAGGATGGCAAGAACCTATTCTGTTGTGATTCTCTCTCTATTGGGGTCAGAAGGAATGAGTGGAGAAAAATGAGTCTGAACCCACAGTAAAGATGACAATTCACTGAGTATTTATTATGGGCTAAATGCAGTGTTACATCATCAGCATCTGTGGATGAGGAGACTGAGGCTCAAAGAGGTTTAGAGAGGAGCCCAAGGCGACACAGCACGAAGATCACTCAGCTGACTCACTACAGCCAGGCTCTTTGGAGTTGTGCCTGGAGTTCATACCGGAATGTGTTTCTATCCAAGCATGTTTCCCTCAGCCTAGTGACGAAGTGAGCACTGTGTTTACTTTGCACTTGAACTCCTGGGAACAGGTTAGCGGGTCTGGGGAGCTGGAGGAGGTGAGGTAGAGGACAGAACTGTGGATTGGAGTCCCCAGTCAGGTAGGGTTCAGATCCACACTGCTCTGCTTGCTACCTATGGGATTTCCAGCAAGAGATGCATCCTTTCTGAGACTCAGTTTCTTCATCTGCTTAAGTGCTTGCTATAAATGATTGTAACATAATGGCCCTGCCATATGACGTTGGTTTCACAGATGTTAGGCTTTCCTTTCTTTTGATTATCTATTGTAGTATAACTAACCACCCCACAACACAGTGGTTTAAAATAAAACAACCGTTTATTTCACTCACAAAGCTGCAGTGCGGTCAGGGCTCAGCAGTGGCGTCTCGTCCCTGCTCTACGTAGCGGGCTGGTGGCTCCTCCAGTCGGGCCCCTCTTCCAGGATGGCCGCACACGTGTCTCTCCATCTCAGCAGTCCTCACCGTGTGATGGCTGGGTCAGGAGGTCACAGCCAGTCACTTCTGCATATTTTATTGGCTGAGAAGCCCCAGAGCCCTTGCCCACGGGGAGGAGGAAGAATCACGAGGGGGATGGCCAATGAGTTTGGTGGGTGCTCGAGTTTCTAAAGTGCCAGTCTGCCCTCTGGCCACACACTGATTGCATTTACTCCACATGCCCACCATACCCCTGCTTTCCAAACACGCCCCCAGACCACGACTCATTATAGTTCCAGGTTCCGGTTCTGGCCCGGACCTTGTCGCAAATCAGGTCGAGATGTCCATAAAGCTCCTGGGAGCAGTTTCTCAGAGGAAGCTCCTTCTCGGTCAGGAGTTTTGTGAACTAAAAGACACCACTGGCATCTGCATCCGACGGAGGGATGGACAATCTCCAGCCAGAAGAATGGCGGCAGCTGGCAGAGGCTGGGTGCCTGCACCAGGGCCTGGAAAGATTTCTTATCACAGCCTAATGCCCCAGACCAAACATGAACCATGCTCTAGATGACCTGGGTTCCGGCCTTGACTCTGCCCCTGACTTTGTGGGTGGCCGTGAAAATGTCATCCTATTGCGTAAAACCTCGATTCCTGTTTCCTCAAAGTGGGAAAATAATCTCTGCTTCCCAAGACTTGTGAGACTTAAATGAGATTGTATTTGACACTGCCCAGCGTGGCCATGGCATGCACTACAAGCCCAATACCTGAAGAAATGGAGCACAGTGACATGTATTTTGCAGAGTGAATGAAAAAGTCACAACATATGAGAGGCATTTGTAAGCCATGAGCTTTGGGGACAGGAGAATGTGTGTTTGTTTTCTTTGTTAACAAGCACTGGGTGCTCCCCACTGAAGGTCCCGGCACCAGAAGAGTGTGGTCTCCTCTCCCCTGGGGTTAGCGATGCTGGTCTTTGTGGCGGAAGTTGGGAAAGGGAGCCACTGGCTGGGCATGACCTAGGGGTGCTGAGACTTTCCTTTGCTCTGTGCTTGCTTTGCCCCAAAGTCTGCATGGGAGTGATTCACATGGGGTCACCCCCAGATGTTGCAGTCCAGCTCTGTGGTGGAGGGAAGACTTCTGGGGAAGGTAATCTGAACAACCAACGCTGCAGCCAGAAGATCTGAGGATCAGGCACGGCAGTGTAGTCAATGATGGAGCCGGACAAATACGGGCTCCGAAGTGGGCTGACTAGAGTTCAGATCCGAATACTGTTCCTTCGTGCCTGTGTGATACGGAGAAGTCCCTGCTCCCACTGAATCCTCAGTGTTTTTGCCTGGTAAGTGGAAAAATAATCTCTCCAGCGGATGCAGTTGTGGAGGAAGACATGGAGACAATATGTCTAAGGAGCTCCTTGCAGCACCTGAGGAGGTGGCAGAGCCAGACAGACATGGCTTTATTACCCTTGGGAAGGTGTGGGGCAGTAACATCCGCCTCTTGGGCTGGCATGGAGGTTGGATAAATTGCACAAGGAACACCTCCACAGGGGTAGGCCTGGAGAGAGTGCTCGGGGAATGACAGTTGCTGTGCCATTAATAATCTTAATTTTAGCAATAATAGTGTTAATTACACTTGACTGACAATCCTTGAATGTTTCTATAAGCTTAGAGACAAGTAGGTTTACATGATGTATACAGATATCACCAGAAAGATTTCTCCAGCAAGAGCTAGGTGTATAAACAATTTATTGGCACAGAGCAAGGCAGGAAAATACAAAGACAATGGGAGCTACATGGAGGCTGGGGGCACAGTTCTGTGGATGGGCTGGGTGTGGGTGCCCAATGAAATCGCCACTTTCAGGGATGGAGGCTGCACCAGAACTGTCCAAGCCTGGGCTTCTTGCTTTATATTCAATAAAATAAAAGCAGTTGGGTAAGGAACTTAATAATAATTAAGATAATAACACGGTATAATTAGCTATTAATAATAATTGGCTCTTACTAATACTCAAGTAGGACCAATTAAGTGCCACATACCTTTCTAAGCACTTTGTGTATATTAATTTATTATTATATATTGTTCGTGAAGACTGATGTGAGAAACTGGCCTCCCTGAACCATACCTTTTTTTTTTTTTTGGTGTGGGGGATTGAACTCAGGTCCTTGCACTTGTGCAGCAGGTGCCAAAACCACTGAGCTAAATCCCGGGCCCCAAGAACCATACTTTTTGATATTCATGCCCTTGGGTGGTTCCCTCCCACAGTAATCCTGGGCTTGGCCATGAAGCTTGCTTTGGCTGCTGGCTGCAACATTAGCAAGTGTGATGTAGAAGAATTCTCTTCTGGGAGTCAGCTGTGAGGCTGTAAAACAGGCTGAGCAGAATGATAAAAGACTCTGGCCATACCCATTCTAGCCCTAAGGGAACTCTCAGAGGACCCAGCCTCCTAAACAACCTTCCCCAGAATCCTGAGATTGAATCAATCAATGGTGTTTCCAGCCACTGAGTTCTCGGCTGGTTTGTTACACAGCAATAGAAATCAAAGTGATTGCTGCAACCAATGTGTACAAATCCCTTGGACAATTTATGTGAAGAGTTTTCTTTTCCTATCTTCTATTTGTGACCAGAAAAGCTGAGGGTGTGGTGACGAGTCTCCTGAATTTCAGTCACTCATTTAACACACATATATTGGGCACCTCTTCGGTTCCAGTCCAGTTGCTCCCAGTGCTGTGTGGAATACATGCAATGCTTTTTAGTTTTGGGCAGAGAGCCATCTCCCTGGTGCCTCCCTGAAAAGATGAGTAGTGATTCCCTGAATGAATATATCACGTTCCTTCATAGCCCACCACACTCCCCTCCCTCATCTGAATCTGATGTTAATCCTCAGTAATGCCAAAGACGGGGGCCACTGGCAGACCCTGAAGTCAGATCTAACCTGGCCTCTAGCTGTCTTTCCCTCCTGCCAACTTCTCAGGCCTCAGTTTCCCGATCCTTACATGAATTCCCATTGGAAGCTACCACAGAGATTGCAGGAAGAACTCAAGTGCTCAGCGATGTCCATACTTTCCTTCCTGCCCTCGTGGACTGAACACCCACATCTGACTGGAGGGCAGTTTTAGTCAGACATCAGTTCACAGAGGTCTGATCTGTACCCTTGCTGATTTCTAGGACCCTGAATTTGAGCGGGCTGTGCTGGGCACTCTGGACCTGGCCTCACCTTGCTGTGGAAGGGCTGAGCCTGCGGCCCCTGAGGTTGGGCCCCTCACCCCTGGAGCTCTTCCAAAGGCTCTCAGGTACATTACCTCAAGCACTCCTTGCCACATGCCTGTGAGGTAGGTGTTCTGACTGAGCCTTGCTTTACAGTCAAGATAATCAAGGCTTAGAACTGAAGTGACTTTTGCAACGTTATAAAGAAAATTGGTGGCTGCACCAGCCTTGAAACCTAGGTACATTACCTGCTGTTAAAGCCCCTCCTAGGTTTTTTGACCATTTCTTGCAGCGCTCCCTCACCTAGGGCCCCCACGCTGCATCCCAAAGATGCCAGAAAAGTGAGACCCAGAGCACTGTCCAGAAGGGAGGTGCCCAGGGTTATTGTTTGCCTTGCCACTGTGAGTGTAGGAGGCATTAGCATTCACCCAGGAGCTGCTGAAATCCAGTCAACTGGAACCAAGACCAGGGAGAAGGGACTGACCAAATTTGTTTACAGTGGGCTAATCTGGTTCTGTCTCTCGCTCCACACAGCCTGGCTGCACGAGTGGAGAGAAAGTCTAATTACAGGCTGACAACCTACACTGTCTCAGGGGAGGACAAATCTTGAATAAAAATATTAAAAGAGACTTGAATGGCTTGGAATATATGTATAAATGTATGTGTGCATGTGTGCATGCAGGCATTATGTGTCTATCGATTTCCCCCAGACTTGCAGTTCTAAGGGATTTCCTAGATCAAGATTAGAGAAGATGAAGATTTGAGACAAGGAGGCGGCACAGATGAGCCAGCCCTTGGGTGTGGTCAGGACAGGCCAGAGAGGCCAATGACTGTCCCACAGTCAAGCCCTGTGCTCCTGGGACGGGTTGGCTTAGGAATCCAGGGCCCAGCCCCAGGGCTCTGAGTTCCCATCAGTCCTTCTTACCCCAAGATTCCTCTTTGTATGGCAGATGCATGGTTCTTCCATGCCCTCCTGTGGCCTCCAAGGTATAAAGTATGAGTCTGACCACGGGGAGGCACAGCTTGTTGCTTTAGTAGTGCCTCCTCGTCCTCAGGGATGGAATCCATCAAAGTTTTAGTGAAAAGACAAAAAGCAAATCCACACAATCCCAAATCCCTGGCCCATCCTCTGCCCACCTTCCTCATCACATAGTCTGTCCCGCTGCCCATCAGACGATCCCCCTGCTCAGGCTCCTGTGCTTCTCCATGGCTTTGCTCATGTTGTTTCCAGTTTGGGATACTTACCCTCCCTTCTCCTCTATCTAAAGCAATGTTGGCATCAAGCAGTCTCGTCGCTCTCTCCTGGTTCCTTCAAAGCCCAGGTCACACATATGCAGCTCCTTGTGGATGTCCCTGTTCTGCTCCTGGGCTCTCCATGGCTGCTCAGTCCTGGGCATGGGGTCATGTGACAGACAGGGGCTGTGATCACTGCATCACTGGGTATGTGGTGCCCACCAGTGTCCAGCCTGGCCCTTGACGGAGGAAAAGCAGCAGCTGGTTGACTGCCATGTGCACCGCATCACACCATGGACATGGAATTCGATGCCCTGGTGGACAAAACAAGCATGGCCAGCCCTCCCTGAGCTTCTGCTCTGACAGATCAACCCACGGAGTCAACATTAGTCTGACACTCAAAGCCTACTGTACAGTAAAGGGCCTTACTTTGTTTCTAATAAAAAAGCCACATAAAATACTTGTAAACATGGTACACACACATTGCCTTGCTATGTCAGTTTCTTGTGACCCCTTGCACCATTACTGAACCTTTCGATGGCCTCCTGAGCACAGAAATGCCACAAGAAGGTGTCTCTCAAGAGAGGGCCATGACAGAAAGGGTGGAAGGGAGAGGCTCACGTGGAGAAAGAACTTCCATTGTGATTTTGCCTGGAAAAATGCATCTGCTCAGGTCGATTCAGCAGACACTGATGAAGTACTCATGCATGTACGTGTGTGTGTGTGTGTGTGTGTGTCTATCTACATATAAAACTTATGCATACTTATAAGCCTAATGACTATCACACTCATACTCCAGGGGGGTGATGAAGGCATAGTGGGGAAATGCTTTGCCCAAAGTTGCCCAGCTGGGTAAGGCTGTTGGGATTTCAATCTAGGGATGTTGGACTTAAAAGCCAAAGTCTTCCCGAAACTGCATAAAACTGTACATCATGAGCTATGCTTTCGAGCAGATCACAGAGTGATCAGAACAACAGCAAACAGACAGGTCTGTACGGCGTTGGGAAGGAGAGAAGGTGGGAGAGGGAGGAGAAGGTGGTTTCCAGGAGTGGCAGTTAGGGTTGCCTGCTCTTAGAGACTGTACAGGACCCACCCTTCTAAGGTTTTAGTGCTCACCCCATGCTCCTTTGCTGTCTGCATGGGGGCAGGTGAGTCTGCTCAGCTGTTGCAAGCTTGCTCACCCACTGACCAGCATTTCCTATCCTCTGGGCTGGGCGCAGCCCTGGGTTCCAGGAGCTCACAGGACTTACAGGTGTGAGAAGGGACACCCCAGGCTTCCATGGCTTCTCGAGAGGGAGGTGTGGTCAGGCTGTGTGGGAGCAGAGGCTGAGGCTGCCCAGTGCCAAGCTGCGAGTGAAGGCGTCAGAGAGGACACACTTGGCTGGCGGATGAAGCCTGAACAGTGTGATGTGGTTCGGAATTGACTGCTTTTTATCATAGCCCAATTCCAAGATGGATTTCCCAAAGGACCACCCATATTTGGGCGGAGCTGCTTGCAATGCCAAATGCCTTCTTTGAGAATAGGTCTTTAATCTCTACTCTAATGAGCCAGATGAGGAATCCCTCTCAGCCCACCCCCTTCAGTGCAAACACAAAGCTCAAGATGAAGTGGAAAGCAGTAGGCATGCATTAGCTCATCCAGTGTAGAGCCTCTGATTGAGACCAATCACATAACCCAGCCCCTCTTCACTGCCAGAGGATAACCCGCCACGAGTGTCTGTTTGCTGCAGCCAGCGGCAATCAGGAGAAAAACAGGTATAACAGACACGCAGTGTTGCAGTGGAGAGAGGAGGGTGGGAGCCCCTGCAGACTTCGTGCCAGTGCTGTGCTGGACAGTGTGTAGGCTTCTCTGTGAGGAAGCAGAATATCATCACACAGCCATCACACACACACCCCAGAGGCAGACATACCTCAAACAGATCCACACCACTATATGCGCAGGCATCTCTGTTGCTGCCAACCAGTAAGCTCCTGGAAGAAATGTCACTAGCTCTGGCAACTGTGAGATGACCAGGCCAAGTCAAAGTTGCTACTTTGAGTTCCTCTCAAGGTTTTAAACCCTCCAGGTGCCAGGATGGTACTGGAACGTGGCAGAAATGGGGAGTGAGCCCCTCTACCACTTTGTCTCCAGGGGTCTACAGCTGCTCCTGCTGGCAGCATCTGCCGTCAAGGGGAGTTGAAATCGGCCTACAGTGCCTGGACATGAACTTCCCACATTCCAGCCTCCTCCTTCAGTCTCCTCAACAGGCTCGTGCTTTCTACCCCTCCTCAGTTTTATAGGTACTTAAATGGAACACCCGTGCACATAAAAGAAGAAAAATAGATACAAAATTGATACAAGGAAGGGGTGCACTGTTTCAGCAAAGCAGAAACAGCTGTTCGAAGCGCCCAGTTAGTTGTGAGTGAATTTCCTCATTCACTGTTTAATCTTATCCTCTCAGGTAAGTGTTCTTTCACTCGTTTTCACAGATGAGGAACCCAAGACTAGGACACAGTGCCTGGTTAGAGCCGCTTTCTGACCTGAAGTAGTGTTTCACTCCAGGAAATCACTTGCTTTCGCATTAGATTTGCAGAACTTGGACTTCCTGTTTGGGTTGGGCTCAGCGTAGGGGAAGGGGGTGCAAAACTTTTAAAAGCTTTCCAGACCTGGATGTTGCCCTGTGGTGGCAGTCTGAGGCAGCACAGGGCATGTTCTCTTTGGAGGCCATAACTCACAGGCTGATTTAGATGGGGCAAAGTGTTTCCATGACACAGGCGATGCGTTTTCAAAATGGATTATCACCTCACCGTCTCTTCTGCCTGGTGTTTAATAGCTATCTATTTTTGATAGCAGAATGCTACAATTAAGGTGAAATCCACACATGCAAACCTAACAAGTTTTTGGCGTTTCTCATTCATCGTTGAATATTTTTGACTGAGAGCAGATGGGGGCTCCACCGCCGCCCCAGCGTGCCCTGTGTGTGTGTGTGCATGTATCACAGACATGTATGTTCTCACAGACGCACAGAACAATCCCGTCTGACTTCGCAGCTCCCTTTTGCTTATCCCGTGATTATCACTCCGTTCACTTTCCTTCCTTTGTGCCCTGGGAATGATATTCACCCAGCACTAAGGCATAATGGACAGGGGACTGGAAGACCACTGCTAGAGGACCCAGCCTTAGTCTTGACAAAGTGCTTAACAGCCAAACAACCAGACCAAAAAGAAGTCCAGTTTTGCAGTGGGACAGACGATACATCCATGACTCTGAGACTCACCGGTTTTATGATTGCAAGCAAACTACTTTTATCCGTTCTGAATCTCGAGCTCATCCTCAAAACTGCATTAGTATTATTAGCCTTGCAAGATGGCTGTGAGGGTTAAACGGACCTTGGCAATGGCAGGCACAAGGTCTGGTTCTCCATCTATCTTTGTTCTCTTCCTCCTTACCACTGTGTCCCTGACTTTCAAGATTCTCTTCAGTTTAATGCTGTCTATCTGAGGATTAAAAGCAAAAATATACCTGAAAGTATTGTGAAATAGAAATTTACTTTTAATTGACTCATTTGCTTATTCTATCAACAAAGATTTCTTGTTAAAGATTCAGTAGTAAGTGACATGGGTGATTACAAAGAAGAATCAGACACAGAACTTACGCTAAAGAAAGATTCATTCTCCGTATTTATCCCATTCTCAGAAAAACATAATATAAGGCAAAAATTAAAAGTGCCGGTGGGGTCCTTATGAGGTTTCAATAACAAAGAAATTCTTTCCAAATGGAACCATCAGCGGGGAATCTGAGAGAGACCTGATTTTGAAGGGACATGGGATAGAAGGGTAAGGGGATCAGGGATGATAAGCGTCATTCTGGTGAAAGGCCCAGTGCGGGCAAAGTCAGAACAGTGACAAAGTACAGGAAGGTGTGTTAAGATTCTTTTTTTAATGTGATCAAATACTTGAGAAAAAACAATGCAAAGGAGGACATGCTTATTTAGGTTTATGATTTAGGGGCTCCAGTCCATGGCTGGCTGACTCTAAGGTAGAAACATCATGGCAGAAGGGTGTGGTGGAGTAAAGCTGCTCACCTCATGACAGCCAGAAAGCAGAGAGAGTAGGAAAACCAGGACAGAGGAAGAGGCAGGGTACACTCTAGTGACCTGCTTCCCCTAACTGGGACCTACTTCCAAATAAGCCCATCCAGCTATGAATTCATCAATGGGTTAATCCATTGCTGAAGTCAAAGCCCCACCGCTGAGCATACTGCTTGAGGTATCAACCCTCAATACATGAATCTTTGGGGGAACACTTCATATTTACACCAATATGGAGGTAAGAGGAAGCTAGCCCATGTCCTGTTGGATCACTTTAAGGCTTGGAAGGCAGGGTTGCAAAGCTGGGCTGGGACCCATTTATGGAGGAATTTGGACTTATAGCTTTGCAGACAATGGGGAGCCACTGAAAGCTGCAGAGCAAAAGAGTGAACCAGAGCCAGTTTTCTTGTAGGTGAATCCAGCAGTGATATAGAAGGAGGTATGGAATGAAGACTAGGAATCAGTTAGGCTTCAGAAGGGGAGATGAGGCCTTGAAACAGATCAAGGCAGTCAGGAAGAAAGAGGAAGAAAAGCGAAACACAGGAATATGATAGAACTTAAGGGACCGTGCTAGGGATACAGGTGGGAGAGGTGACTAATGGTTAAAGAGCAGTCCTGAAGGCCACTGAGTTCTTGGGTAAGGAGCAGAGTCACCAGAGAACTTTCAATAAGGAGCTAGTTTAAGAAAGCTGACCCTATTAGTCTGCACATGAAAAGAAAAAAATTAATCCACCAGGATTTCAGGGGCAGGGGAAGGCAGGCTAGCCTCTTCCTGGGAAGTGCGTCCCAACCTAGGTACTGCTGACATTTGGGGTTAGATTATTCTTTGCTGTGGGGGCTGTCCTGTGTAGTTTATTCAGCAGTATCCCTTGCCTCTGCCCATGAGATGCCTGTAACACAACTCCCCATAACTTATTTGAGATTAGTAATGATGCAACTGGCTATTCCTGCTACGGGCAGAATCTGAATCTCCCAAAGGCTACAGAGGTGGCTGTACATCCTTGGCCAAACAGTTAACTCCTTTGGGCTTCCATTTCTTCAACTGCAAATGGAGTTAATAATTTTCATGTCATGGTCTTGTCATGAGGATTAAACAAGACAGACAGAAGGCCCACCACATAGTAGGTGCTTAATTGTCTGTCTAGCCATCTATCCACTTATCTGCCTCTGTTTGCTTAAGGTAATTTAATGTATGTGTGGAAGAGTAAGAGAGTGTATGTTGGTATGCCTTCCTCAGTGCATATGTGTGGCATCTTACTGACCTTATAATTCCAGAGAGTGCTCCTGGAAGTGTCTGTTTAAGATAGCTGGTCCACTCTAGACACAAATAGGCTGCCTCTTAATGATACCCAATGCATGTAATGACAAGTGGAAAGTCCACTAATATCTTTCAGGCCCCAGATGTTTAGCAATATATAGCAGCACCTCCATGTAATTACATGCATTTCCTACTTTTATCTGGCTGCTTAAGTCTGAGCAGATATACCAGTATTAGCCTTGTTTCAATCTTCCAAAACAGATTGATCTGACCTTAGAAGTTCCAAACGCCACTCAAACAGAGCAAGAATTCTGCAAGTGGATCTTGGTTTTGTTTCGTTTTGTTTTCTCTATCTGAAAATAACATCTTCTGCTAAATTGTTACTGGTTGAATATTAGTTTTCATTAACTCATGGTTATTGCTTTTCAAAAGGTCTAAAGGGCCATGGGTCTCGGTGTCTGACTATTTTTAAGGTATTTGACTAATCAATACCCTGGTTACTGGTTAATCACCTGTGAGCAGAAATCAAGGGTGCTGTTAGTTTTGAGCATTAGCTACATGTAAGACCCCACCCTCTAGTCTTTTACTCCAACTCCCTGAATAGTTTTATTTCTTCAAGTGAGCAAAAGGTGGTGGTTTCTGGATGAGATGATGGCTGTTGCTCTCTTCCTCTTGTCCTTGGTGTCTTGCCAGCCCTGGGTCACTGCACAGGACAAGGTGGACCAGTAAGTGGGCCATGTCTTTGTGAGATAGGAGTGACCTGCTGGGGTGCCATGGCACTCTGCTGTCTGCTGTGTTGGGGCACATCGGCCTCATTGCAAGTTCTTACTGACCCAGCGAAGGAGGAGAGCAAGGGACCAGGCTGGGCACTCAAACCAGCCCATGTGTGAATCAAATTGTAATCAATGGGAGCTGGGGAATTGGGAGAAATCACTTAATCACTTTGATCCTCAATTTCCCTGTCTGTAAAATAAGAACAATGATGCCTCCTTTATAAGAGCTAAAGCAGATAAAATAAGATCCTCGGTGTAGAATGTAGTCAGCATATAGTAGGCACTTAATAAATGGTAGTTTTCCAGAGTGATGTTAGACAGTTAACTTCTACTTCATTATCTATAAAAGAGAATCATGAGAATACCTGTCTCACGGTATTCGGGGGGTGGTAAAATAAGATAATGTATGCAAAATTATTTTGGAAAAGGCAAAAGACTGTAGAGATGCTCAGTCATGTCATTCCAAAGTGAGTTTACCTTTTGCTGTGGGGTAATAGACAGAGGTGATATTTTCATATGTACATTTCATTCTATTTCCTTGAGATTTCCAACTTGGTTTTAGGCTGTTTATATCTCAACATCAAATATTTTGTTGTGCTTAAGCAGCCTTTTATTTCACCTTTGGGATACTTTTTAAGCAGTCCCTGTGTCCCAAATGTTGACAATTTTAAATAGAGTCTTTTTATTCAAATTCTTAATAGATGATTCAATTTTGAATCATTATTGCTTTTATATACTAGAGCAAGAGGGATTTCCATTATATAACAGTTCAGAAGGAGGGGAGAGCATTTTTGTAAGCAGTTAATTTGTAACTTGTATTTAAAGCAAATATAATTTTGGAAAATCAGAAAATTCATCTCTAATAATTAGAAGACGAAGGCAAGAGAACAGTGGTAAAGGAAATCTCCACTGAGATAGTCTTAATTATAAAAGCTTATCATTGTAATCCTTTTTGAAAATGAACAAAGAATCTTGATGTTTGTTGAACTTATCAAACAAGACAGGCCAGTGAAGGGGCAAATTTCAAGTCAAGGCAAAAGAAAAACAATTAAATACTTTACAAAATGCTGAAGTAGGAAATCATGCGGTTTTCATGTCTAATGCCAGGTTATCTGACATTGGTTTGGAAAATGGAAAACTACATTATTATTTTACTGGTGAAATTATTTTACTGAGTTTAGATTCTGGCATTGGCTGTTCTCTAGTTGTGTAATCTTGTGCAAATTATTTAACTTTTCTGAGCTTTCTTTTCCTTACTTGCAAAATGGGAGGAAATTCAGAGCAAGAATTCAATGTGTGAAAAGTATTTAGAACAATGCCTGGTACTTAGTGAGCATTCAGGGGAAGCGGTCCCCAGTGGTGTCTGTGATTGTTATTGTTATTTATCGGTATTTCCATTCTGTTGAATGGTTACAATAATCAGAGAGAAGAAATTTATAATGTGCCAATTGGCATGGGTCTCCCAAATAAGTCAGGGATTTCAAACTGGCTTTTGTTTTTGGTAATAGCACTTCTTTTTTCCTTCCACGATAAAAATATCACATGAACCCTAACATCAAAAGCGAATCATATACTTTACATTTTAATGGTGCACATTTATTTTTATAGGGCCATGTTTAACATTTGCTCATTATAGTGTCTTACTGGAAACGGGGTTATTTGAGAAAAACATTTTAAAGCAATGGTGATGTGAGGAAGTTATAATCCTTTGCTGCAACATGAACGTATCTCTATTACATATTTTATACAAATACTACCTTTTCATATGTGTGCAGCTTGGAAGATTTTAGAATTTACAATTCTTTTAATTTATTGAGATTTGTTTTATGACTAGGAATATGGTCTCAGTGAATGTTTCATGTGCACTCAATTGTTCAATGTACATGGTTCAAAGTCAATTGAGCCAAGCTGGCGTTTGATGCTGCTCGTTTATATCTCCTCCTTCTATCAGTTACTCAGGGTGGGATGTTGCAATATCTAGCTATCCTTCTAGATTTGTGTATTTCTTTTTCAGTTCTGTCAGTTTTTGCCTAATGTATTTTGAAGGTCAGTAATTAAACACACACACACACACACACACGCACACACGGTTGTCATGTCTTCTTGATTATTTGTCTCTTTATCATCATGAAAAGCTTTCATGACCTCTGGCAATTGTCCTTGGTCTGGAGTTTATTTCATCTGTTAGTCATACCGTTATTCTTGCTTTCTTATTATTTGTGTTTTCATGGCAAGTGTTTAATATGTTATTTTAATGATATGACCTTATTTCTAAGTGTGCTTTATGTAGACATGCAAAAATGAGCCTACTTTATCTAGCCTAAAATTCTCTGTCTTTTAACCATAGCAATTAGACCATTTAAACTGAATGTAATGACTTACAGCCTTGACTTAGAGTCTACCATCTTTCTGTTTGTTTTCTATTTGTTCCCTGTCTTCTTTGTTTCCATTTCTACTTGTTTTGGGGCCATCTTTTAGTTTTAATGTTTTTTTCCAATTCCAAATTAATATGTTAACTATTCTACTTTAATTATGTTGTTGTTAAAATTCTCAGATTTGTGATACACATTAAATTCTCACCACCTACCTTTAAATAATAAAAATATTCTGATATTTTTATTCCATTTGAAAAACTTCCTTTGATATTTACTGTAGTGCAGGTCTTTTGGTAATGACATTTTTATTGTTATTGCTCTAAAAACATCCTTATTTTGCCTTTATTTTGAAAGATACCATTCGAAAGATACTCAATATAAAAGTTGAAGTGAATAGTTTCTTAGCCTCCTCTCCCCACATTACTTTAACATCGTCATTCTGTTATCTTCTGGCTGGTACAGTTTGAGGAGAAATCTGCTTCATTCTGCTTTATGTAATGCAGTGGAACCTCAGTTCATGAACTTAATAATTTACATGGTTCTGATTGCAGAATTCGTTCCAAGATTCTGGTTGCAGTTAAAGTCGGAATGAACTTTTTGACCAGAATTATGGAAAGAATCAAGTTCATGAACCGAGGCTCCACTGTGTGTTCTTTCTTCTTTGACTTCTGTTATGATTTTCTCTTTAGTATTGAGTTTTGGTGTTTTCACTGTAATATGACTTGATATGATTCTGTAGGTTTGTAGTTTTAAGTAAATTTGGACTTTTTTGCCATTGTTAATTTAGATATGTTTTCTGGGCTGTCCTCTCTCGCCTCTTCTCTGACAGGCCACTTGTGGAGATGCTTGAATACTTGGTTTGATCCACAGGTCACTGAGCTTGGTTCTATGTTGTTGGGAATCTTTCTCTCTTAGTTTCTACTGCCATAGAGGATCTGGGTGAGAGATAGTGGTGACTTACTTTAGCTTGGTGGCAATAGGCAGAAGGGAAGATGTTTGAGGTACATTCTGATGGCAAAATTGATTACAATTTCCAAGGGATGGGATATGAGAGTGAGGAAAAAAGAAATTGAAGATGACCTGCTGAGCATCTGGCTTAAAGCCTCCGTGTATATGGTGGTTCCACTCATGATGTTGAAAGTGGAGAATTTGCTAGAAGGAGAATTAATTAAGGGTTTAGACTTGGATCCATTAAGCTTTCCATGACTGAGAGGCCATAGTAGAGATGTAAAATGGGGCAGTTGGGTAAACAAGGTAGGGTTACAGAGTCGTGGTCTGGGGTGAAGATCTACATTTAGGAGGCATCAGCACAGATGGTCTACAAAGCCACAGAGTGAAGCTCACCTCCTAAAGGTGAGAAAGCACATGGTAAGAGAAGAAAGGCAGGGGGCCGGGGATTTAGCTCAGTGGTTCCACTGCCTGCCATGCAAGCACAAGGTCCCGAGTTCAATCCCCAGAACCAAAAAAAAAAAAAAAAGCAAAGCAAAGAAAAGAAAATCAGAAAGGCAACAGTGCACCTTTAGGAATTCCAGTTTTTAGAGAAGCCAAAGAGAACTGACCAAAGAGGTAGAAGAGAGCAAGGAAGTATGGTGCTGAACAGATCCAAGACAGGAAAGTTTTCATGAAGAAAATAAAGAGTGGCCAACAGAGGATGAGACAAAACTAGAAAACTCTTCACTGAGTTTAGCAACATGGAGGTTGCTGAAGCTGAGCACTTTCAAAGTCAAATTTCAAATAACCTGCATTTCATGTTGTAATTCCCATGTAATTGCATGGGGTTGGCTCAAGACTATATAATAATTAGTGACAATCAGCTTTGAGTACAAGCACAGCCAACTTACTAGGAAAACCCGCTGGCAATAATCTAAGATACGCATTCTGACCTTCTAGTTTAAGATGGGTAGCTAAATTGTTTTGTTTTCTAAATTGCCAAAGCAGCCATATTCTGAGGTCAAGAATTGACTTGAAGTTTACATAACGAACTCTAGACTTTAGGCCCTTTGCCCAATATACCAATTTATTTTTTTTATTTTAATTTTTTTTTTGGTACCGGGGATCAAACTCGGGACCTTGTGCTTGCAAGGCAAGCAGTGAAACCACTGAGCTAAATCCCCGGTCCTCCAATTTATTTTTTAAAAGTAGATGAGAAGTGTTTCACTAGCCCACAGCCTTACACAGAGTGTATTTTTGATGACAATAAAGGGATTCGAAGAGCATGTATCGGGTAGAGAGAATTAGAGAGAAGAAACTAACGGGCCCTAGGCTTCTGCTCAGGCTTCACATACATGCCTTACTGAATATTTAAAACAGTTCCCCCAGGTATTATCTCTTTTTTCCATGTTCAGTAAGAACGTGGAAGCTCAGTGAGTGTCAGAAACCAGATTCCAAAGCATATTTGGGAGACTCCAAACCTCTTTCGGGGTATGTTAGATAGTGTTACTGATGCTGTGTGAAAAAACCATCTGTGTTAAAAAAAAATATGAGGAACTTTCTCTTCTTCTTGCCTCTTTTATCCCATCCGGACTACCAGAATTAGGTCAATTCTAAACCACAAAATCATGTGTAGTGGTTTAGTAATCGCACGCCCTTAATCCCAGCATCACACATTCCATATTCAGGTGCCCCTGACCAAATGAGGCTTTGGGGGGACATTCAGACTCAAACCATAACATCACATGATTTAAGGAGAAAAATAAGATGATAGGAAATAGAAAGGTAGACTTTGTGGAGATGGGAAGGGGACCTAGGAAAAGTGGGAGAAGAGAGAGAAGGGAAAGTAAAAAGGATTAAAATGCACTATGTATATGTACCAACTCTCTTCTATTTGAACGTATTCATTATGTATCATGAACATGAGCTAATAAAATAATTATAAATCTGAAAATAATATGAGGAAATGTTAGATCAACCAAAGTAAAACGCAAAACTTCTAAGAGCTTTTAATAGAGTTAGGTATTTTAAAACTCCATGAATGGTCCATTGTAGGCAGTTTTCACAAATCACTTTGACCATGGAACTTTTCTTCTTTTTCTCCCTCTCCTGTGTGCATATTGCAAGAACTAGCACTCCTTAGGATACATTTTCAAAATTCTGGAACAACACTATGTTGACTTATGCTGTTTTTAGGACAAAAACACTAAAATCCAGATAGTTAAACTAATTTGCTCATGGTACCATAATAAATTAGAAAGCAAACTAGAAGACTAGAATCAAATGCTCCTGAATCCCAGTGCTTGATATTAAATATCTAATAATTGAGTAGATTCTTGCTAGCAGGAAGATGGTTTAAAATATTTGCCAATACTTGTTAGGCCACAGAATTTTTGATGGATTCTGAAGTGTATCAGTCCATTTTATCTTGCTATAGAAAAGTACCTAGGGCTGAGTACTTCATAAAATAAAAAAGTTTATTTGACTCATGGTGCTAGCATCTTTTTGGCTCTGGTGAGGGCTTCTAGCTACATCACAACATGACTGAGGACATCAGAGGGAGCAGGAAACATGACAAAACAGGAAGCTAGAGGGTAGGAAGGGGCTAGACTTGCTCTTTTATAATAACCCATGCTCACAGGCACTAACTCACTTCTACCATGTGGAATGGTTTAAAGAAGCTAATCTCTTCAAGATGGTGCTGCACCCTTGTGATTACAAGATATAAAATTCATCACAGATTTCCTCTCCACCTCAATTCCTTCATCACTCTGAGACTCATCATCCTTGTAATGAGCCACCCCACATTCTGCCCTATTTTCTATTAATGACATGGCATCAATCCCTTCATGAAGGTACTGCTGACATGATAGAATTACCCTCCACCACCTCACATTGTAGATTAAGGCTCTAGCACATGAAGCTTTGGGGAATGAACCACACTACACTATAGCATTAAGTAACTTAAAAATTGATACAATTCCTTTGGAAAGTCATTTGGTGACATGTCATAAGCTTAAAATTAGTCATTCCACTCTACAGATACATTCTTAAATAAAAACTCATAATACAGTAAAACTGGGGGGGGTGTCAATAATCTATTCATTTAATATGAGGGAGATGAAACATGTTCAGCCCTAAGTAGTTTATGTTTCTGCTCTACTATTAAGTGGAAAAATTAGTATGTAAAATATTATACGCAGTGTGACTGAGAAAATATAACTGTCTCAGTTACTTTCTCATTGCTTAGATAAATACCTGACACCCAAAGTGAAAGGAGGAAAGGCTTATTTTAGCTTGGAGTTTGTAGAGGTTTTAGTCCATAGTCAGCTAGCTCCCTAGTCAGCTGGCAGAGGAGAAACAGTCCGTAGCAGGACAGGCAGGAAGGGAGCAGTGAGCCTGCATTCCCTGTCTCCCTTAATATTCCACCCAGGCTACAAGCCCATTAATCAGCACCATCCACAGCCAGAGTGGGGCCCTCATCTTCAGTAAATCTGTTCAGCCATATCCAGAACTATGCCAATCCAGTCTGTAGACTAATCCAGTTACTATACACCCTTAATCCATAGTCACACCCCCTAGATCCAGCCAATTTTGAAAAGCCCCTCCTATGAGTGCATGAGGCTTTGCAAGGACATCTAGGTACAAGACATAATGATATAAATGGTGGTAGGATTTGGGTTAATTTTTCTTTCATAATCATTGTTGTGTTTTCTTTAATGAGATTGTATTATTTTTATAATCATAAAAAATAAAGTACATTAAAAATTCTTTGGAATACAGAGGAAATGTTGGCCATCTTGATAGTGGCTGAAGGCTGGAGCCCTGTAATGATTGAATGAATGGCTTTGTTGTACCTCTGTACTTTGGCCTCAGAGATAGTGTGACTGTGTATACCTCTGTCTAGGCATCATGTCACAAAGCTTTTAAAACTGCACCAACTCAGCAATGCTCCATCTAGCTTTGCTTCCATCCATTATTACTGTTTCCTTCCATTTTGCCATCATAATGCAGTCTTATAGTGACATTATCTATACAATTCTACAGTGAGGGCCAGGGATTTAGCTCAGAGGTTTCACTGCTTGCCTTGCAAGCACAAGGTCCCGAGTTTGATCCCTAGTACCAAAAACAACAACAACAACAACAACATCAACAACAACAACAAAACAATTCTACAGATTCTACAGTGAGATGCAGAAAAAATCTTGGTTTCTTCTCTGTTCCCAAACCTGCACCCTACCTCTAGAATCATTTTTTTTCTCCATGTTCCCATGCACCATACTTTTATTATAAGGATAGCCTATCAGAAAAATGACATCTGGGTCAAACCTGGAGTCATTTGAATTTCTGCATGCCAAGTCTATTTAATTAGATATTTACTAGGAATCACATTCAAATGAAGCTCTTGTCAATGTCACTGCTGTTTTCCAAAAAACAGATTTTTTTTTCCTTCCTTCCATCCCTTCTTTTTTTTCTTTCATAAATACTTACCAAGCACCTTCCACGAACCCGCCAATGATAGGTAGTGAGGTTTCAGTAGCAAATACATGGCCGATATTTGCATTCATGGGGCTTAGAGTGAATGAATCTGGTGGAGGGCATGTAAATTATATGAATATTATAGACTTTTTCTTTTCATAGTTTAGGAGGCTGGTTGTCCAAGTTTAAGGCACCAGCAGAGGTAGTGTCTGGCCGCTCTCCTATCTTTTCGCTATGTCTTCACAGGGCAGGGTGGTAAGGAAGCTCTCTGGGATCTCTTTAGTAAGGACACTAATCCCATTCACAAGGCTCTGCTGTCCCGACCTACTCACTTCCCAAAGATCCTACTCCGAATCTCCTCACACTGTGGCTTAGGTTTCAACACATGGAAGTCAAGGTCAGCTAACATCGAGTCCGTAAGACCACGTTTTTCCTAGAACACTTTTTTTACTTGGCAAAAATAACTGCCAGGCAAATTATGGGTTTTAGGCTTAGATATTTGGCATACCTTGTCACAAAACATGCAGGCAGCCTCCTATCAGTTCAAGAAAAACAAGTTAACCTTATTTGTTACCAATGACAAAATTTGAGCTTTCATGCCAAAATGAAAGTTTATCGCCCAACATGCGCTTGGTGAAATCACTGGTGATATTAGCAAACTTTATTTTTTTTCCTATTGTATGATAGAATATGTAAATATTTATAAGATAGGCATTCCCAGTGAGCTATTATTTTCTAAAGTTCTAATGCATGATGTTAAAGAAAAATCATGCATGGGCCCAAGATCCATTCAAAATGTACCTAAACCAATGCATGTCGCTGAACCTGAGCACAAAGTATGACACTCTCAGGTTCCACATTGCACTCATCACAGAAGAAATTCCCACTGGTCACATTTAGTTGTAATCCAGAGAATGTCTGCAGGTATCCAGACAGGTGGTGAAAATGGTTCTTCTGGTCCCACTCCACGATGGTGCAAGGCTGGATTTCTTTCAGAGACTTCCTCTAAAGCAACACATAGCAACAGACTGAATGAAGAAGCAAGACTGAGACTCTAGCTGCTCTCCGCTAAACTAGACACTAAAGAGATTTGCAAGAATACCAGTGTTACTCTACACGAAGTATTTTTCTAGCAAATATTTTTTTAATAAAGCTGTTTTATTTATGATAATATGCAATAGTTTTATTATAATTTTAAATACATTAATAAATTTTTTAAATCTCAGTTTTTATTTTGAATTCTGTGAATATCAGTAGATGTGGTCTCGTTAAAAGGTTGCTGGGGTCTGGAATGATTTGTAAGAATGTAAGGGGTGCAGAGAAGGAAGGTTGAGAATCAGTGCTAAAAGACAGCATAGTTTCCCTGTCTGTTTCACACCTTTTTTCCTAGGGTTTCATCCTCAGTGTCATCATTTATAATGAATAGCAGTTCATTGCCTAAGTAACATGAAATTTGAAGCATTTCCCCCTCAACTAGGGAGAAAATTGTGCTCTCCATCTCAGCCAGGATGCTTGGCTCTGAGGCTGTGGCAGTGGAACTGGCTCAGGACCATCTTTCAATCATAGTCAGTAGGTGACTTGGCTCTGTGATGCCACAGTAGTGGTGGTGCCATGGAAGGAGGCTAGGGGCAGGGAGCTTGTGCTTTGTACCTTGTAGGAGGCAGCATGGGGTAGGAGAAGCTCACAGCCTTGGGAGCAGGCATTTTCCAGTTCTACCTGCGTTCCCAAGGTGGAATTCTCAGTTCCAATTTGTAAACCAGGCAAGGGCAGGAGGAGGAGCAGAAAGTGGCCTTTACCAGTAAACCAGCTAGTTCAAATATTTCTTCTGTCATCTCCCATCTATGACTGCAAGGTTTCCTTTACTTTTAGAAATCTCAACTTCTTATATTTAAAATAGGGCTAATTGTATTTGCCTCCTAGTTTATCATAGTGACTAAATGATGTAGTCCAGGTAATGTTCCAGCATGTAATATGAGGGGTGATCAAAGAATAAGGTGAATGTTTAAACTTTAAAAATTTATTACAGTATTAAGATGCATTCCCATCAATTTCCCTCAAAATACTCCCCTGGCTTCAAATACACTTATCCCATCCCTCTTGCTAGTTTCTGAAGCAGTTCTGGAAGTTCTCTTCATGAAGGTCTTTAGTGGGGCTGCCATAGCTGCCTCTGTGTCCTGAATCAATAGAAAATGTTTATTTCTTATGCTCATTTTGACTTTGGGAAAGAGTCAAATCTGGTGAATAAGATGGATGAGGAAACACTATGATGTTTTTATTTGATAAAAATTGTCGTAAACTTCTTGAATTGATTCGCGGCATCCAGGCAGTCACGGAAAGACACTTGTGAAAGAAGACTTCCAGAACTGCTTCAGAATGTAGCAAGAAGGATGAGGTAAGTGTGTATGAAGCCAGAGGGAGTATTCTGAAGGAGATTAGCAACGGTGTATCTTTTATTATAATACATTTAAACTTCTAAAAAATTTAAACATTCATGCTATTTTTTGATCGCATAAAGTCAATTTTTAGCAAACACTTCATAGGTCTTTTAGCATACTTCCAATAACTCCTTTAGGTAATGTTTTTGGTGGGGCAAGGGGTTGAGACAGCATCTCACTATGTAGTTTAAGCTAGTCTGAACTTACTATGTAGTCCAGGCTGGCTTTGAACTCGGGGCCTCCCTCCTGCGTCAGCCTCCTGAGTGCTGGGGTTGCAGGCATGCTCCTGCCCCACCACACCTGGCTCAGGGAGTTATTTTTGACATTATTTTATAGATTGGAAAACTATAGCTCAGACGTGTTAAGTAACTTGCTGAGGTTTCCAAAGCCACCAAGGGGGTAAGATGGAAACTCAATCCTCTGGACCCGGACCCCACATTTCTGACCACTGTACTTCTGTACTTTGGCTTTGCAGAATGTCAGCTCTCCCCAGTACTCAGCTCCTTAAAGTGGTAATCATTTGAGCTGGGAACTGATGCGGTATGAAAGGGATCCTGTACGCAAACCCTGTCGTGCTGGGTCTGCATATGATGAGAGCACACTAAATGTTTGTTCCTCCTTTCCCCTTAGAGGCAGGAAAATGCGCACAGCTTCCTCCTTTGCTTAAATTTTGCACTTCAGAATTGATTCAGGGTTCCTTCTTGCATTTAGGAGAGTGAGTCGAGCCGCCACGACCCCTGCAGCAGTTTCCTGCCAGCTAAGCGACTGGTCGGAGTGGACAGACTGCTTTCCTTGCCAGCACAGAAAGGTAAAGCGTTTGTGGCCAGTTGGGGAGAATTTCTGACTTGATCTGTGGACTAGGCATTCAAATGGAAATAAGCAGCTGGGGCTATCAACATGGAGTTCTGGGGAAGGTGTGTCTAGAAAAATAGGTATTTGGGAACCTCAGGCACCTGGATGGTGAAACTGGTGTCTGCCTCTCCCAGCTTGGTTTGTGAGGCACCATCGGGTGAGGCTATGAGCTATGTGCACATTACAGTCACAGGCAGAAAAGCACCCTCTGGCGTGGGCACGTTTACCCGCAGTGGCCTTCCTGGGCCTATTGTCCTCTAGTGAAGGTCATCTAGAGGGCCGATGAAGACTTAATAACAAGATACTAAATGGCTCGCAGGCAGCTGAGCAACAAAATAAGAAGCTACCCTGGGGGACGAGAGATAACTGGGTTGTGCCACAGCTGGTACACCCAAGGCTCCACTCTGCATTTGAAAGGGCCGCCATAGCCGAGGGACAGAGCGAGTTCTGTCTTGCTCACCTAAGCAGTTTTTAATGATCCAAAGTGGGTCCCGAACCCCATGGTGTGTGAAGGGTAGGGAGACCTTGGGAGCCCTCTGTGCTGGCAGGGAGCAGTGTTAAATTTCTAGCACTATGCAGAATCACTGGCTCTCGGCGATGCTGGAAAGCAATCTACCATCCGCTGTTTCCCTGGGATGTGCCCAGTCCCCACCTAGCTGCCAACGCTGCTGCCTTCGCTCAGCCCTTAATGTCAAGTTCCAGTGTTTCAGCTTCAGTTCTGCAGCTTAGACCTGGCTTTGCCTCTTATCTGCTGCGATTCTTTGGGCATATTTTATTTATCCTTTCTGTGGCTCCGTTTCCTCATATGGAGATGGGAGTCATAACAGTACCTACGGTCTAGAGTTATTATGAGCATTAAGTGACCGATGCACGTGAAGTATCTTTCCTGACACACGTTTGCTAGGCAATGAGCTGTCTAGAACTCTGCCTGCACTGTCCTCTCAAGCCTGCCCCCAGGGCCTTGGATCAAACCCTGTTTTCTGTTGAGGGCCAGTCTCAATCCAGACCCAGGCCTCGGCTGGACCCACGGTTGCTCTGTGGATGTCTTTTATGAGTTGTTCAAAAATACAGATCTAGGAAGTAGTAGAAACACAATTTGGACCTAGTTTATTCAGTTTCAAAGCCTGAAATTTACTATTTTGTTCCCTTCATTTGTGAAAAATTCCAGAGGACCCTGGACTGCCCTTGTTTAAGGTTTCTGGGCCCCAAACTCTCATTTTGCCCTGAAACTGGTATCCATTTCCCGAGTCAGGGTGACAGAAAATGTCCTGAACTTGACGGCTTAAAATAATGGAAATGCATTCGCTCCCAGCCTGGAGACCAGAAGTCTGAAACTGAGGTGTCAACGGGACCACACTCCCTTTCGGAGGGTGCTGGGGAATCTATTCTTGGTTTCTTCCTGCTCCTGGGGGCTGCTGGCATTCTTAACTTGTGCTCGCTCCAGTCTCCGCCTCCTGGTCACCTGGCCTCCCCCTCTTCTGTGTGTCTTCTCCTCTGTGTCTGCCCGAAATCACCCTCTGCTTTCCTCTTGTAAGGACGAGGGGGTGGCATTTAGGGTCACCCAGCTAATCTAAGGTAATCACTTCTCAGCAACCTTCATTCTGTGCACAGAGCCTTTTCCCACACAAGGACACATTACATGTATTGCAGATTTGGATTTGATATCCTTGTGTGGCCATTATTCAACCTATTACACATGCTAAACCCAATTTTTTCTCATGTATTTCAGTTTAGATGGCAGATAACACAAGTGAATTGCTTATAGTTAAAATCGGAATTGAATTACCTCTTTAGGGACTCAAAAAGACATGTGTTTCTTTAAAGCAATCCTTAAGATAATTAAATTCTGTTAATTATTTAACTAAAAGACCACCTTAGTTTCTTTTTATTAATATGTTTCTTCCTCTAAAAATCACCCAAACAAAGATGTGCATTTCTGGAAGGAAACATCATCTATGAGCTAGAAAAGACAATTATGTCTTAATGACACCAAACACAGGCAAAAGCACGGAGACGTCCCCGTGGGAGTAGTGGCACCGACCTGCCTGCAGACCCTATCTTCATTTTGATAGCAACCTAGAAAGCGGGGATCCGATGGAAATGAACCTGAAGGCCTACAGAGTCGATTCCAAGCATAGGAACGACAGAAGGGACGAGATGGCACTCATCAAATATATGGCACTCATCAAATATAATATCAAATATTATCAAATGCCATTTATCACATATGTTCTATGGACCTGGCATGGCACTAATGCTTTAAATGAATAGATTGTGTAGTTGGACATCTTCTTCCAACTGAAAAGGATACACGGCCTCATCCACTTTGTGTAGGTCACACATTAAGGCAGCAGAGCCTAGATTTGATCCTTGGTCAGTCCAACTCTGAAACCCTGGGAGATTTACCACTCCTCCCTACTGCCACTTACAAGCTCAGCACTCAGAGGCTGAGGCAGGAGGATCACAAGTTCAAAACCAGCCCAGGCTCCATGGTGAGACCCTGTCTCAAAAAACAAACAAAATGCCCGTGTGGAGGAGGAGTAAGTGACATCCGGCAGTCAGCTGACCCTCTTCCTTTTAGAGCTGCCCGCAGCTGGTATGAGGGTGGCGGTGGCGTTGATGACTGCTATTCCTGAGAGTACTCCAGGAGCCAGGCAGCATGTGAATGCTGTTACGCGTATGATCACTCATCTTGCCAACACTGTCACATACACCTCACGTGACAAATGAGAAAACCGAGGGCCTGAGACACCAACCAACTCGCCCAGCAATGTCTGTACAGTCAGTGGCAGAACTGGAACTCTAACCCAGCTTAAAATGGGATTCACAACAGCAAGTTATGAACTTGTGAAGCCTTATGAAGTTGTGAAGATGAAATGCGATGAAGAAGGTGAAGCATGTGGCCACCATCAGCACTGATGATGGCTTTATTGCCATTGTTGTCCTCTGGGTAACTACATCAGTGAAAAAGCTGATATACTTTTTAAAAGTGAGAACGAGAACACACTGTACATGAGAACACTCTTCACTCCTGTATTTGCATACAGAGGGATAAGATTGTGGGGAGGAAATAGAAATATTCTGATATACTAGTTGGCTTCGCTAGAGGATTTACAAGGCAGGCTTATAATGGCTGCTTGTGGAATCCAGGGTGGAACAATGCAAAATGGCCGCCTTCATGCTAGAGAGGTGGAGGATCCAGCGGACGATCACAGGCCTAGAGTTCACTGCAGAGTCCAGTGTGTGTCCATGTCGGAAAGCCAAAGGGTCTGCATTGGAAGGCTGAAGATTCTGTGCCAGAAGGCTGAAGGAACTGGATATAAAAGCCCAAAAGCAATGACAAAGATTGGAGCTCTGAAGAAGATGAAAGAGGAGACTTTCTTTTTCTTTTCCTTTTTATTCCATCCAGGGTACAAACTTATTGGTTGGCTCCACTCACACCCAGGGTAGGTCTTCCCTCCTCACTTTGTGGCCTACCTGCCGATCATCCATAGACACTCACAGAGCTTGTCTAACCTAGGCAGTTCTTACTTAAGCCAAATTGACATATCACAATTAACAATCATATCTGATATGCCCAAATTGGTCGTAATTAAATTGATCATTAAGACATCATTGGTCATGAATTAAAACCTCCTTGCATAGAGTTTACAAACTTCTGACCAGACCAGCACTGTTAAGGGAAAGGCAGGAAAAGAGGTTCCATCTTCACCTCTCTTTGTTTCTTCTGCCTCTGTGCCAATGTGGAGCTAAGTAGACAGAGGCAGGACTGTTACGGTGAGAATATGCTATAAGGGATCCCAAGTCTTCATGTGCTGAAATTTAATTCTCATGATGAGGTATTAAGAGGGTAGAAACTTAACCCAAATATGATGCTTCAAGGTGGAGCCTTTTGAGGTGATTAGGATTTGATTAGGTCATTTGTGACAGACAGACCACACACACACACACACACACACGCACACTTTCCATTACCATGTAATACCCTGCCTTGTACCACCACCTTGGGACTCTGGCAGCAAAAGTGCCATCCCCATCTAGTTAAAGCCCCTGGACCTTGTACCTCCATAACCATAAACGGAATTAATTCTCCTTTCTTTATAATTTGCCGAGTCTGTGATTTTGTGTTTTTGGCAACAGAAAAAGGTCTACTACAGGCCAAGAGGATAAGTACATTGCCCTTCTCCCCAGCATTTCCCTGGAAGTCATCTGGAAAAGACTTCCTGCACAATGATAGTGATTAGACACCAATGATCTACCAGGCACAGGGCTGAGTGCACCCTCCCATGTTTCTGCCACTTAGATCTCACCCAGTCCCTCCACTGTAGGAAACAGAGAAGCTCAGGAGAGGTAAGTAACCTGCCCATTATCAGTTGGTGAGCAAATCTAGGATCTGAACTGAAGTCCACTAATTCCCGTGGCCAGGTTCAGTCAGTTTCGGACACAAGTGAAAGAATCTTTAGTTGTTGTAATCAGTGAGGTCACTTGGGCCAACCACCCCATGCTACAGGCACGGAAACTGAGGCACAAAGTACTAGAAATGAATACTTCATATAGCAAGCAAGAAATAGATTTCAGTCAGGAAGTCACTGCTGCTTGGCTCATGGTTTTCTTACACACTAACATGCTTGAAGGAAGGGCTTGTGGGCTGAACCAACATCCAGGGCAGCACAGGGCTACATAATTTTTTACTGGACACTCTGTATCGGTGATCTCTGCACAGTTTGTTTTGTGTTGTTACATTTTTCATCTCCTCGACTAGACTCTAATCATCTGGAAGGCAGAGATAGGCCATCCTATTTCTCTGATGATACTAGTCTTCAGCTTCCTCCTTTTACACTGGGACCTGATACCGAAAACTGTATAAAAAGCATTATTATGAAACCATAACGCCTCAAGTCCAGCACATTTGAATTCTCTTCCTCCCATCAACCAATATATACTCATCTGCAGTCAGTGCTGGACCCAGCAATTCGGATGATGACTTCAGAGTTCTCTTGGTTTCTTTCAGCTTGGGTGGACTCTTTCTGCAGAATAGGCAAGATGATGCCCACATCTCTTGCAACTCCAGTAAAAAGAAGCTCTCTTTCCAAAAAACAAAATACCCATAGGATTGGAGCAATCATTACAACTAGGCAGATGTGTCTACCTGGTGGGCCCAGCCTGGCTAATACTCACACATCCCTGTGACTGAGGGGGTGAGGTCTCCCCACTGGAACCACAGGAGACATAGCCCAAGAAAAGAGGGCTTGATGTGACCAGAAGAAATGCTGCAAATGTCCCCTAAAAGCATATCTGGTCAGGCGCCTGGTGGCTGAGGCCAAGTAGGTCTTTCCTTCATGTCCATGTTGCTCACAGGCTGGTGGGAGGGACAGGTAAACAGGGGAGGCTCCTTCACGTGTGACAGGTGCTGGGAGAGAGGGAAGCACACAGAGCCCAGAGTATGTGGCAGAGTCAGGAAGCCTTTGCAGGAGAGGTAAACCATGAATCTGGAAAGATGAAGGTTTGTTTTTGTTTGTTTGGTACCGGGGATCGAACTCGGGACCTTGCGCTTGCGAGGCAGGCAGCAGAACCACTGAGCTAAATCCCCAGCCCTGGAAAGATGAATGTTGATTGACCAGTTGAAGAAAGGAGCAGAGGTCCTTCCCAGCAAGAGGAAGATCCTTGAGAGGTCTTTGTCCCAGTCTGTCACAGGCTGCTGGGAGTTCTTTTTCAGTTCTCCAGCTGGTGACAGTGCCACCTCTGGCAGCACATGACAGTTAGTGCCCCTCCGCCCCTCGGGGGCCAGCTTTGTAGGCAGCTCTCAGTCAC
The DNA here is from genome assembly GCF_000247695.1 of Heterocephalus glaber. Next base: position 3,271,478 of record NW_004624862.1, on the reverse strand, counting down.
AGCCACTGCTCCTTCTGTCGCGCTGAGATCCACTTGCACAAACCTCGGTTGACTGACAGGAATGTGTCTGGTTCACAATCTGATTTAGTACCGATACCGGAGCCTCCTGCAGCCAGGCAAGTTTGGGGGAACCATCTGCAGCGGTGATATGTGGGATCAAGCCAGCTGCAATAGTCCTACACCTTGTCTAAGGCAACCACAGTGTGGACAGGATTTCCAGTGTAAAGAGACAGGTAAGTAGCATTCAGTGCGAGGCCAGCTGTGCTTGTCAAATTTAACATGCAAAACACTTCCCAAGGGATCCTGTTAAAGTGTACACTGTAGGGGCCGGGGATTTAGCTCAGTGGTTCTGCCACCTGCCTTGCAAGCGCAAAGACCCGAGTTCGATCCCCTGTACCAAAAAAAAAATGTACACTGTAAACCCTTCCCTTAGAGGTCTACTTTCTGAAGGATTGGGATGGAACCTAGGAACCTGTATTTTAAGCCAAGCCAGCAGCCCAAGTAACTTTTTAAAAATATATATATTTATTGGTATATTTTAGGTATAAAATACATTTGCATTTATCATTGGGTGTTTGTACCAGAACATGATGCATTTAATTTTTATTTTTTCTCCCATTACCTGTGCACCCTGCACCCCCTCCACCCTTCCCTATCTACACAGAGTTTGATGCCATTTTTTTTTTTCCTAATAATTTTTTCTTCCCTTTCTCCTTTCCCTTCCACCATCCCCAAACCCTTGGACCTTTTCTTATTTCAAATTATCAATTATTCATTTTAATCATTTTCATCCTTATTTACACTTTCAGTTTCTCACACTAGAGAAACTATTCGGTATTTACACCTGTGTGTCCTATTTATTTCACTTAAGAGTATGGCCTCACTATGCATCCATTTAGCTGTAAATGTCTCTAGTTTCTCATTCTTTATGGCTGAGTAGTACTCCATTTTATAAAAATACCACATCTTCTTTATCCAGTTTCCAGTCAATGGGCATTAGCCCAAGTAATTTTGATTAAAGTCTAGGAACATTTGTTGGCAGACCATGAAAAGGTACACTTCATCCACTCATTGAAGAAGTATTTATTGGACACATAGTATGTGCCAGGCAGTGTACCATGTGCTGCTAATATAAAGATGAAAACATAATGCACCTGACCTTGAGGTTCTCCGCGCCAGTTCAGGAGATGAAAGAGGAGTGGACTACAGTGTCATGGGACAGTCGCTGTAATGCGCATGTGGACACCGTCACATGGGTCTCTAAGGAGGTGCCTAGATCTGGTGTGGGGAGTCAGGGTAGACTTCCTTGCAGCATCCAGCTGAGACTTGGGAAATAAAACTGAAGTTCTGAGACAAAGAACATGCAAAACGTGGGGATTCAGGGACTCTCAGTCCGTTCCGGGGTATTTGTGGTATCAGAGTTTTGGAAAGAGAGATGGGAGATGGGGTCAGGCAGGTAACAGGGGGCTGCGCTGTGGTGTTTGGAGGAAGAGGGATGTGGAGCCACTGGGAGACACAGAGCAAGGGGCATGGAGGGCTGCAGTGTGGAGGCAGATCGCACAGGGGAATGCGGAGCTGGGGCCTACAGGTGGGAGTTAGTGCGGCTGCAAGGAGGGTAGAGCAGGCAGCGTGGAGCAGGGAGGGCTGCCTCCTGGTGGAAAGGCTGGGTGACTGGAACAGGGGAGCGGTCCAGGGCCTCCACACCCTCTCCTCCCTCAGGTCGCTGCCTGAAACGGTACCTTGTGTGTAACGGACACAGTGACTGTCTCGATGGCTCTGATGAGGACGGCTGTGAAGACACCAGGGCCCCTGAAGACGACTGCAGCCAGTATGACCCGATTCCAGGATCAGAGAGGGCGGCCTTGGGGTGAGAGCGTGCTGCCCGGGCTCACAGCTACTCAGGGGCAAGGAATGACTTCCCTTCTGTCATGAGCATGGGTTCTGGGGACACACAGGGCCTGTTCTGGGGGGTTCCTCTGGGTGCACCTGTGAGCAGCTCTCACAGTCCCCAGAGGTGGCTTGCGTGGTCCTAACCATCTGTCTGTGCGGGGGACTCCTCTCCTGTCTCCCCTCCTACTCCACCATCCCCTCCTTCAGCTGATTCCATTCCCAAGGCTCCTTTGAGCAGCCACATCTTCCATGCAGCCTTCCCTGAGTTCCCCAAAGATGTCACATCCTTGACACATGTGTTCCCTCAGGTAGCCCGTCCACAGTCATGGGCTTTCTAGTGAGACACAGAGGACCTTGGACCTCTGCTTTGCCATTGCTCGCTTCTACTCCCAGGCTACAGTTGTGTTGTCTGTTGAGATTAAAGCTGATTTAATCTTGATCCTAATTTCTCCTCATCACCCACCGTCCATTCAGGCTCAGCTCCTTGAAAGCATCACTCTGCTCTTCTGAGCCTTAATAAATTTAGTTCCTTCCTTTGGAAACGTGTTCCCCCATAGCTCTAATCTGGCTAACTCATTACCTAGGTGAGGAACTAAATTATGCACACCCCGCCTTCCCTCAGTCTTGTGTTGATGCCTTAATTCCCCGAGTGACTTGATTCAGAGCTGGGAATTCTGGGGAGGTAAATAAAGTTAACTGAGGTCCTAAGGGTAGGCCTGATCCAACACGGCTGGTGTTTAAAGAAGGAGAAAGAGAAGGAAGAGAAGGAGAAGAGGAAGAGGAGGAGGAAGAGGAAGAGAAGGAAGAGGAAGAGGAGGAGGAAGAGGAAGAGGAGGAGGAAGAGGAAGAGGAGGAGGAAGAGGAGGAGGAGAAATCAGAGATTTCTCTTTCCACATGTACATGGAAAAGGAGCCAAGTGGGGACACAGAAGCAGGTCACCAGCAGCCAACATGAGGGTACCTGAATTTTGAGCTTCCGACCATTAGAACTGTGAGAAAATACATTTCCATACTTTCAGCTGGCAATTGGTGATAGGTTGTTAAGGCAGGTGTCTGAGCACACCGTTCCTGTAGGTCTATCCCCTCTGGACAGCCTTGGCAGACAGTGCCCCGATTCTGGCTGGGCTGGCTTTGCCCCCCTCCTCTTGCTCCCAGACTCTTGCTGACCCTACTACCCAGCACGGACCCACAGGGCTGAGGACGTCCCCCCAGGTGGAGAGCTCTTTGCCATCTCTGCTGCTGCAGGTGCCAGCACAGGCCTAGCTCAGAGTGGCATTCTGGTATTGTCAGGTCCCTGCCATTGCCTCCTGATCCCTCTTTGAGAGCACAGGTCACTTCTGACTGTCCTGTCTATGTCCTGTCAGCCTGTGTCAGAGCTTATCTTACAGGCTGCTTGCTGAGCTTCAGCTACCTCAAACACATCACGGTGACCAGGTGGCTCCCTACAGATTAGGAAATGGGGGGGGGGTGCAGTTATTGTGCTGGCGCAGCCACGCTGCAGCCCATGCAGGGACGAGTGTGAACTCTTCCTGGCAGTGTTTCACTGCTCTGGGATCACAGCCCACCTACCAGATGGGACCGAAGCCTGGGAGTGCGTGTGGACACACACATCTAAAAAGATGAGCACATTGCGCTTTCTTTCACATCTCCACAACAAAATATCTCAAGCTGGGTGGCTTAAATAGCAGAAATGTACTTTTTCATAGCTCTGGGGCAAGAAGGCTAAGGTGAAGATGTCAGCAGTGGAGGTTTCCTCCGAGCCCCTCTCCTGGGTTTGTAGATGGCCAGCATCTCCCTGGTCCTCACGTGCTCTTCCCTCTGTACACGTCTGTACCCCGGTTTCATCTTCTTCCGAAGATACCATGCACGTGGATAGAGGCCCACCTGGTGACCTCATTTTAACTTAATTACTCCTTTAAGGACTCTGTCTCCAAGTACAGTCACATTCTGAAGTTATGGGGGTTAGGACTTCGACCTGTGAGTGTTGGGAGACACATTCAGCCCATCACACAGTTGAAGGGGGTTCTTGTTGATTTTAAAGTGCAAAGAACACAGGAGAAGCATGGAATGTGCAGGCATTGAGCTACGGAAGAGTCCCGCCCCCTGCCCAAAGGACCACTGGGCCAGACCCGCTCCCACCTCCCCCAGCCAGGAGCATTTCCCACACTCTTTCTGGGTGGCAGCTTTGCTCACTGGCAGTGCCCACACCGGAAGTTCCACACCGGAAGTTCCACACCGGAAGAGCCCCTGCCCCGCCTCTGGGGCTGACATCTTGATTACCCCAAGGTCTCAGAGATCTTTCTTCAGACCCTATTTTTTTCTAATTTAAACATTTCCTAGTTTCCAATTTTAACTTATTGTTAAACATTGCACGTCTGGGGTGAAAACCGAGTATTTGAACACCCTTGCCAACCTGTATCTCACCCAGTGTCCTGTCATTCCCTGCTTGGAGCTGATTCCTGACAACAGCTGGATGTAGGTATTTCCTGATTAGATTTTAAAAGTGCACTGAGAGTAGGTACTGGGTAGAAATGAATCTATATGTGTTGTACATTGCAGTAAATGTAGGTAAATTTTACATAAATGTGATCATGACATACATACTGTTGTACTTACCCTTTTCACTTAATAATATAGTTTGAAACCCCAATATTTTTTATCTTCCTTTACTCTTATTTATTTATTTATTTATTTTGAAGTTTTGAGACAGGGTCTTGTTCTGTAATTCAGGCTGACCTTGAACTCATATGTAGCCCAGGCTGGCCTCAAACTGGCAGTGATCCTCCTGTCTCAGCCTCCCAAGTGCTGGGACTAAAGGTGTTCGCAACCACACCTGGCCCTTCTATCTCTTTTTAAAAAATCTGTTCAGAGATGTTTGGTGTTTTCTGCATTTACAAACACACACACACACACACACACACACACACAACACCCACTTTTTTTCTTTTTACCTAAGACAAGGTCGAGCTGTGCTGCCTTGTCGGGTCTCAAACTCACAGTCCTCCTGAATATCTAGGGCTATACCTGTGCCACCACACCCAGTTTCTCTGTCTCCTTTTTTTCTAATCAATATAACGTTCCATAACAGGAGCCAACAAAACTGAGCAGAAGGCAAAATTCAGTCTGCTGTTTTCAGAAATAAAAATTTTATTAAAATGCTCCTTTTGCCCTCCAATGGCAGAGTTGAGCAGTTGCAACACAAATCTATGGCCTGGGTATGCACTATCTGGACCTTTATTTTTTATTTTTTAAAAAGGAATGTTTGCTGACTCTACTACACTGTAACTACAGAATAATTTATTTGACTACGATTGAAGGAGAATTAGATTCTTTCCCATTTTCCCCTTATAAGCAGTGTTACAACGAATATTTTTGTATAAATAGTTTTGTACACACATGTAATTATTTCCACATGGTAGATTTCCAAGAGGTAGAATGTCTCTGATGATAATTTTATTTAGATGGGGGCATTTGCACTGATTTTATTATTGTTTAGTGGATACAGTACAATCTTAGGGCTCATTGTTGCTTTGAGATTTTTATTTTTTGCCTGATAAAGAAGTTGTATTTATAAGCTACAGGCAGAAACATGTTCACTAAGTAGGTAGGTAGAAACTATGGCGTGTAATAAACTTAAGGAACCCAGATTTTACTGTCAAAAAAACCTTAGGGGAAAAAATTCAGCGTTGACTATGGGCAAGTTACTTAATTTTTTTGAGGTTTAATTTCTGCATTTGCAAAACTGTCAGGAAGTTGAAAGTTAATGTATGCTAAATGTCTAGTTGAGTATGTATTCAATTCATCATAGCTATTAATGCTTCACTTTCACTAATAGGAAGAAAGAGATGAGAAAGAGCAGAAAAGAAGTTAACATACATGGAATCCTTGCTGTATGTCAGGAGCTGTGTAATTATCCATTTGTCCTTGGAGGTAGTTTCTTCAGTTTATCCCTTGCTCCCTTCCTATCCCTGTGTCTTGTCACAGCCACATAAACAATCATGATGGCTACTGAGCCCCAGGCGATTGCTGAATGCCATGGGACATTGCCCTGAGCACACAGAGAAGGCCACATAGAGGAGGTGACATCTCAGGTGGATCTTCACAGTGAAATAGGACCTTGGGAGACAGAGACAGTGATAATTTTATTGTCTATAACATAAGAGACTTTGACTTTGACCTCTTGGCCAACTCTGGTATTTTTGCTCTGTTGACAGTCAGTCCGTCATAGCAAGTGGCAGAGCTGGGAATTATACAGGCACCGCCTTGACTCTTGCACTTTGCACATCTCCCATCCTGGGCTGCCTCCAGGGCCTTGGTCCTTCTGAGGATTACAGGCCTCACCTTCGTGTTGTGCATTACACCCAGCATTTCAAACTTTCTCTTTAGCAGCAGAGCCCTTTTCTGAAACAACATGAATAGTAACAATAGCAGCATGTATTCAGCACTTAGTCTGTGCTAAGCTCAGTTATGGTTCCTTGGGTTTTTAGCTCTATGGAGATGGCTGCATTACTGTTTGCTTTTTACAAATGGCTGATCTGCGATCTCTGGCACAGAGAGATGAGTTACACAGCTAGAGGTGGCAAAGCTGGGGTACTGGCTCCTGTGCTTGGACTCTTAATAACTACATGTTTTCTTCTTTTTGTTTGTTCATTAAGTTTATTGGTACATTTAAGATATACTTTATGATGAATTCATCATTGGGGATTTGTACCTGTACATGATAAATCTTGGTTTTTATTTTTTCCCATTTCCTTTCCCTCCCTTCAACCCCTCCACCCCTCCTTATATACATAAGCTTAGTTTCCATTTTTTCCTTCTTTCTTTCCTTTCATTTTTTTCTTTCACCCTCCCCAGTTCTCCTTCCCCTTTTTACATTTTCTTCCTATTTCACATTATCTATTATACATTTTGGTCTTCATTTACACTTTCAGCTTCTCATACCAGAGAAATAATTCAGTATTTATACATGTGCATCCTGTTTATTTTGCTTAAGAGTACGGCCTCAAGGTTCATCCATTTAGCTACAAATGTTTCTAGTTTATCTTTCTTTATGGCTGAGTAGTACTCCATTCTATAAAAAAACCCCACATCTTCTTTATCCACTCACCAGTTGATGGGGATTTGGACTGCTTCCAAGCTTTAGCTATTGCAAACTGTGACGCTGTAAACATGGTTGTGCATGTATCGCTGTGGTATGATGCTTTTAATTCTTTTGGGAACATACCCAGAAGGGGAATATTTGGGTCATATATTTTTCATTACATTACTCTACGATATTATGTGTTCAAAAAAAATTAAGTGTAAGTCAAAGATGGATTTTTCCCCCCAAAGATGTCTTGACAATAAAATGTGAGCTCCCTAACTTTGCTCATCTCTGAGATCCTACATACGGGCCCTGGTCCAGGTGCTGAACAGAGCCATCTGGATGGTCTGGTTGCCCAGGACAAATCCACTCAGTTCTCAGCATTGCCTGGTCTCCAGTGCACCCTTAAAGTACTTGGAGAAACCCTAGGACTTCACAGAACACAGTTTGAGAAACCACTGCTCCAACTTCCGGTTACAATGACCTCTTGACACATTTGACCGCCTCTGCCTTTCCAAAGCTCTCCCCCAGTAGCTGTCTTTTCAACTTAGGTACAATATTCTGACCCAAAGAGAAGCTCAGAGCGTGTACGATGCCAGATATTACGGAGGCCAGTGTGAGACAGTGTACAACGGGGAATGGAGGGAGCTCCGTTATGACCCGGCCTGCGAGCGCCTCTACTACGGAGACGACGAGAAGTACTTCCGGAAGCCCTACAACTTCCTGAAGTACCATTTCGAAGTAAGGGAACAGAGACACTCGGGCCTCTGGAGGCCGGCAGGAGGCAGAGGCCTATCGGTGCAGATGCCTTGCTCTGGAAGCTGACTTTCCATGGAGGCTGCTGGTGGCCCCTTCACGCCTGTCCCCAGCACCTGCTCAATGTCAGGGGGTGAGAAGGAAGGTCAGGCCAGGGGAAGGTGAAACGAAACCTACCCGGCTCCATCCCAGAGTTGCAAATCCTCTGTGTGCCCGCTGTGGCTCCTTTAGACACTGTGCAAGGCCACAAGCAGCTACTTGGTGTCCCTCCCTGAGCCTACTACTTCCCTCATCTGGAAAGTGGGGTGCAGGGCTCAGAGACCTACACCCTGCTCACACTGGTCATTTTTGTGTCTTGCTTTTGGTTTATGCTTTTGTTCGATGAAAGGCTTCTTCTGTTCGAAAGTGCTCACAAATTGCTGACAATCCCTCAGACTCCCATCTCTAAGACCCTGTGCTCTCTCTTGGTCTGGCAGATCAGTTCCAGACCCTGCTGAGCCCAGCCATCCCCTGGCCCTGATCCTCTGGGTGAGCTGGCCACACAGCCACCACCACCGAAGGCTTATCCTGTGTCAGACCTCCTGCTTCCACACAAATTCCCCCATTTAATTCTCCTAACAACACAGTGGGGTAGATATTACCATTGTCCCACTTGATTAGTTTAAAAAGGAGGGGTAAAGGAATAAAATATCAGTCCAGAGCTGTACTGGGCTTAGTGGCAGAGATAAGATTCAATCCCCAATCAGTCTAAACCGAGGCGGATTATAGATCATATACATCATATCTATAGCAATAGCTGTCAGAACAATGGGATTTTGAATGGTTCCACATCCATGTCCCTTCCATTCCATTTCTTAAGAGAAGATTTTTGACAGAAGATAATGGCAGACCTGTGGGCTCTGTTTTAAGCAGTTTTCTTCTCCAGTCCTATGCCTCCCTCTATCCCCTGTCAGGCCAAACTGGAAGACACAAGGTCATTTTCCTAATCTCAGGGAAGACCAATGGTCTATGTGTCAGGCAAGACAGACTAGAAACTAAAAAAAAAAAAAAAAAAAAATATATATATATATATATATATATATAATGAAGAACAAAAAAGAAGATAGATAAATAGGAAGTAGAGAGAAATTCAAATAAGTCCCCAAATTACCTATTCCATTATTTCAAAAATATTTTAATATATATGCTAATTTGTTTCATTTATATGACTAGCTTCTCTTACTTCATTGAAAAGAAAGTTTTGTGTTATTATCTGTTTCTTCTTTGTAAAAGACAATCTTTCTTGTCCATGTCTTGTACTCTGAGTAACTACTTTGAAGATAGTGAGACACAGTGTAGTAACTTGTTATTCTCTTATTATTTTGTTATGAAATTTTAGGGTTTTTTTCATAAAATAAACAAAAGGACAGACTCAGCTATGGTGTGGGCACAAAGGATTCTCAAGTCCCAGTGGCCTGAAGCTTGCTAGTGCTACCTGTACATCCTCAGGGGGAAAGGAAAGCGAATCACAGGCACTGAGGGACTTGTTTAACACAGGCTCTTGGGAGTTTGGAGCCAAGGACTCAATGACTCACACACTCTGGCCTCCAGAGTCAGAGACCACGCCTCAGATCTGAAGTCAGCAGAGAGATGCAAGCCATTTTGTGCCTGGCCTGGAATAACTGAACATTGTGGGCAGCTCTGAAGCACACACCCCTGCTTAGGTCAGTGGTGGTGAACCTATGGTGTACGTGCCACAGCTGGCTGGCTGCTGTCATTGAAAGCTCTGAAAGGTTCGCCATCCCTGGCTCTGGGGATCATAATCTGCCAGCTCTCTTGCCCCTTTCGTCCCAGGCTGGGCCTGCTCATGGCTCACTGTCCCTCACATTGCAGAGGTGAGCACCCCTTCCCAGGAAGGATAACCCAGCCAGAAAGAACCACACTTGGACCAACATAGCATTTTATCAGAATAGATATCTATTTTAGATGTACCACTAAATACCAACTAACATTGCTGTGTTTTATGCATTTTAGTGAATATCAATCTGATACCTGGATTAGCCTTTTTCAAAGAATTTCTTATCATAATCTGAAACTTTAGATATTTTAGGAAGTAAAGATTTAAATGCTAAGTATAAAATGAAAAATAGCTCTATATGTACAAAGCTAATGTTGATTTGTATCTTTTCAGGCCTTGGCAGATTCTGGAATGACCTCAGAGATGTATGATGATGCAAATGACCTTCTTTCTAAAGTGAAAAATGACAAATTTCAGTCAAATGGAATAACCATCGGCATAGGCCCGACAAAAGGTTCTTTCAGTGCAAATGTGGGTGTGTCCTGGTCAGGAGAGTCTTCGTTCTTGAATAAGTTAAGCAAGTATAATGAGAAGGTATTAAAACATAATGTCTGTGTCTCACACTACTCCATAATCTACACTGAACATGTATTACCTTAATTGCATTAAAAAGTACAGTAGTAATTGAACCTTAATTTGCTTGCATAATTGGAAATGTCTGATCAGTGGTAATCATGTTTGTTTTTCTTATTACACTTTTGCATACAGAATCATCACAAAGGAAATGAAATTGTATGATACGGCTCTCACCACTTCACCCCTCACCCCATGCTTTTTCATGGTTACCCGGAGTTTATAGAAAAGGTATAGAGTGGTGCTGTGTGAAAGAAAAACAGCTGGACCCTCTCAGTTTTTCTCTTGGAAGATTTCTAATGAAAGTCTTCTTGTTTTTCAAAATAGATAAGAGGCCTGGCATTCTCAATAAATCTTTCATTTATCCATCAGACATTCACCACTAAGTGCCTGTTATTCAGAGGGGGTCAAAAAATGCTTCTTTGGAAAACACACCATCTAAGCTGAGACCTAAGGACTAGTACAGGATATCCAGACAAAGGGAGATGGAAGCTGACAGCAGGGTGTAGCAGTCAGCTTTCTATAGCTGTAATGAAATGCCTGAGATAATTAACTTAGAGGAGAAAAGGTTTATTTAGCTCACAGCTCTGGTGCTTCCAATCCAAGCATGGGTGTTGCTGGTGGGTTGGCCCTGGTGGGGGTGCTGGGTGTCAATGGCAGGGAGCAAGTGGTGGAGTGAACTGCTTACATTGTGAGCCAGGATGGGAAGAGCAAACGAGAAAGGAATCAGGGTTCCATAGTCCCATTTGAGTATTTGCCCTTGGTAACTAAGGACCTTCCATCAGCCCCACCTGCTAAAGGTCTCACCACTCCCAAGCTTAGCCAGCCTGGGGACCAGCCCTTTTTCTCACATAAACCTTTGAGATCATTCAACACAGAAACTATGATGATGTGTTAGGAAAGGGAATTGTGACTCACACAGGCTTGGAGATGAGAGAAAGTTCTCCAGCCAGCTGAAGCACAGGATGAGGGAGGAAAGCAGGGGGTGATGAATATGGAGAGGTAGTCAGGGGCCAGAGAAATGTTTATTGAATTCTTTAGAAATTCACCCAAATGCCTCAACGTTGCTAATACCAGGAGTGGATCTAGCTGGGATTCAAAAATCATCTTGGATGATGAGAATGCAGTTAAAAAATAACTTACTCAACAATTAAGAATTCTAGAACTTTGTACAAATTAGCTATTGGCCTGAAGTCTGGCTGTAGCTGCTCCATAGACCATATTTAGATGGACTTTTTTCTAAGAGTTGGTGGTCTTTTCAATCTTTTGCTGTCATTGTGAACCAAGGTTTATAGTAGAAATTCCCATAGATGAGCTTATTTTTCTGAAACCATCCAACATCGTTCTGGTGCTTTCTTTTTAGATGAGTATCCTACTTTTATTACTTCATTGAGCAAGATCACCCCTGGAATGCAAGCTCTGTGAGGGCAGGGGGCCTAGGTTGATTACGATTATGTCTTCTGCACCCAGCAAAGACCATGCAACCATAAGCACCATAGATATTTGCTCAACATATTAAATTAAATGACGTTTCATCATGTCATCAAGGGCATTCTACGCATATTGGTAATGGATACATAATATTTACATAGGAGACTGCAGAGTGCCATGCTTTGATTAGAGCTGAGGGAGCTGTGGAGGTGAGAATGGATTGGGGACAGAATAGAGGCAAGCAGCAAAGAAGCCACCATCGGACTAACCAGGCAGGAGTGGAAGAGAACCTGACCTGTGCTGGCACAATGGGAACAGCGACAGAGGCTTAGGAGAAGAATTCAGGCACTCACTGGTGTCCAATGCATGCTTGTAAAGTCTAATAATACTTTATGGATTTGTGTTCCCGTGTTCTCCTCAACTAGTAAATACTTTTCATTGTCTCACATGTTAAAATGTGTGGTGTCCTGATTCTCTTGCCTTTCTCAATGGTGGTCATCCGTGGCAGAGATACGGCTTCATGAGAATTTTCACCAAGGTGCAGACCGCCCACTTTAAGATGAGGAGGCACAAGATTATGCTGGATGAGGGGATGTTGCAGTCGCTGATGGAGCTTCCAGAGCAGTATGATTACGGCATGTACTCCAAGTTCATTGATGACTATGGCACACATTACATCACGTCTGGATCCATGGGTGGCACCTATGAATACATCCTGGTGCTTGACAAAGCAAAAATGGAATCTCTTGGTAAGTGGAGCAGAATCTGCTTGCACAATGTGGCCAACACACAAGTCGGGGTGAGCTTTACTGTTGGCTTAGCCCTGACTCTGAGACCTGGGCTGTCTCCTTGAGTTTCCATGACAACCCTGTAAGGTAACATGAGTGTCATTATTTCCAGAGAAGTGAGATCCATTGGAATGACTTGCTGGTAAGCATAACAGACAGGATTTGAACTCAGACTTGTCTAGTGGCCTCTCATAGTATGTGTTCCTACTACCTCACAGTTACCTTGTTAACAATAAAGAATTTTGGAGATTTTGTTATTTAAAATGTGAAAGCTTATTTTGAATGTAGGCCTTTTATTTTCTTCAGTGCTGGGGATTGAACCCAGGACCTCATGCATGTCAGGCAAGAATTCTACCACTGAACTACCCTCCCTAAATGTAGGTTCTTTGCTAATTGAATTTCTATGTAGTCAGTCAGTGAAACTAAAAACTTAGAAGCATCTCAAATTCCTCCTTCCCCTTTGCCCCGTAATCTCCAGGGCCTTTCAGCTCTTTCTCATCTGCCCTGCTTCGCTCTCTGCCCCTCCTTTAGTGATAGGCTTGATCCTATCTTTCATGCTGATTGGCTCCTAAATGCCCCTTCCAGGCCCTCTTAACAAAGGCCACCAGCCTGATCTTTTCACATCACATATCCCATAGCATCACTTCCTTGCCTAGTACATTGAATGACCAAGAAGAATGACATCAACAACCTTCATGATCTCTCTTAACCTACTAGAACAGTGGTTCTCAAAGTATGGGTCCCAACTGGCCACTTGTTAGAAAGGCAAATTCTTGGACCTCACCTCAAAGCTAACTGAATAAAAAATTCCTGGAGTGAGCCTAGAAATCTATGTTTTCATACCCTGCCAGCAATTCTGATGCTTGCTAGAGTTTTAGAGCCAGTGACCTGGTCAATGAGTGGTGGACTATGACAGAGCTACCCATACTGAAAAGCTAAGTTCAAATTTCCCATTTCAAGATTCTTCCATGAGTAGTGTACCAGCCCAGGCTGGATTCTCCTTTTCTTCAATACATTCATATGTATTCAATGTTTTTTTTTGTCTTTAAACAACAATTTTCCAAATGCTGATATTTTCTTCTCATCTATGTGAAAGCAAATATCATGTCCACCACTTTTCTATTTCTTTTGCTCTCAATACAAAGCTTAATATAGAGTAAGCATGCAAAACAGAAGAAGGAGCATTAATTTATCTTACAGGCTAGGGCTATTCATTAATTTGTCCATCTGCCTATCTATTCTTTCTACTCCTTTTTCAAATAGAAATAATTCAAGGTGCTCTATGGAGCATCCAGTATGTTTGTGCCCGGGATGTGGTGGTGGTTCCTATTCACTCGCAGCCAATATTTTCACAACTGCAGGTTGCAGTTCAATAGCAGGTCTCAAAATCGATGTGTGGATCAGGAGCAAAATTTTGAAGAAAAGCAACCCCAAAGAATAGAATAGAAAACAACTGGACTTTAGGCACTGAAGGTAAAGTATATTCCTTCAGGAAACTTTTCCAGTTAAATACAGACATGTGTACATGTACTATATCATAATACAAACTAAATAACTTACTATGGAGCATTATTTTAAAAAGCTGGAAAAAGTCTTCAGCTGGGCCTTTTTAGAATCATTGAAAATGTGAGAACAGAAAAAGAATTAATATTTGTTGAGCTCTTACTAGAGTCCAGGTGTAATTACATCTCTCTTTTCTTGCCAGCATTTGGAAGTAGAGGGAGGGTGAAGGTGAGGCTCATCAGACAGGTGAATTATTTTACCAAGAGCTGCTGAAACCTGGCCTCACATCCCTGGCCCTGTGTTTTGCACTTGGCAGTTTTAGGGTTGCCTTTCATTTGTGCTGCAGTGTTGGGTTACTAATTAATTGTCCGGGATATCTGCAGGCCCTTCCTCTTTAAAATCTGTGAGGCAGAAATGGGCTAACAATGTGGTTAATATTCAAAAGAAGCCCACCGACAAATTGTCCCAGGGATAATTACCTCAGCTCTGTTTATAGAAAACCATATGTCGATAATAGCACAATTTGCTATTTGTGAAGAGCTGATTTTCTATAAATCCAGAAAGTTAGTGTTGTTTTCCTATAAATATGGAAATGTGTTAATCATCACCTCATCTGCTGGAGACCGCTAATAAATCAGAATGTCATTTACATATTAACCTAAAAAGAACAAAAACATCTACCTTCTTTCCCTTTGACAAATAGCATCACACACACCCTTTCTCTGTGTCTGATGTTTAGCTAGTGTTCTTTTTCACGTTCCCTTCTTTTCTTAGTATCCATCTCTCTCTCCTTTTTTCTCCGTCTTTCCTCATTGTCAGTGTTTCCTCTCTTTCTGTGTCTTTGATCTACAAGACTTTAATTTATATTCTATTAAGTGCTTATTTCCAAGGGATATCTGTGTGGTACATTCATTTCCTCAAATGGCCAGGCTTGGTATGAAATGACTTAAGCGAACATAGCAGTCTATGCTGGGGGAATCTTTTGTCCTTGGGTTGCCTCAGATCCTCTCTGGATCTTTCCCGTAGGATCTACAAAGGTATTTTCTTTGAATGTGTCCTTTAGATCAAATGTTGCTTCCCCATGCATCAAAAAGTCAAGGGGAGCCTTGGATGTTGGGGAGGTGATGTTTGACTTCAATGAGATCTGAAAACCTCTTCAAGGACTGCACCTGACAGCTTTCTACCTTCTGCAGGAACCAGTATGGCTTTGGGCTTGAATTTTCTGAATCTGGGTATCTTTTTCTCCTTCTTTCCTTCATTGGAGTTCTCATCCTTTGTATTTGTGTCAGAGTAGGACAAAGAGAATAGTGTGTTTTCTGTTCTGGCTTCTCTAGAATCCAGCCCAGTTACAGAACTGACAATTTACCTTCGGCAGATCAAGTACTTCAGTGACACGCTGGTGTATTTTGTGATTTCTTCCTCCTTTGCAGTGCTGCCCTTTCATCCCCTGCCTTACTTACCTGCCAAACTTCAGCTCACCTTTTGGAATCCTCTGAGGCAGGGGTGGCGAAACTGTGGCACACGTGCCATAGCCAGCCGTCTGTTATCACTGAAAGCTTTAAACATTTGCCCTCACTGCTCTAAGGGTATTGCTGCTTCTGTGATGCCTGCCCTGACCTTCCCCTACATGTTCCCCATATTTTGTTTATAACTTCATTCATGCAACCGCGTTCATTGAGTTTCCATCCTGTGTCAGCTAACAAAACGAGTATGGTCCCTGCCTTTGTGATGCTCATAATCCTGTGGAGGAAACAAAATTAATAGCTCCAAATTCTTTTTTTCTTGCTTCCTATCAATGAGATCTGCCTGCTTGACACCTGAAATATACGTGGACATCTCTCTCCCCCTCTCTGTTGCCATCTCACCAGCCCAAACCAACAAGATCTCTCATCTGGATACTGCAGGAAAATGATGAGCTTTTCATTTGTTCCTTTTTCATATTTCCTCTTTTTTGGTTGTCCTCATTGCTCCTTCAGCACTAGGACATACCTAGCTTATTTAGCCTGTGCTCTTTGTATTGGCTATTTCTGTCCCCCTATCTGGGCTGCCCCAGCTCTGAGGTTGGCATAGTAGTAATCTTATTATCCAGATTTTGGAACAAAGAGCAGATTCTGTCACCTCCAGGCAGCTGCAGCATGTCCTTCTCACCTCAAACCCTGTGTTCCCCAGAATTCTAACAAAATTTTTTTTTTGTGGTACTGGTGGTTGACCCTAGGTATTAAAGGCATCTGGCCAAGGTCTGTGGAGTTAAGAAATTTGCTGGTGACCCAGTAGCAAAGAGTCTGACCTTCACAGTCAGACACAGCTGGGTACAAATCTTCATTTCTACTACTTAGTAACTGTACGATCCTGATTAAGGTAGTTAGTGTCTCTTAACCTCAGCTTCTTTAAGACCCAAACAGGAATGGTAACAAAGGTTTGTTTGAGAACAACTCCAAGTACATGAAAAGTGTTTATTTTACTTTTAATTTTAATTTTTTTTGGTACCGGGGATCAAACTCAAGATGTCCTGCTTGCAAGGCAGGCGCTGTGCCACTGAGCTCAATCAATGGCCCACATGAAAAGTTTTTAATAGATGTATTTCCCTTTGATGCAGGATATTAACATAGCATAGCAGTTAAAAGTGGGGCCCTGCCACTTTCTAACTGTGTGATCACAGGCAAAAAAATGTAATCATTTTAAGCTTCCATTTCTCATCTGTTAGTTGGATATTTACCATTTATATCACAGAGTGCTTGTGAGAAATAAGTGAATATATCCACAGATAATGTTTAGTACATTGTCCAGATTTTGAAAAGCAATAAATTTCAGTTGTGGAAGAAGGTTTGAATCAATCGCTTGATTCAAGTTCCGTCTCCATCATCTACCATTCTTGTGAGCCATAGGCAAATCAGGTACCCTCTGCGTGTCTCAGTTTCCTCTTCTTCTTCTAAATGAGATAATGACAGTACCTACCTCATACAGGTGTTATGGATACGAAGTGAAACAATCTATGTGACCATGTAGTCCAGTACCTGACATAGAGTAAAAGGTCAAAATGTTACTTATTATCACTGTACTATGTTACTGTTTGTCTTTGTCTCTTTTCTATCCCTATATCAGAATACCTGAGACTAGAACAGAGATTTATTTTGGCTCATGGTTCTGAAGGTTGGAGAGTCCAAGAATAAGGCACAGACATCTTCTCAGTCTCTGGGGAGGGCTTTGGGCTCGATCATAACTTGGCAGAAAAGCAGAAAGCCAAGTGGGTGCATGAGCAAGACACAGAGCACTTCCTAACAACCAGCTCTAGTGAGAATGAACCCCTTCCCACAAGAAAGAAATGAATCCCTCTTCATGACCTAATCACTTCCCAATGCTCCCCCACCTCTCAACACCATTTGGAATTAAATTTAAACATGCCTTTTAGAGGGAGCAAACCACATTCAAACCCTACCACTTTACTATTACCACATGTTTCTCATCCCCGACTTGCCCATTTTTAACTCTGCAGTCTGAAATGTTTTCACTCCTGTGAAGTGGGGGTAATAGAAGACCTCTCTCCCAGGATTCTGCAACCATTCAGCTCCAAGACATTGTTCAGATGGAAGGGAAATCATTATCATTATATTCTGCCCGCAGTGGCCACTGCTTTTGCTGTGGACTTAGAGCCTCAGCCATCATGCTTCCTCCTCCACCTGCCCATTTTTTGGATCAAGATCATTCATTTCTGTCTCTAATGCTTCATCCAGTTTTGGAGGAACCAATATTCCCATTTATCAAGGTCACTTTGAATTCTCATCACTATCTTTCAAAGTGTTAACAACTCTGTCCAAATCAGAGCCTGCTTTCCATCATCCCTGGCCCTGATGGATGCCAGACAACAGTGACCCTGGAAGGACCCTTCCAGCAAGAGTGTTGCACATCCAACCCTTACTGATCATCCCTCACCATCTGAATCCTTGAACCAGCTTGTCACTGCTGACACACCATAGGGAAAAATCACAGGGACAGAATTAAACACACCCCCCTCTCAATTATCACTCTATCTCCTCTTCCTTTATTCAGCCCTACCTTTCTTTTTCCATTCATTCCTTTAGCTGGCTGTTCAACAAACATTAAGCACGCTTAACAGGGGAAGCACCATCTAGATACCAACATTATTAATACATGGGCCCTCATCAGAGGGTTCGTAGAAGGTAACAGGGTTTTGCTTTGATATTACCATCTGATTATAGTCGGAAAAGATTTGTTTCATGGAGAGCCACATTGATTATCACCCAAAGTGAACTAACAATCTATTTTTTTATTCTCTGTACTTAGAATCAACCAAAGTATTTGGTTTTAATAAAATATATTCATGTATAATAACTCCTAATATTTGTAAAGCAAATATATATTCACATGTGGCATTCAAAAATGTGGTATTCATTAAAGCATTCAGAGAAAATGTATTATAATTTTCTCTGATTTTACACAGAAAAAGTTGAGGTCAAAGAGCTTAGCCAAGCAGCTCAGTGTGACTCAGTGTTGAACCAATGTCTTCTGATTCAGGTTTTGTGTCCTTTTCCCATACATTCTGTCATGCATTCTGATGCCGTATACCAGAGTCTTAGTTCAGCAGTGTAGTAAGACAGTTAACAATCACTGAGCATTTGCTAGGTTGTGGGGACTGGATTAAGCACTTCAAATACATGATCTCACTTGATCAGGAGACATTTGTGAAATGGATACGGCAGTTTCCAATTTGCAAAGAACTAAGGTTTAGCAATATTCAACAATGTGCCCAAGGTCACCCAGCTATATCAGTAGAGTCAGGGGTCAAATTTGGAAATCTTTCATCTTAACCAACATGCTCTAATGTCTCCAGCATGTCATAACCTAGAGGTTTTCTAACCACAGGCCACAATTCATTAGTAGATTGTCAAAGAAATTTAGTAGGTCCTATCTAGCGTTTAATAATGTTTAATCAAACATAACACAATAAGATGGAAAATATCAGAGTGCATCAATCAAAGCACAGTTAAGCACTGAAACTTCCTTTAGCTAAACTTCCTTTAGCAAGCTGGATAATGATGTAAAACATATTACTTACTTTTGGGGGTGGTCAAGGGTTTCAAAAACACTCTTAACTCAGTGTGGTCCACTGACAGCAGACATATATTTAATCACTTTACATAAAGGAAAAATGACCAATAGCCATTAGAGTGGCATTGGGGAAGTTCATGACTTGGGATTCTCTAGAGAAACAGAATCAGTGGTGTCTCTGTAGATTTGCGAACATTTATATAAAACTGTTCAATCATATATATTACAATTAAAAGGCCTTACTTCTAAGACACTGGCTATCACAATTATGGAATCTTGTTAGATATCAAAGATCTTCCTTCAGCTGGAAACCCAGGACAGCTACTTAGCAGTAAATATGAACTGAGCCCCCATGATTTCTGGGAAGCTAGGCTGAAGCACACAGACCCCTGCCTAGAGAACTTTACAGTTAGTTGGGGGCTAAGGAGACACAGTGCTTGGAGAGAAAATGATAGAATACAAGCCAGAGCAGGAAGAAGCCCCATCTTTTCTGTCCCTCCTGTTTTCAAGGCTCCAAAGACATTCAAGCCTTCTTTTCCAAAATAGTAGAAATCAGTGCTTTCCTGGTGGAGAGGGAGTGGGGCTTTCTCAGTGGGGTGGGTGGGGGTGTTTTATGGAAGTGGATAAAGCAGCAAGTGGGGCAGGGTGAGTAACAGGAGGCGAGCATCCAGGTTCACTCAAGTCTGGGCTCTGTTGAGGAGGCTTGTCCCTGGGCCAGTACAGAAATGAGCATAGTCCTGCAGCTAGGTCACACCAGGAAAGGAGTCCGAGGGCAGCCAGCTGCAAGAGCCAGGCAAGGACAATGCTGAACACAGGGGCACCCCTGCTGCTGGGAAAAGTGGCCTGCATCCAAGTGGACATGCTCTGGCCATGCTCAGACTTCCAGCCACAGGGCTAGCTACACCCTACTGGGTACCTCGCTGGCCCCTGAGCAAACCATTCACACTTTCTTTTAGGTATGCAGTGCCTCTTCCCACTCTCAGTGCCCACTTCTCCTGACTCGTGTTGACATATCCCAGGTCTCTGCCTAGCCTGGGTAGGATTCTAAGCAGCCATCTTGACACCCCGGTTCTGAGGTGGGAGCCTGTTGTAGTGCACCAGTGTACTCGGGCCTCAGCTGTCTGTGTCACATGATTGGAACTGCCAGTTGTTGGTGCACATCCTGTTAACTGTGCACCTGCAGGGTCTCAGCCAGAGGTGGAGGCTGGCCCACAGCAGGGACCTGGCCTCTTTTCAGCTGCAGTGGGACAGAATCCAAGCTGTACATGCTGTCCATGTTCTCTCGAGCTCTGCCTTACATTCTGAAGAGTCAGGGGTGGCCTCTTAAAAGGTCTGGGTTGAAATGGACAAAGAGGGGCGAGGTGCACAGAAACCTGGACTGTGAAGTCCCCTATTTTTGTGGCTCAGCCATGGGGGATGGCCCAGCAAGCCTTTCACTGTGCCCACTAACCAACCAGTCACCCCGAACAGAGAGTCACTGGATTCTAACAAGCTCCAGACTTTATCCCCAGTTACCATGACAACCAGGCTTCCCAGTGATGGATAGTATTGATTGACTGACAGGCTCCTGGTGTCTTGGCTTGGCCCCATTCCCCTTAAGTCATCTGCATACACATGAAACTGGGAGACACTTGGTACCATCCTTCTGGCTTTGCCCTGATTTTGAATTTCCACCTCTAATATCACTGAAAATAGCTTCCTACATAAAGGAGAAAAGCTGAGAGAGAGTCAGAAATCTTCCCAGAGCCACCCTTATGCTTTCTCCCCCAGAAACCATATAATGTGGAGAGAGAACAGGGCCTTTGGACACAGATCTTAGTCCTATTCTGTTTGCTTATTTACCTCCAGTGTAATTTTGGGCAAGGGACTTAAATTAAGTTTAAATTACCTTGATTTATTCCTCTCTAAAATGAGAATAGCCGTTCCTGTTGTGGAGCAATGTGTGAATAGTAAGTGGAATAACATACGAAATCCCTCTCCAGCTTCTGTAGGTACTTATCCAACCTGAGTGGTGTCTCCATTCCCTTCACTCCCCTATGGCTTCACAGATTACACGGCACAAATGTTGATTAAGGAAACTCCTTCTGACAAACTCCTTTGCCTTCGTCATTCTCGAACCTTCCAGATCAGAACAGGAGCAGAGAGCCCAAGAGCAGCCTGCAGCTGTCTGCTGACGGACATGACAGCAGCACTTGACCATTATTGCTAGGTGAGGCTTTGTGCACTCGGCAAGGCCTAGGTTGATGCCTTTGACTCTCTGAACAATCCTAGGAGGTGCTAGCTGTTAAAGTCCTTATCTTACATGTGGGAAACTCAAGAACGGTGAGGTAGAGTTCTGGCCTAGGCAGTCTCTGTTTCCAAGGCTGGCCTTTAGTTTGCTGCCTCTTATCATGGCTAAAACCACCTAGAAAAACTGGAGCCCCTGTGAGCAAGCCCTGATCCGAGACAAGGAAGATCAGGGACTGCAAGTGGGCGGGCTTTCTCTGAGCCTCTTTGCCTGATGAGGTCGTCAGGGAAGGAGGGGCCTGGCTTGGCTCCCTCTGGCACCACCTCCTACGGTGGCCTGTGGTCAGGGCCTCTCCTCAGACACCCTGAGACGGCGCATCCCCTGAGCTGGGTGTATCGCATCTTGTTTCAAATCCCTGATTCTTGGGCTTGTTAGTCATGGGATTTGGGACAAGGTAACAATGGTAGCTAAGATTTGTTGAACACCTAGTTGTGCCAAAACTACCTTTAGGGATTCTCTTATGAGAAGTATTATCATTCCCATCTTTAAAGATTGGGAAAATGAGGCACAAAGTTAATCGTTTAAGTCACACTATTAGCAAATGGTAGAATTTGGTCTCCAGGGTTCACACTGTGAACTACCACAATTTCTGCCTTTTTCAGGAAGCTTATGATAGGGGCAAATCCTCCTTGCCTAGAAGATGGTTAGAATCATAGAATGAGTCAAGGAGATAAAGTAGATAAAAGTGCCTTATAAAATGTCAACTGTTGTTTTTCTGTACTGGGGAATGAACTGAGGGTCTTGAGGGTTTTCACACTGAGCTCCAACCTCAGCCCCTTTTTCATTGTTTATCTTGAGACAGGGTCTTGCTATGTTGCCCAGGCTGGGTTCAAATCTGTGATCCTCCTGCCTCAGCCTCCCTCAGATTGCTGGGATTAGAGTGGGCACCACCACACCCAGCTAAAATATCAACTCTTACTCAAGCACAGCTCTTAATCAAGATTGCTCATAAAGCTGTGATTTGTCTCTTCAGCAAAGGAAGATCTGTGACTCCCAAAAGATTTTAGACCTATTGTCTAAGCAGGTTGGCATCAGCCAGTCTCTGAGAACTCTTGGGGCTGGGCACCTGCCAGGGGTTCTGCTGACCCTTGCAAAGGCAAGAGGTGAATCAGAGGCTTGCAGTTTCATATGAAGAACAGGGCAACAAGTTAAAAGTCATGACTAAGTACGTATTAAGTACAATGCTGGAGGGAAGCATGGTGGTATTGCGGGGACTCAGTGAGAAGAGGCTGTCAGGAGCTCGGTAGATAAACCCAATGACTTTCCAGCCAGGAAGAACAGCATGTGCTGAGGCACAGAGGGACTCCCACCATTCTGGGGCCCTTGGGAGGAACCATTAGTTTTCATGGATACATGGAGCCTTGAAGGGCCGGATGAGTTAGCCTGTGCCTCCCAGCCAGCCCAGGAAACCGACTGACTGTCTTTCCCAGTGTGACACAAGACATGGACCATATCATTCGCTTTGCCTTTTAGGCTGTCTTTGGAGGAAACTAACATAGCGAAGAAGCAGCAGATAGATCATAGCAACCTGAATACTATTTGTTGCAGAAAGATAAATAATGCGTGACACCTGCTGTTTTCCACCTGATGCTTTTAATGAGGGGTCTCAGAGACTTTCTGTGTTCTGTACCCTAGAAGTCGAGCTGCCTGGTCTGCCTCAGAGCCACACAGAGAAGGAGAGCAGCCTTGTGGAGGAGGGGGAAGTGGGAAGGGGGGCTCTCCCTTCTGTACCATCTCAAAGACCAAGAGGGAAACAAGCAAAGGTGGCTGGAGACATGTCCTTTGGTCTTCTGGACTGCCAAACAGGCACAGGAGCAGCTATTTTGGGGGCCAGAGTAGGGTGGGAAGAAACTCAGGGCCCCCAAGCCACCCCGCACTGCCTTGGGATGGTGACTATTCACAACCCCCTTGCTGACCTTCCTGAGCACAGCCTCCTGTAGGAAGGAGGCCTCCCTTGGCCTGAGCCCCGGTCAGAGTCCTCTCCCAGCACAGTTGCCTGTGTACACGCCCACTTCCCACCCATGACTCTAAACTCATTGGCTCTCCCTAGCCCCCCCCCCCCCTTTTATTTCCAGGATGCCTTGTGCACAGCAAAAATATCATTAAAGTTGCCTCAGACATTCCCAAAGTGGCCTGGTGCGTTGTTACAATTTCAGAATCTCAGCATTAGAGGATACCGTAAAGGACCACTGATCTTCGTCACTCTTTAAACCTTTCTACTGCACCCATCAGGTAGGCAGCCAGCCCCTGCTTGGTCCCCTCCAGTGATGGGGAGCTCACTGTCTTCTGAGACAAGGCCTTTCTTTTTTTTGGGGACCAGGGATTAAACTCAGGTCCTTCTGCTTGCGAGGCAGCCGGCGGAACCACTGAGCTAAATCCCTGGCCCAACAAGTCCTTCTTAAAGAGAAGATCAACTTTCTCAGTCCCTTCAAACATTCCCCAAAAATGTGGTGTTGAATTTCTTCATTCTCAGGCTGACTCTTCACTTAGAACTCCCTGCCTTTTTTATTTTATATTTTTGTTGTAAGAGCGCTTAACAAGACATCTGCTCCCTTCACAGAATGGTAAGTATACAGTGTGGTATCTCTACAGGGACGATGTCACAGGGGTCTCTAGAACTCATTCATCTTGCATAATTGAGATTTTATGTCTATTGATTAGCAGCTCCCAGCCTCCAGCCCCAGGCCACCATTAAGCGCCCTTTAAATCTATGACTTTGACCACGTTAGGTTCTTCGCAAGTAGAATCACGTGGGCTTTGTCCTTCTGGGCCTGGTTTTTTTTTTTTTTTTTTTTTTTTTTGATACCAGGGATTGAACCCGGGTCCTTCCATTTTCAAGGCAGGCAGCGGAACCACCGAGCTAAATCCTGGCCCATGGCCTGGCTTATTTTGCTAAGCATCATATCCTTCTACTTTGGTTACACTGCCACATATCACAGGCCTTCCTTCTTTGTAAAGGCTCAGGGATGCTCACTGAGGGCAGTCTTGTTTTCTTACTTCCTGTAGAAACTGTGGCTCCCAGAAGTTTACACAGGCTCTGGGTTCCTAACAGTGGAGAGGAGTGGGAGAGGACCCTTCCTTTATTTTACCAATTATAATTTTACGTGGCTTCCTCGTCCTCCTGAGCTGAGAGCCATCTAAAGCTCCAATGCCTCATCCCTGGTTGTTCTGCCGAGCGCCATCCAGTCTTCACCTCCTCACCGTGCTCTCGAATCTGGTGTTTTGTCCTCAGGCTAGAATATTGCAGCCTTCTCAGCTGAGTCTCATTTTGCTTTGCATGGTCTGTGCATCTGTCCAGTGTCCCAAGAGCTTTTTGGATCCTGACTGTTTGCTTGAATTATCCTTGGCTTTTCCTGCTCCTTATTTGGTAGGGATGTGGTGAGCCTGACTGCTGCATCCATGTGCAGGCTGTCACTGAGACCTGCTAGATGCCACCGCCGCCAGCCATGCCACCAGAGGTTCTCGTAGGGCCATAGCACTCAGCATCTGGTCCCGGATTCATTACACAGCGATCACCTGACATACTTGTTTAAAAATCAGAATTGAAGGGATGGAGCCCAGGAATCTGTACTTCTAATCACCTTCCAGCTGAACTGAGTGGATAGTCAGGTTCGGGAATAATCAGAGTTCAAGAAGTTCCAAAGTTCGGAGATAACAACTGTGGAGCCTAGCCTGATGGGACGGGTGTGGAGCAATGGTTTACAGGTATGGTCCATCTACACAGCTTCTGTAGGTATGGGCCATCTACCCAGGCCTGCACAAGTTCTACGTGGTGGCTTCCTCTACATCTCTCTTACTCTGTTTTCATCTTACTCTGGTTTTGAAAACTCTGTTTTGAAAATCCAGGGTTCCAGCTCCTAGATTTTGATACAGGGTTGACCTTCTCTGCCCCCAATGCCAGCTTGTTGTTCTTGGTTTCCCATGGGCTCTCTGTAGAAAGCTCTGATTTTGGCTTCTCCTGCATCTTCTGATGAGAGATTCCTCTTCTAGCCCTGGCATAGTGAAACAAGCAGCTCTCGGGATACATATTAATCTTTAGTTGGTACATTGCCGCAAACCTGCTAGCTTATTCAGATTCATGTGTTCACATTGGTTTATTCCCACCATGCCTGTGCTTCCCAACACACAACTGGTGCTGTGTGCCAGTGACAGCACCCAATAGGCGCTGCGTACCTGTTTCTCTCTGACAGCAGAATTCTTTAGTCTGATGCAATAACTGGGATTACTGAAAATACTGCAGGCTTCTGAGCAAGACAGAGGCAAAGGAATGGGAGTCTCAGGTGTATGACCTTAGGCAAGATAATTAACCTTTCGGAATCTCAAGCATCTCCACTGTAAATGAGAAGCGAAGGCTCGCTGTCTGAAAGCATGGTGGCTCTCACATTCTATGATTCTGTAGGAGTCACAGACCTCCCCTTACAGGCTGGGACCCTGTTTGGGGATCCTCAGAAGGCAATTCTTTGCAGTGAAGTCTCCCAGCTCCAATCAGCCTGGAACCCTCCTCTGCTGGCAGCCTGTGGTGGACTGTGGGTGGATCTTGCAGGAGCATAACTACCCTGCTGGCATCCTTCAGCTCCCATGAATCAGCCAGGCCTGTGACTTTAACTCTACCACTCACCTAAGCAATCACTCTTGCTTCTGCCTGTGAATTCTTTTCAGCCACTTTGGTTTATCACTGTTGAAGCATTTTTAATCAAAACAATTAAATATGCTAAATCTTCTTCAATTAGTTATGCATTAAAAATTAAAAGTGCTTGAGTGGAAATGGCTGGTACTCAGAGTGCCACTTCCCCGAGGCATCGCCAGCTTGGGAGGGATCTGGAAACACATTCACAGAGCCACAGAGGGTGCATCTGAAATGAGGACAACCCCTTCTCTCCATACATGAGGGAAACTGAGGCCCAGTGGTATCATGGCTCTTTTCCAATCTCATAGAGAGAAACAGTGACTAGATTTGAAGTTCTAAGATTCCTTCTATCAAAAACTCTTATCAAAGGGCTTGTGGCAATTATTTATTCCCTCTTTTTCCCATTTGTCAAACATTTATTTTGAATACTTACCAAACTCCTACACTACAGCAGGCTGCGCTGCTGTGTAGAGGAGTAAACAGGAAGATTCACACCCTTGGCCTCAGAGTTTTGCAGTTTGATGAGGAGATACAGGCCAGTGAAGTTCGATTCTCAACACACCCTTGAAAATATTTAATCTAATTCTTAGCTCAATTGAATGACAGGCTTAAATTATTTTTTCCTTTCTGCTTGCCAGAATAATCCTATGGTTGGTAATTATTTTATAGTTCTAGTTAAAAGCAATGATGTTTCAAAATGCAAACTGTAGTTTATAACTTTCAGAAGACCCCATTTGCTGGAGATAAAGTTGGGCTCTGTAGTGTGGTCCACATCTTGCTCCAGTCTGCTCGCCTCGTCTGGCCCTGTCTTGTCTGGCTGGCTGCCAGTTTTGTGCATGGCCAGGCTGTGGATCAGAGCTGCGGCTTTCCTGCTTTAGGCAGTGTTTTTTTCATATCTTCGAAATGCAGGTTCCTTGGTGAGTCCTTAGATGTAGACAAATCCAGAGCTAGCTAATGTGGGACTGATAGGCATAGCAGGGTCGTAAGAGCAGGCAAACTTCTTATGGTGATCTATCCATCTTCAAGCGGGTCTCTGACCACCCCTCTGGGGTACAAAAAAGACCTGACAAAAAAGAATTACGATGAATATGATCATTGGGGCCCAAAGAACACCGGTAGCTCTGAAGACGGTGAAGATTATTCTGACCCCAAAAAGCTCCATGAAGTAATTGATATTTGCATGGAAACTTGAGTAGATTTTAGAAAGATGGGAAAGAGGAAGGGAGGGAGACATTTCTACTGATGGACAGCCTGTGCAATGTGGTGCCTGTCACAGGCCAGGCAATTTGCAGAGCTAGGGCCATGTGGAGATGGACATCTTAGAATTGTTGCCTCAAGAGAAGCCAAGAGAGAATGGGAAAAGTGGAGAAAACTAGGATTTTTGAACAACTAGTATGTGCAATACATATCCTTTCTCATTTCAAGAAGCATTTGGATTGGGATTAGACAGAAAACTGACTTAGGGTAAAAGAACTGGGACTTCAATCCAGATCTCCAGGACTCTAAGGCTGAAGTTAGCTTTTACTGTGAGCTGGTTGCACCATAGCAACTTGCACCAGTATCTCAGCAGTTTGCATTTCTCTGTCTCCCTACTGCAGGTGTTACCAGCGAAGATACAAAGAAATGCCTTGGAGGTGCCCTGGGCTTTGAGTATGGTGATAATCAAAAAATCGAAGGACGTTTATCAGGAGAATTTTGCAAAAACGCTGGACCTGGTGAAATGGGCAAGTGTTTAGTAGTGGGTCTCCCCAAAAGGGAAGCTAGCCTTTCCCTTGGACATGCAATCAGGGCCTGAAAGTGATCCCCCCAACTGATTCCATTTCAGCCAGTAGTCACACTGCAGGTGCTGATACCCCAAACCATGACCCGTATGTAGTGGTTCTATTTTGAATCTACCATACCCTGACATCACCTGAGAAATGCTTGACTGTATCTCGGCCACCTTCCTAGACTCCAAGTGCTAGACAAAGATAAGCAAGAATGGGGATGAAAGGAACGGAAAATGGTCTGCTGGGTTGATGGCGTGTCAAGTAACAGAGGGAGGAAACAAGTCCACTCGCAGAGGAGAACATGATTACCAAATCCAAATCGAAGCTAAAAGAAAAACGATGGGAGAAGGATTACACAAGCCTATTAGGTGGCATTTTCTGAAGAAGTCAACGTGGATGTTCCTGTATTCATGGGCGACTTATTCATTCATCAAACATATATTGAGTGTATTTTTTCCAGGATTCAGGGAGACACAGAGGAGTCAGGGACTATGAAAATTTCTATCTATGGGTGAAGCACATAGTAAAGAGAGTAAAGTTACATCTGTTGTATTAGGCTCAGGCCTCAGGGCCAAAAGTCAGATTGCTTCCCCTCTCTGCTGTCCTTCCATTCACCAGGCAAATACTTGCCTTCCTGTACAATTCACCCCTACCCCCCAGGGAATGTCTGACCATTTGTTTGTTTCCCTGTGGCCTCACAGAGCTCTCTAATGACATTCGTCACTGCACTTATAATATTTGATTGGACCTATTTGGCAAGTAGCAGGTGCTGAATAAACATTTGACCTAGGAATGAATGAATAGATGGATGGCAATTCATTGTCCATTTCCCTTTATCTTCCTTGCTAGGCTGGGCCATCTGCTGTGCTCTGGAGGATGAGTCTGTTTCTAAGTCTTGGTCCTTTCTTCTGCCTTGTCAGCCAAGCAGTGTAGAAGCCGGGGAATCATCTTAGAGGAGAGCCTAGGAGCACTAGTCCCAGCCTTCTGGCTGGCCAGCCAGTCCTTTGGCTTTTGGGGAATTGAACTAATGCAGTCATCTTCTTGATAGGAGAAGAAGCAAAGAATGCCATGGGCTTGGAAGACATCATTGTTCGAGTGCGAGGTGGCAGTGCTGGTGGCTCCGGGGGTTTGACACAAAACAGCAGCACCATTACATACCGCTCCTGGGGGAGATCATTAAAGTATAATCCTGTTGTCATCGATTTTGAGGTAAGTCTTTTTGCAGTTGAAGAAACCCCGGGTCTATGAGGAATGAAAGTGAAGTAGACCAGATCATTTTATATTTCTGATTGTGAGCCCATCAAAGAACAAGATTAAATGTAATGGCATACTGAACTGGTGGTCTTGGCCAGGCCTGCCAAGAGGAGGTTGGAACTTTAGACACTGCCCTGGGGAAAGAGGGCTAGAAATCTACTCTGTCACTGGGGCCCAGGTTTATGCTGGCAGAACCAGCAGTTCTACAGGGCTAGGCCACATTCAACAAAGAGCTCACATTTATACATGCAACACTTTCAAAGTTACATCTTCTATAATGTTATGGGTCAGTGAACGTTTTCCCTAGGACCTGATAGTGAATATTGTAGGCTTTGTGGGCCACGTAACAGTCTCAGACACAAAGTTGGAGTAGTAATCATAGCAGTCATTGCTATTCTTCCTCTTCTTCTTTATTTACAAGTCCTTAAAAATGTACAAACCAAGCTGGGCGCGGTGGCACACATCTGTAATCCCAGCACTCAGGGAGGCTGAGGCTAGAATATTGCAGGTTCAGCCCAGCCTGAACAACTTACAGACACCCTGTCTCAAAGACAAACAAACAAATACATAAATAAAGGGCTGGGGAGTTTAATTTAGTACAGAGGCCCTGAGATCCATCTCTAGTATTGCCAATAAAAAACCAAAAGAAGTAAAAACCATTCTTAGCTCAAGGGCCAGACAAAAACAGGCTGCAGGCTGGGCTTGGACCAGGGTATAATTTGCTGTCCCTGCTCTAAGTTTTCTATCCATCAGTAAACAGATCTCTGACAAAGATATTTCTCCCATGGAAAAGATTAGGAAATGGAGGCTGGGGAAATCATTTTTAAGGACACAGAGCTCCTGTGTGCTTGAATTTTCAAACCACTTCCCTTAACATACAGAAAAGTCCACTAAAATGAAAAGTTCATGTTTCCTACTTTTCCAGTGAAATATATAGTAATTGCTTTCTCAAACTTCTCCTCTCTACCCTTGGCCATTTTTCTACATGTATTTAAAATCACAGGTATGGAGATACTTCGAAAACACATACCAACAGCTAAGCCCAAAAGTCTATTATAACACTCTGCTTTCTATGAAGAGAAAGGTCAGATGGATTAACCTTGATTTCATTTCTTCTCCAATAACTAAGGGACCACTTTCACGCACCTGTAATTCACACAGGGGCTGAAAATGGCTATCATCAAGCTATTAGTGATTTGGGCAAAAACTGTAAAATTGGTATCAGGAGAAATACATAAACTTTTATGGTCAAGAGGTGAACTTTGTATTTGCCTTGAGCAAAACGTCCAAGGGGAAGTCTGAAGTTCATAACTTGAAGACCAAATATTATCTCTGGGAAAAAGAGCTCTGTATTTGGAAGAAGAAAGATACAGTTTGGATCATGGCTCAGTTACCTTTTCCATGTGCAACCTTGAAGAAGTTACTCATCCTTGGAGCCCCATTTTGTGGGATAATATCTTAGTCACCAGGTTAGAGTGAGAGAGAGAGAGAGAGAGAGAGAGAGAGAGAGAGAGAGAGAGAGAGGGAGGAGTGGGTGCTTCATAAATATCAATCAAGAAAACAGGTCCATCACAGCTGGCAAATGACAGCCTGGTGTGAGCCACCCCAGTCTGACTGAAGCACTAGTGATCTCCTCACAAGCCACACAGTCCCCAAGAAGTATGAACTTGACACTGTAAGCCACTAACAGGGTTTAGAGGATGTAAGTGATACTGCTAGCTCCTTGCTAGAAAGCCCCCAGAGAAATGAAGGATGAATCAAAGAAAAGACAGGACAGACAGACAGACAGACAAAGAGACCACTTAGTAGCTATTTGGGACCTGGTGTTCAGAGTGGAAACTATGTTTTACTCACCCTTCACCAGAGCTCACAGCATTTATGTATAGCATGCACTTAGATAGTGAACACAATAGTATGATTTTGTGGTGTACAATATGTGGCTAGGTTATGTATTATTATGTGTTACGTGCTAGTTTACGCTGCATAGCTAAGTCATTTCCCTTCTCTGTGTCTGTTTGCTCATCTGTAAAATGGAGGCAAGATCATTGCCAATGTCTCCCAAGCTGTAACATTCTAAGACCCTTCCTTCTCCACCTGTCTGCTCTCCTTGAAGTCCAACCTGTCCATCCCAGGGAATGCTTCCTTCCCACTTCCCAAGGGTCCTGGGAGGAGACATGAGGCTGAGTGCTGAACCCCACAGCAAGGTGGAAGGGAAGCTGAGTCAGCTTCAGCCAGAGCCATAGGGCAGCCCGTCCTGCACCCACATCCTGGACATGGGCCCAAGTTCCCTGAACTTCCAGTAAGTGACTCCTACTCTTGGCTGGGGCCCAACCAGCCCAGATGTCACCTGCCTGGTGACTTCTACCAGGGCTCCTGACCTCACACCAAGGTCTGTCACCACAGACCTTTCTGTCCTCATTTCCAGGAACCAGTCAAGGCTGTGACAAGTGCCCTCTGCCCTGGTGTGGCTCACTCCTGTCACTTTGGCAAATCACTTTCCCTCCTGGGGCCTCAGGGTCCTCTGGAGAAAGCTTTCATCCTGTGATTCTGTTGGGATGCATAGCAGCGTGGTAGTCATGCCGAGGATAGCATATGCATGTGCAGTTTGAACAGTGCCTCTGGGGTTTAGTTCAGTTTTCTTTTTTACTATCACCACATCTAACTAGTAAAAATGGTGCCTTATTTTATTTTACTCTTCCCTCTCCTCTACAATGGTATCTCATTACTTCCACAGGTCGTACACATTCTAGGAAGTAGCTACTCTCCCC
The DNA here is from genome assembly GCF_000247695.1 of Heterocephalus glaber. The sequence continues at coordinate 3,239,846 of NW_004624862.1, read as the reverse complement.
GTTTTATAGTAAAAGAGGACTGGGATCAGAGAGGGGCAGGTAAGCCTCCTAGGCCACACAGTCATGAAGTGGACAGCATTTATGGCTTTCACGGTGTGACAAGACTTTCCTTTGTGTCACCTACCTTCGCCCCCTCTAAACCCCAGAGCAGGAGGGTGCCTATTCTCACCAGGGAGGGAGGCTCAATGTGTCACAGGGCAAGGGTCACACAGCTGGAGTAAGAGAGCTAGCATTTGAAGCCAGGTTTTCAGACTCCAGATTCAATGCTCTTCCTCCTACACCCACTGGTTCTCAGCCCAAGGCAATTTTGCCCCCAGGGGACCTTTGTGACATCAGGAGACAGAGATGCTACCAAATACCTACAAGGCAAGCCCCCTCCTGCCAACAAGGGTCTTCCAACTGAATGTGGCCTCAGCTGTCAGTGATCCCACCCACCACCACTAAGCATTGCTCATGTGGTCAGGGGATTGCTCAGCTGCAGCAGCACAGCTACCTTTGCTCACGCAACGGTGGAAAACAGAACCAGAAAATTCACCCAGACACCCAGACACCCAGACACATGGATGTGTTGCACTCCTCAAGTGCTGGGGGTGGTAGAGGAGCTGGCACGAATTAACTTCCGAGGGCTTTTCTGCCTCTGGGATGGGGAGGGTGTGGGTCCTGAGGGCCCAGGTCCACCTTCGCAGTGCCTCTTGCCCTGAATATCTGTGTGTTCCTGAGCCACTTGCTGAGCACCTGGAGCCTCATCTTCTCATCTCTGTCGTCTCTGAGCTGGGTGTTCAGTGCCTGTCCACAGACAGCTCCATGGAAGCCAGGTTCCATGATGGCTGGAGAACACTGGGCACCTGCCTCGGAGCCTGGCAGGGAGCAGGTCCTGGGCCCTAGGAAGGGAGGAGCCCAGGGAGCTCCCTGTACTCTTCTGTGCCTGCAGGTGCAGCCCATCCACGAGGTGCTGCAGCACACTGACCTGGGGCCTCTCGAGACCAAACGCAGGAACCTGCGCCGGGCCTTGGACCGGTACCTGATGGAATTCAATGCTTGCCGCTGTGGACCCTGCTTCAACAATGGAGTGCCCATCCTGGAGGGCACCAGCTGCCGGTGCCAGTGTGGCCAGGGTCGGCAGGGCCCTGCCTGTGAGCAGATGGAGAAAGAGGGTGAGATCCATGTATCCTACTCAGTTCCAGCCTGGCCCAGTTCCCAGGGGCCAGTGCAGAAAGGATCTTTGAGGTTCCGATCCCTCCTTTGTGCACTTGCTCACCCACTACCCTAGGAGTTCTTTTGCCACCCCGCTCCCCAGGTGCCATGATTCTTGTGCATTTTCCCTGACTGACACCAGGCCCTTTACTGTCTGACTTGTCTGGAATGACAAATCCAGACTCAGGAGCTTTGGCTCTGGTGGCTCCTTCTGGAGCCTCAGAAGGAGAATGGGCTGCAGGCCTCTCTCAGCCCTGGTGACTGTTGCCGAGCCCTGGCATCCCATGGTTTGTAGATGCTCCAATCTTTGCCTCCTTCTGAACACGCCAGTCATCCCTGTCCCTCTCTGTCTCTGTTTTCTCTTCACATAAGAACACAGGTCATAAGACCAGGGCCCGCTGTGATCCGCCACCATCCTCATCTTAACCAGGATCTCATCTGCAAAGATCCTGTTTCTAAATAAGATCACATTCACAGGCAATGGGGGCTTGGACTTGAACATGTCTTTTGGTGGGACACAGTTTAGCCCGCTAGCAGCGCTAAGTAAGTAGTACTGGGAAGAAGTTTAGATGGAAAATAACATTGAGGTAAATAAGGTTTTATATGTGTACACTGCAGCACGAACTGGCAGGTGTCAGGGAAAAAAGTTACTAAACAGGGCTGAAAAATGCCTTCCCTTAAAGATGAATCCAGGGCCATGAATCCTGTATTTTACTAACTCACCGTGATACAGGTGCTGCTGAAGCAAAGCTCGGGGTTGAGAGAAGCAAAGAGCTAGAGTGAGATTCTTCTCTACTATGCCAGGAATTTTGTTCTTGGCTCACAATTCATCAGACATTGGCAAAGCAAAGCGGGTAATCAAGGGGAGTTAGAAAATCCAAACCCATGTCATAAGAGAAAGACCTGGAAGGACTGGGAACTGGGGGCATGGAGAAGACTCAGCAAAGTCAAGAGCCATCTGAACATGTGGGAAGGGATACGACTAGTATGTGGCCACAGAGATGAAGTCCTTAGGACTCATGGAGAGAAGCTCTAGCAAAGGGGCTGGAGCTGGATGAGGAAGGACTTTCTTCCAAATGCCTGGTGGTAAGGATGGAGTGGGGAAGGGTTTGGGTGGTCATGTGACAGGAAGTTGCAGGAGAGATTCCTTCATCCAGGGGATGGTTGGGTGAGATGGCCTCAGTGTCCCTCCATCCCTAGAATCTCGGAGTCTCTGACCTCAGCAAGCGATGACTACACGATGGCAGTTGTTAGTTTGAAGCTGAAAATCTTTCAGTTCAGCTAGGCATGGAAGAAACCACAGACAGATAGCAACTTCTTTAGAATTCAAGGGACCTCTGCACCTGGCAGACTGGTTTTAAAATGAGATGCTAGAGGGTTGACATCCCTTCACTGGGAGAGAACTTCCAAACGGAAGGCAGGACAGCAGATCTTGAGGGTGAGACAGGCCTCCGAACTCCAGTGCTGCCGATTCTCACCTGGGTCAGCCCTGGGAAGTGAGATTACAGCAGCATATTCCTTACAGGTGCTGTTGAGGATAAAGCCAGATATACACATGGCCATGGCAGATGTGTGTGGGTCTCTCTTCCTTTGGTAGAAGATGTATCCTGGTTTGGCACTGTCTAAATCTCTCTTTTACTGGTAGGAGGGTTTCTGAGAGGCGTGACCCAGGAGGTTGAGTACAAGGCAAGTCCTGAGGATGGAGGATGCACAGAATAAGGGGCAACTGGTACACAGATCCCTCTGCTGAGTTAGAAAGAGTGGGTGCCAGAAAGGTGGAAGAGTTGGGAGGGGAAAAAGAAAACAACTCTGGGGAGAGACAGCCCTTGCTCCAGGGGCCGGGGCTCTGCTGACTTCACCAGCAGGGTACAGACTGGGTTGCAGCTGCCCTCAGCCAGGCAGCTTTCCTGAGGGACCAAAGATGAGTGAATGAACAGAAATAACAAACCCCTCTTCTGTGCCAGCCATTCTGGCCACTCGGTGCGTGTCTGAACTCGGTAATTTTCCCAGGAACCCTACGAGATAAGTGCTACTAGCTAACATTATTCACCTCAGTTTAGAGATGAGGAAACTGGGGCATGAGGCAGGTCAAGTAGCCTGCCCAGGGTCATCAAGTGGGGATAAGGACAGCTGGATGTTGGACCTGTGCTCCCAGTCACCACCCCTACTGATTCCACCCTGAGCATCAGGACATTTGTCCTCAGAGGCTCTGAGGCAATTTCAGTGGCTCTTGTTTTGGGGTTGGGGGTGGGCCAGTACTGTTATCACCTCACCTGGCTTAAAGAGACAGATGTGAGTCACACCCGGAAATTGTCATGATTTCTCTCCAAGAGCCCTCAGAACCAGCAACTGCTGGACCCCTATCCACACAGCAAAGAGACAGAAAGCGAGTGTGGGCCACTAGTCATTCCTCTCCCAGTCTTACTAGCAGGCGTGCTGAGTCACACACATGCACAGCAGGTGGTGGCAAAGGTGGCCCTGGGGCTGTCACGCTGAACTCTCAGTCTGAAGGTAGCCTGACAAGGACATCTAAGGCCAGGGAGTCCATCAGCCACCCCAGGGATTTCCCCAGTAAACCTTTCCCTGTGGGGGCCAAGTGACAGAGATTGGGGGCCCCGCCCCGCTGTGGCGGCCCCGCCAGCAAGTATAATTACAGAGCTGGAAGGCGTGTGGAGATGATCTAATCCAATGATGGTCACACTGTGCTCTGAGATGCCTTGAGATCCTAAGGCCGCCCTAGGGGAGGAGAGAAGGCCTGACAGAAACCCCAGCTTCAAATAGAATGGCTCTACTCTCATCTGACTCAACTTTTGGGTCCATGAAAGATTTCATTTAGGAGAAAACTAGTGTTAAAAATAATGATGAAATACTGTACTGGATTTGTCCATCCGTCTCACATTGTAGAGTCAAACTCAGCCTTAGATGCCCAAAGGCACCAAGCAGCAGGAGCCAGCAGCCCCGGGCTGATTTCTGGAGATAGTCCACAGTTCGTGCAAGTGTTGGGGTGTTCTGTGCAGAGAATCTGTCACCTGCTGAGGCCTCAGCAGCCTCAGAATCTGAGGGGTCTCATTTGCAAACTCTTCCACAAAACCCCAGCGATCCATCCTGGAGATGCATCTGGCTGACCCTGCTTTCAGAACCCCCACCAGGCTCTTTCCACCCTCCAGTGGCTCCAAGTCATTCTCCCAGACAGTGCGCCTCCCACCTTCCTCTGCTATCCATCTTCCATGGAACTGCAGGTTCTAATTTCATGAGATGGGCTCCCAGTGGCCTCTTCTCCCTCCAACCATGGTTTCAAATTAAGTGCCAGGCAGTGAACACAGCAGTCTTGCTCGGCTGCTCTGAAGCACCTCCTCAAGGAGGGACCGAGGGCCATGACACCAGGGCAGGATGGTCGTGCCTCCTTGGCTTCCCAGTCTGCTGCTTCTCCCCACCAACCTCCCTGGCGTTTTCTCTACAGGAGCCAAAGCAGATGGTCGCTGGAGCTGCTGGAGCTCCTGGTCTGCGTGCAGAGCGGGCACCCAGGAAAGGAGGAGAGAATGCAACAACCCTGCACCCCAGAATGGAGGCGCTTGGTGCCCAGGGCTGAGAGTGCAGACCCAGGCCTGCTGAGCACCTCCAGGCTCCGGCAGCGAGGGGTCCTGTGGATGCAGACGTCTTCAGCCAGAAGAAGTGCAAATCAACACAGACTGTTTCTCTGTCCATTCACGGGACAGTGCCCATTGCCCAGTCCCAAAGCTGCTTCCATGGATCTCTTTTCTGTCCCAGTCTATTTAGGCTCCTGTAACAATAAAGCCGGTGGCTTACAAACTGAAACTTGTTACCCACAGTTCTGGAATCCGAGATCAAGCTGCCAGCAGAGACAGTGTCTGTGAAGATCCCTTTCTGGTTTAGCACAATTGTCTTTTTGCTGCGTCCTCACATAATGGAAGGAGCCAGAGAGGCTCTGAGGCAGGGATGGTGAACCTTTTAGTGCTTTCGATGATAATAAAAAGCCAGCTGGAGCACACTGCTCTGGGGGCTCCTGCTTTAAGTCCCCTAATTGCCTCCTGAAATCTAGCCTGTTCATACCAACAACTTGAGATTAGGGTTTCTACATATACATTTGGTGGGCCACAAATATTCAGGCCACAGCATGTAGAGGCAGTCCCATGTGGCCTGTAAGTATTTGTGACCTGTCCTTGCTCAGGAGAAGGTAATCTCAAGGGCAGGACTCAGATTCATTTGTTTGTTTGTTTTTTTAGCACTGTGTCCTCACCACTGTGCTTTGCATACACTGGGACCTACACAGAATCTTTGGTTGGACAAGCGAAGGGATTCAAGAGTCAGTTCACAGATGAGCTCTGTACCGGTCAGTCTCCCAGATGGGAGAGCAGATTTGAAGGTTCCTGCCTTCTCCAGTCCTTAAGCCTGTTAGGGGAAGAAGAAGTAGCCACAGTTATCCACAGGTGCCAGGACCTCCCCACCAAAACCACAATCCACAGGTGTTCAAGTCTCTTTTATTAAATGGTACGTGTATATCCTCCTGTGTATGTTAAAATCATCTCTACTTTCTCAGAATGTCTAATACAGCTCAGCACCATGATAATTCTTATTATATACTGTATTGTTTAGGGAATAATGATGAGGAAAAAACCTGTATGTGTTCAGTACAAATGCAGCTATCCCAGGCCTAACCATGTCTCCTTCCCCAGTTGGTTGAGCTTACAGATATGGAGCCCTCAGATGCTGCAGTCTGACTGTACACACGAAACAGCCAGAAGGCTGCAGGAAGTTAATTGCTGACTTGGTACCAAAATATACAGCACAGAAAATAAATGATGAACAGGAGCAGGTGAAATTGAGACCCATCTTCCCCGAAGTTTGTGTATCATGGACATCATGGGATAGACTCAGACTCAGACTGCGGGGCGGGTTTCAACTAAGTGAACAGGAGGGGGGTGTTTGTGATATATAGAAATCCATCATGAGACAGTTTGAAGGTGAGAAAGAATATAGGGGGACATGGGTGTGTAAATGGGAATGGGAAGGTAGGGAAAGCAAATAACATGAGGCACGCAAAACACTCAGCACAGTGCCTGTTACATAATACAATTTTAGTGTCACCATTATTATTACCATTATAAATTAAAGCATATGGCTTAGAAGCTTATTTCTAAATGAACTTAGATCTTCTCTTTGAAAGAGTAGTTTTTACTTTTAAAGTTAATTTCTATGAATAATGTACATCCATTATTTACATGCTACAAAGTGACCAAAGGCCAAATGGCTGGGGCAAGCAGGCACTGGGCAGAGGACTTTCAGTCCTGATCTAAAAACAGTAGTTTTCAGCCATGGACGCACATTAGGAGCACCCGGGGAGCTTTATAAGCCCTGGTACCTGGAAGCTGCACCTTGGACCACTTAAATCAGAACCACTGGGAGCCAGACACCAGTAGTTTTAAAAGCTCCCCGGGCAACTCCAAGAGCAGTCAAGGCTGAGAGGTCCTGAGAGAGGAGGAGTCATTACAGTTGGTGGGGAGTGGAGTGTGTGACAAGCAGGACAGGAATGCAGAGGTCCTTCTGTGCCACTTCACCTAGTCTTGTCAAGGGCCTCCCGAGGTTTGCTTTGTGAGACCTTCAGTTTTGAGGGAAACTGAGTCTCAGCAAGATTGAGTCTCAAGGATCACACAGCTGGCAGGCCAGGGATGGAAAGCACCACTGCAAGCTCGTGCATCCCCCAACACCAAGTACCCTCTGTTCCGGGTGGTCCCCCTGCTCATGGGGGGATCTGAAGTGCAGCTTGTGGTGCACAGACAATGGGGAGGATGGGAGGCCAGGAGGCCTGTAGGGGGCCAGCACAGCAATTTGGGGGAGAAAGGAGAAGGTTTAAGCAGCTACCTGGATCAGCTGTGAACTAAAACCAACAGCAGAGCGCTGCTGCTCTGGTTTAGATCAAGAATGACCCCCACACTCTCATGCTGGATAAGGGGAGCACTACAGCTGCAAAGGTGGGGCCTGGTCAGAAGAGGCGAGTCACTGGGGCAAGACCTGCAAGGATCTATCTCCCTCCCTGGTGCTTCCCTTCTCTCTGCTTCCTGGCCACCATGATGGGCAGCTTTCCTCCATAATGGGCCCTTCCACCATGCATTTCTGTGTTCGAACCAGCTGACTATGGACTGAAACATCTGAAACCATGAGCCAAAATAAACCTCTTCTCCTCGAAACTGCCGGTGTCTGGTATTTTTGTCCCACAATGAGAAAAATGACTAAGACAGATGCCACCTGGCAGTCCTCTAGCTAGAGAGCAAAGGCCAGCCGGTGCTCCACTCCTTTGAGGATGCTACATCCCTGGCAATTTCAGAATAAAATATAGCAGCAGTGGCAATTTCAAAAGTAGCACCCTTTACCAGAGCAGCACCTTTCCTTCTTCAAGAATGATTTGCTTCCACAAAGCAAAAAGCATAAAACTCACTCCACATGTCCTCCCTTCAGTGCCCTAAGGAGATCTGCAATCTCAAGTTTTATAGGGAATGGGTGTAAACACATGGTTTAAAGATCTAATCTTCAGCTCCGCAAGGTGTCTTTTGAAAAGTAAATTAATGACAGAGAGAAAGGCACTAGGCAGAAGCTTTCTTTTTCTCTTCTTTGAGAGGGGAAGATCTAAAGAGTTCAACACTCAGTAAATCTCTTCCGAATAGCGTGCCTTCGGGGGAGGAAATGGACAGAGAAGGGGCAGGCTGCAAAAGCCAGGCGGCAGGAAGGAGTGATCGCAAAGCTGTGGCACTCTGAGAGGGAGGGGTGTGGCGCAGGTCAGCAAAACGGCACTTCCCCCTGGGAGGACGGTGCTCACCTTGGCCCTCTGCGTCAGGACTGGGCATCCTACTTGCTGGTGGCCTCTGGTGCCAGCCCCCTGGAGGGGTGCTGGGGGCTCAGAAGACACCACCCCCAGCTGTGGGAGAATACGGAGGCCGGCAGAGGAGATCTACGAGCAATGCTGTAGGTCCCGGACTAGAAGGAATCCCAGTGGCTGTGGGAGACATTCTGGCTAGGGGACTAGGTCAGCAGCCCGGAGGATGGAGTGGCCAGCAGAGTGGAGAAACTGAGGCAGTGAGAAACACATCACAAGCCAGGGGCAGAACACAATCATGTAGGTGATGTGACTCCTGCAAAATCACACAGCTGGAACTCATGCTGGAGGTCAGGGGTGTTCTGCCCAGTACCTTGAGGACCAGTACTGGTCCCTGTCAGGCTGGGGATGGCTGAGTCTAGACCTCAGCTTTTGTCACTGGGCCTTTCTGGCAACACTGTCCTTTCCACACAGGCCACCTGGCTATTCCTCACACATGGATAGCCTACCGTGCCCCAGGACCTTTACACCTACTCTCCCCACTGCTTAGAATGCTCAGCCCTCCAGGAGCTCTCCCAAGGGTCATGTCCTCAGGCAATTCCAAATTGTCCAAAGACTTTCCTTGCCTGCCCTTTGGAAAGGGGCTCACACTTCCCCTCATTTATTTCTCTTGTGCAAAACTTACCACTGCCTGCGATTACAGATCTGTCATTCTTTTTTGTTCTTAGCATATGCTATGGACTGTATGTTTGTGTCCTTCCAAATCCCTCTGTGACATCCTAACCGTGATGGGCTGGTGCTAGCAGGTGTGGCCACTGGGAGCAATTAAGGCACGGTGGACCCATATGAGAAGAGGCAGGAGAGAATTCGCTCCCTCACTGCCGCTGCCGTGGGAGGACACGACATGACCACCACCGCACGCAGGATAGGAAGCGTGACCTCAGCGGAGTCCGGATCAGCCAGCACTTCCGGCTGTCTTCGCGGCCCCCAGAAGTGTGGGGAAGGAATGTTCACCGCATAACCCCAGACAGGGGTGGTGTTGCTTAGCAACCCGAGTAACCAGTGTGCCCCTCTGTTAGTAGCAGGTCTGCTCATGGTTAGGTCCCCAGTATCTGGAGGAGTTCTTGGCCTCCGCCTGGGGCTCAGTCAATACACGTAGAACGCAAGAACCCTTTCCAGTACAGCCCCACACAGCCAGGACCCCTGTCCCCTCCAGGCCTTTGCACATGCTGTTCCCTGAAGCCCTCCCTGCCCCCGGTCCCACCTTCTCCAGCTCCTCACGGTGCCCTTCAGGGCCCAGGGTAGGGGCCCCTCCACCCAGGAACCCAACCCAGCTGGAAGCTGCACACCCACACAGTTCTCTGTTCCCAAACATTCCCGTGCTTTGTCCATTTCATGGGTCTCCCCACCCAGGGGCTCTGGCAGGGCAGAAGGGGCCTCCTATTTACCTCTGGAGCCCCAGTACCCAGCACAGCACCAGGCACATATGACTTGTCCTGCAGGACGCCATTCTGTTCATGCTCCCTCGACCCTGTCCAGCATCCTCATCCTCACCTGGTGGCAGAGGCCAAGCCTAGAGTGGCCTTTGTGTCTGGCAGGCAGGAAGCTGTGAGAGAGAAGCTCATGGACTTCCAGATCCAGCAGCCTCCCAGCTGCAGCAGAGCATAGCTGAGCTCACACCATTCCCGGAGGCTGCAAAGATTCAAGAGGGATCTCACCATTTCCACCTTAGTGAAGGGAAGTCCATCCAATCACATTCAAAATTCCTCATTCATGGTCTTGGGATTTCCTCCTTCCCCAGGGAGAGATAAAGAAAAATACGTTTCCCTTCTATATTAACAGCTTAAAATGGGAGATAAATCCTCCCATCCTAACCTGTTTTGAACAAATAGACTTTGCTGTCCAGTGGCATGATACATGTCTGACAGATCTATTTATCCATTCTATTTCTTCAGAGATAGCAGCTAAGAAGTTTTATCTATTATTTGCCTCCTCCCCCATTCCCAATTTCCTAACCAAGCATGTGCGGCACGCCGTTGATGGATGGTTGGTGTTTGGGATAAAAGGGGCTAGAATCAGATAGTTTTCGGGGTGTGAGAAAACTGGCTTATTCACAAGGAGTCATCTGGCGGAGGAGGCCGTGGGGGAGGGAGGAGTGAGTGCCGGACAATGGCCAATGATGGATGAACGGACACCTGGGGCTGCCAGGTGTGCGGGTGAGATAACCAGGAGTGCAGCCAGTGGCCATGAAGGGGGAGCCAGCTCCGTCCTGGGCCCTGCACGGAGGGGAAGGTCAGAGAAGCCACTTGACTCCCTGTGACAGGCGGCCGAGAATTCCTCATTGCAAATGCGCCTGCAGTCTCTCCTCCTTTCCTCTCTGTGAAACACACCTCTGAGCACAAGGAATCAGACGCTAGACAGGGAGAAGGAGGCAGGAGGTAGGCAGGGTTGATCGTTCAGGACCCAAGAAAGGAAAGGCAGCTGAGCTTCCACCATGTGCCCGGCACTTTGGGGGGTGTCAGGTCACCCCATCCTCACCTGTGCTCTCCAATGAGGACTCCGAGACACAGAGAGGCCCAGTGACCTGATGAAAGTCACACTGCTGGAAACAATGGCAGGGCTCATATCCCTCGTCTGCCTCAGAGCCCTCCAGACCCATGCAGCTTCTCCCACATGTCCTCTGTGCAGGCGGCTGGGCACCTGGATGTGCTTTGGCCATGGCGGGAGATGGGAGCTTGGTGGCAGCAGTGCCTGCCCTTGGACTGCACTCAGCCACTTCCAAGCCATGTGGTCTTGGGCAAATGACTGCCTCTCCCTGGCTGTGTCTCACCACCTGTCAGAGACAGATACTGAATCCTTCCCCTGGTAGGCACTGGGAGGATTAAGCTGGATTAGATATGTGAAAGTTCTTTGTAACTAGTAATGCTCTCTGCAAATATTAGTTATTATGCTGTTACATTTTCCCTTAATAACCCAGAGCTTGGGCTAGAAAAACCCTCCTTGTTCTTTATTAAGATATCTCCTAGCAGCTGAGCCATTTTATGGCTTTTTTTTCTCATATATCGTGAGTTTTGCACTGAAATATCTTTAAAGCAGTTTTAAATGACCTTATAAAAAAGCCCCAAATCTTGAGGTTCTTGTCGAGATTGTGAGAATCCCTGGAAATGATAGCAGCAATGATGCAGTTAATTGAGGAGGGTTGTCGGGCCCAGGGTGCTCTCCCACATGCAGCCATCCATGTGGTGCTTGCCAAGCCCCAGGGGGCTACAGTTCCCATCAGGCCCATCTCACAGGTGAGGCTGCAGAGGCACAGTACGGAGCCTGGACACAAAGCTGTAAGCCACAGAGCAGGCCCAAGCTCCAGAGCACACATGCGCAGTGCCTTGCTGCCCAGCCTTCTTTCACTCTGTCTCTATTTGGACCTTAGAAGCTGTGACATCATTCCTACCACCCCCTTTGCAGACCTGGAAGCATCTCAGTGCCTCCCAGTCTGAACCTGGCCCAACACTGAGGAAAGTAACACAAAAAGAAAGCCACTGTGTAGGAAACTAAGATTTCATGAAAATGATCAATAAACAGGGAACCCCAAAGACCTGCCATGCCTCATTCCACGTGTTGCTGTTAGGTTCCAGCTTCAAAACCAATCTAGAGACAAGAAACAGGGATTGAGGCGGAACACTGGAAGAAGAAAGTTTTAAAGTTGCTCTTTCCTGTCTCTGTCACGGACCCGGTAGGCTGTCCACAATTTCTTGGGCCTTGCTGAATATGCTTCTCAGGTTTACCTGACCGATGATGACAGCATTTCCGGCTCCCCTTTCTTGTGTAGTTTCCCTGGGGATTTCCAGGTGTTCCCAAGTGGTGTCACCACCGCAGCCCTTAGACAGGCACCATCAGTCCCTTCCTGTCCACTGTACTTACTGTCTTTTATTTTGCTCCTCTTTGGCACTGCTGCCCACAAGCCAGGGAAAGCAGCTTCCCCTTCACTGCTGCATAGGTCACTTCTGTCTTCCGGGCTGCAGTGTGTTCGAGTCTCACGATGCCACCTCCATGTGTCACCAAGTCACTGAAGGTTTTCACCAGGCTGTGAAGCCTCTTCCCTTGACCCCACCATCCTTCTTTATTAGTTCCTTCATTCCTGCCACAATTACCTACTGATGGTCAATTAGGGCCATGTTAGCGCACAGTCCTTGCCGGCATGGGCATTATACTTGAGAAGGAGTAAGAGATAATAAGGAATAAGTTGTAATACAATGTCTGCATTATCCAGAAACACTGGTGAACAGATAGAGTGTCAGACAGAATGTCACTAAGGACATCTTCAATCTGTGAAAAAAGTCTATCTGTTCTACCTCCAAGAATACTCTGCACTGGAATGCATGCCGTGATGACAGAGGTACAAGGTGAAATGGGAACAGAAAGAAAAAATATCTGTTCTGTGTTCATTTTTTCCCATTACTGCAACAAAATACCTGAGATAGTCTAGCTAAAAAGAAGGAAGGTTTATCTTGGCTCACGGTTTCAGAGGCCTCAGTACATGGTCTCTTGGCCCCATGGCTTAAGGCTTGCAGTGAGGCAGTGCATCATGGCAGGGAGTGAGTGGTGGAGGACAGCTGCTCACTCATGCTGGCTGGGGAGGAAAGAAAGAAAGGAAGAGACAAGGGCCCACCGTCCCCTTTGAGGGAACACCATCAGTGACCTAAGACCCCCTCTGGACACTGCCTCCTAAAGGACTCCACCACCTCTCAACATTACCTCGCTAGGCCAGTGCCTTTATCATGTGGAGAAGCATGGCATGTGTGGGGGCGAGAGCCAAGCATGGAGGCCCCAGAGAGAATAGCTCCACCCCTCACAGGCTCCTGGAGTCTCCTACACCAGAGCAGGGCTCTTCCCTCCAGCTGGATTCTCTGCCAGCCAGAGCGTTTCCTCCTGGCCTCGACAGTGCACCTTGGTTGCCAGCTGTCCTTGGGCCATTCTTACTAAGGATGCCTTTCCTTTTGAAGCTGTCTCTATCACCTGATGATTGCCTTACTACCCTCCCCATCCAGTTCAGATACAAATTAAATGAGATAACGTAGGCTAAAGGACTTCCTAAACACAGAAGCAGTTTGCAATTGGCAGCTATTATTATTACTATTGTTAAAGTAATTACGATAGTTTTTATTCCCATAGAAGTTGCCTTATCAGTCCAAGGCCACATGGGAAACCTCCCACCCTGACATGAAGTATGCAGGGGAGCTCACAGCTTTTCAAAAGCTCATGCTCTTGGATGCAAAGCTCCCCCGCGCCTAAGCGTCTTGTGTTGTGTTCAAGCTTCCAAGGGCCCTGCCTGTGCCCGGCCCTCGGATGCAGTGGCTGCTGTCCAGGTACACTGTTGCCAATATTCTCCAAAAGCACAGTTTGCATTGATTTTGCTTAATTCCTACATTATGTTTCAGCCTTCTCCTAAATGCATTTGTTTGCAGAAAGAGCCACGTGGGGAAGTTCAGCCCACAAATAAGAATATAATTATTACCCAGTTTAGCAGTGCCTGGGCGTCACCCGGGTATTCACCGGTGCTCTGCAATTCAATTGTCTCTCCTTCAAGACCATATTTAATAGGATAAACAATTTCTACTCAATGCAATAAATGTGAACCTGGGCTGTCGTCTCCATAATCAACTCAAATTTCCCATTAGAAGTGGTGGCTGTGATTGAGATTTGAAATTTAATTTGGCAGCCCTCGCTTTGCTGTGCTAGTGTCAGCTTCGAGCATGCCTTGAGTCAACCAAGACAGAGCTGCTCTTCCCTGTCTCTGAGGAATCTTAAAAGAAGATAGATTATAACTCAAGAAAATTATACGGCCTCAGTATAATGAAAGAGATAAAACATTATTGGATTAGCCTGTTGAAAGAACAGTAGACAGCAAAGCAATAATATTAAACCAAACAAGGGCCCAGGCCCGTCAGCTCTATTCAGGGGACCCAGGGATGCAGGAAGGCAGACAGAATCACCTCACTTGCTGTGACAACCCCTGGGAAGCTCCTTGTTCTATTAATTTCATTCCAGAGAGCTGTTCAGGCCACACCAGTGGGTGGCAGGGGCCAAGCTTCAGTGCTGTGGATATCCTGAGGTCTCAGACCCAGCAAACAAATCTGGCAGCCGACCCAAAGCAGACGCCTTGGGTGACAACAAATTGGAGGAAGGGAAATAGGATGAGCCAAATTCACCCTTAACTAGCTGTACCCACCCGCCATCCCTTTCTAGCAAATTCACCTACGGTTTTTCAATCAGACAGGAAGTAACTAAGAGCAAAGAAAATCTTAAGGGAGGACTTAATGGGATAAAATGAATGAGAGAAATAGAGCATAGATACTCGCTTGTCAATCTAAAAAACAAACATATTTTGGTGTTTGGTAACATGGAGAGCAATTGTCTTATTCAAGCACTCTCCTCCCCAAATAGTGTTTGCACAAAGTGAGCAGAGTAGAAAGCACAGATCAGCTCCTGGACAGGGGAAGGGAAGGCACCATGAATCCACCCCACAGCCATCAAATGCCCCTTGATGTGCTTCTGTAGCAGCCACCTCAGCCTTCCCTTTATCCCTTTATCCCCTTAACTTTCCCTGACGCTGGGATCCAGCTCAGTTCTTGCCCTGGCTCCACCCCTGCTGTTCCTTTAACTCTTTGGAGGTCATGGCTGAGGCGAGTGATACAAACTCTTCTTTCCTATTGTTTAATATTAACACCTGATCAGCAGCCTCCACAGGGAGAGTCGTAATTCTGCCTCCAGTGTGTGTGTGTGTGTGTGTGTGTGTGTGTGTGTGTGTGTGCTGTTCCACCAGGCCTCTGGCAGCACCTGGGGAGCTGAGGGACAGAGACCAACCTTCCTCTGGCAGCAGCAGTGGAGACTATCCACACACACAGACATGCACGCATGTACACACACACGGTGCTTTCTTTTGCTTTTTATTTTGTGAAAAATCCTTTATTATCCAGATGCTGATTCACCGAAAGGCAGGGGACCATCAAAGCTACGAGTTTAAACCTCTAGAGCCCAAATGTGCAGCCCAGCTTGCCCACCTTCTGTGTAGCCTTGGACAAGTCTCTGAACTGTTCTAAGCCTCAGTTTCCCCAGCTCTTTAGTAGGGATAATAAGAAAGAGCATTTGTCTTGGGAGGTGGCCATGAATGAACCAAGACAGTGAATCAGCGGCTGGCACATAACGATCTCCACGAAACGCGAGCTGCCATAATCGCTGGACCTGACCCTGCACTCATCAAAGAAAGAACAACTTCATATCCATTTGTTGCTTCATTATTAGGCACCTACTGTACTGGAGTCATTGCTCCTAGATGGTGGGACTACCTGTTGAACAACCCCAGCACAGTTCTTGGCCAGTAGTAAATGAGAGTGAAATAAAAGTATAGAGTGGGCAACGTGAGTTTTATAAGGTCCTCTTAGGGAACATCAACATTTTAAACGGACTATTTATTCAAATCATCATGCACTTTATAAACTAAAGGCCTGAATGGCCCTGCCCTCTACCTTGGGCTGGCTGCAGTGGGAGCTGGAGTGGGGTGGGGTGGGCCGAGGCCCAGGGATCCCCAGGCCCATGCTGTCTGCAGCGCATAGTGGTGTCATCTGCCAGAAGCACTCTCTCCTCTAACAGCTGACCATTTCTGATGCAGGGCCAGAGCAGGTGCTGCCCCCATTGTGCGGAACTGGATTGTTGCACTGTCTTTGTCTTATTTTCAGTCCTCTGGAGCATGAAGACCAGGTGGACCAGCAATTCCAATTCCCATCAGTGGGGATATCTATAAGAAAAGAGGACAACATGCATTACTTAGCCATTATTATAATCTGGTGCTCTAGGTGTGGTGGCAGAATGGGTAAGGCAAAGGGCTTTGGGAGCCTGAATCACTGATCTCACCTCTCCAATCAAATGTTTTTCTTTATGACCATGTCCTCTCTTCCCACAGGGCCTGTGCACATGCTGCTCTCCTTGCCGGGGACATTCTTTCCCCCTCTGCTGACCCAGTCCATCCTATTCTCCCTTCCCGTATCAGCAAAAGCACATTTCTTTAGGGAAACCATTCATGACCCCTAATTCTCCATCAGATTCCCATATTTTAAACTCAGAGCACTTTGTAGCAATTGTTACATTAGAAACTTTAAGTGCCTTGATAGGATGACTCTGTTGACATTGCTCTTCCCTTCCATAGTGCAGTCTCTGTGACAATAGAGACTGGATCGGATTTGTCACACTGAGCCTCGGTACCCAGGTACCCAGATGAGCACAGAGAAGGCTCTCAGCAAGCATTGGTTAAATGAATGGATGAATGGCTGCCAGCAAGGGGATGCTGAGTAGTTTTTTTCACTATATATAAAAATGGGAACTATACTATCTGCTGTGAATGTAATGGGTTTTTGTGAGAATTAATTAATTAACTTAATCTATGAGTGATATATTCACAGTAGTAATACAAAAAGTGATGAGTTTTAAATGTGGTGATGGTGGGCACTGGTGCTCTCTCTACTCCTTGACATTTACCTTCCACTTGAGGACTTCTGTGCAGTGCTGGGATTCAGATATACAATGCAAGGGCTCTACCACTGAGCTACTCCCCTTGCCCCTACTTGAGGGTGTTTTGAATGCTGATGAGACTATGAGTAATTGATTACTTCAATCACGATAGGTCATGTGTCTAGCTTGGTCACTCCCTATCACTGGCTTTATTGCCTGAGCCCTGCCTCCTGTTGGATCAGTGGAGGCCTTGGATTCTCACAGGAGTATGAGCCCTACTGTGCACTGCACAAGTGAGGGGTCTAGGTTGTGCACCTCTTATGAGAACCTAGTCCCCAAACCACCATCCCACCCCTACCTGCAGAAGAATTGTCTTCCACCAAGATGGTTCCCTGTTGCCCGAAAGGTTGGGGATTTCTGCTTTCTATGCCTCTTTACAAACTGGAGCCAATTCCATAAGGTAGTTAATTGATCATGTCCATTTTATAGATGCACAAATAAAGGCACAAAGGGATAAATCTCTTGCTAAAGATCACAGTTACTAAATAATGGAGATGAAATTCAAACCCAAATTGAGTCTGGGTACTCAGCAACTGCCTCTGTATAAAAAAGTGTGTAATTGTCCAGGGATGTAGCTCAGCAGTGAGGCACCTACCTGGCAGGTTTGAGGCCCTGAGCTTGATTTCCGATACCAAAAAAAGAAGTGTCCAATAAATGTTTTTTCATTTTTATTGAATGTTCCACATCTATTTTTAAGAGGATCATCAAAATGTCACAGAGTGAAATAAAAGGGAGAAAGGAAGAAGATGTTGAGAGCTCTTAGATAATAAACTGGCCAAAGAATTTTGGAGCTGGAAGGGAACTTTAGTGTAGGTTTTCATTTTGTTAATTCCATGTGTATCAACCAACGGGGGACAGAGTCCAATGGGACTTGATCCCTACGCACAGAGACAGAGGAGACGGGCTTCTCTCCACCCCCCACAAATGCGCTGCACTGAGAAGGGTGATAAATGTATGTTCAAGGTCTATGGGCACCTGCAGGAGGAATGAATTAATTGCACTTGGGAGCTTAAAGGGATTTTGACAGAGGATGGTCATCAGTGCTGGATTTTGAGGGCTGAGGATGTGCTCACTAAGTAGAAACAATTTAAGTATCTCAGAATGACCTGAAAAGGACTTGGGACTACCATGCACTGGCAGTTCTGTGACCAGAGGTGTGTGAAATAAAGCAGCACCGCACTGGAAGCCAGGCTGGATCTCCAGCTTCCTGGTGTCCAGCGCCCTACTCCAGCCCCCACCTTGGTCTTGTTCCTTTGACTTATTCTCTGGACTTCCCCCGAGTTCCCATTTCTGAACAACCCTCAAAAGGATCCTTACTTTTCCGGTTGGTGATCTCACAGGCTGGGCCTTGGAAACCAAGGGGGCAGATGCAGTCACAGCGGGATCCTAAAAGACCAAGAGAGACTGTGAACCACACCCTGGGAATCGAAGGTCCTGGGGCTCAGCTCCCTGCATGAGGGTGATTCTATTAGGCGACCTCAGGGCAAAACACTGAGTGGAAAGGTTTGCAAAGAGTAGGTTTAGTGCCCAAAATACCTACCCTTTTCTTGAGGGGCCTTTGCTCATTAAAGGGTGTCTATTTCCATCATGGGGAAATACAAGGACTTGCTGAGGAAGATTACTTATTAGCTGACATTCAACCCATATTGATAAGCTTTCAGGGTCAGAAGCTATGGTAGCCTCATTGAAGCCAATCATCACGATGTTCTACTCTAAGCCATTGTCTTGCCACTGCATGGAGACCTTAGGGATGAGGAATGCACCGCTCTTCAGCCCTAACTTTGGCTGGTTCTAAGAATTTGAAAGTGACTCCTGTGTTAATAGGTAATTTGTCACCCTGGAGCCCTGTCATCTGATCACACAGAATCTCTTTACAGAGCTGTCCTTCATTGGTCAGACCTTGGCTTCATGTTCTCCTGCACCTCCATTTACAGCTGCAGGTGGGCTCCAGCTTCCAGCTCCAGATTCCCACACAAGGCAGAGGGGACTTCAGCCATCCTGGACCCAAACCGGGAGCTGAGAAGGTGACCCCACTTCTGCACCACTGACCCTCGAATAGGGGCCTTGGGC
Source organism: Heterocephalus glaber (assembly GCF_000247695.1). Next base: position 3,221,191 of record NW_004624862.1, on the reverse strand, counting down.
TGATGGGGAACTTTAGACCTTATCTCCACCATGTCTGTTTTGCTCATATCCATCCAGCATGAGAAACCAGAAGTAAATTCCTCAGCGCCTTGCTGAGACTCTTTCTCCCTGGAAACTTTCTCCCTGAGAACAGATCTTTGGTTGACTTTGCTGGCTCTCTATGTCCACATGGGCTGCAACTGGCTATGATCAGAGGCTCCTGATGTCCTGGGGTGCTGGGCTGGACCCTCCTCAGCGCCTTGCTGGTCCATCACAGCAGGCTCAAGGGGTCCCCATCCGCCACCCCTTTCAATTTGCCCCACCTTCTGCAGTGACTCCACCCGTGACCCTTGAAGTTAGCGCACAATTTCTATTGGCTGATGCTTGCTGCTGCCTTCACTTCCTATTGGTCAGGCTCAGAGTCTGTGACCACCACACACTCTCAGGTGGATTCAGACATCAACTAACTGCTGCTGTCATCCAATGAGCCCCTGAGCCTGGAACCCAGGCATCGTGACAGCCAGAGAGCGTCCCCTAGCTGCCTCCATCCTGCCTTCTTGGGAAACAGAGTCAGCCTCCTCCAGATAACAGCTTCCACAGGGACCTAGCAGCCTGGAAATGGTACCTTTCAGGACAGGGACTCCGTTGCCATGGCAGGGGGTGCAGTGGCAGGAGCTGACTTCGCTCTGGAACTCCTCCAGGGCCTGCTTCATGTGCTGTCTCACTGTGCTGGAGTAGGCGAAATCTGTGGCTGTCACCAGTTCATAAAGAGGCTCCACCTGGAGAGGGAGGAAGAGCATTGAGTTTGAGAGAAAACACTCATGAAATGAGAGCTGAAGCCAGGCCACCCCGTGGTGAGGGGTTCGGGGCGTGGAAACCAGAGGTGATTCCTTGGGAACAGGAAGGATGCTATGCTCCCCCAGCCAATAAGCACAAATCAGCTCATTCCAGTTCAGGTCCACAAACACCAAACACCTACTAAGTGCTAGGCATTAAACGTGGATGCCAACTAAAACCCCTACTTTGAGAAACTCAGAATCTAGAGATAGAGATCAACACTTGACAGATGATCACAGATCATATTTGACTTAGGTTTTTTTCCACTCTGTGAGGGTGCACAGAGTGAACAGCATTCAGTAGCATTTTGACAGTTTCCTGGACTAGTGTTCAGGGGCATGATTCTCTCGTGCAGTGCTGGGCAGCAGTGATAGGGCCTGAGCCCAGCTCCTACGTGGCCACTGTCACCAGGAGCCTCTGACACTCCAGAATTCCAGGTAGGATGTTCCGCTGTACCAGATGCATCCTCAATTTGTGATATATTCAACTTACAATGGGTTTATCTAGATGTAATCCCATAGTATGCCGAGGAGCAACACACTGGTGATGACCAAACTTGTGAGCTTGGAGAACGGAGCAGGAGAGAGGGAAGGGGAGGATGTGTGGGGGGGTGTCCAGCAGCTCTTTAAATGTACTTTAGGATTACTGTCCCAATACCACTCTCCCTGCAAACCTTTCAGAATCGTTCCGGCATGAAAAAGCCACTATCAGGAACCCTTTCCTGAGCACCAAAGCTCCCCAGCACCTTCCCTCCATTAAACACTGGGGACAAATGCCAGGGGGCAGAGGCCTTCATAGACCAATACCAGCTGCAGGAGCAGAGGCAGAGAAGTAGAAAGTGCGGTGCCATCCCTCTGTGGAGGTGGCAGCGTGTGACAGGGATGTGGTGCTGTGGTGAGCAAAGCCAGAGACCAGGTCCAGAGAGGTCGTTAAACATGAGCTGCCTCTCTTGGCTCCAGTGTCAGCTCCAGGGCTAGGTTCCTCTCCAGATTTTGGTTATGATTCTGCCCTAATCCAGCCCTGGAGAGTTTAGGGTCCCTCTAAATGCAGGCAATCATGTCTAATAGATGCCTCCAGTGGGAAGAAAATTGCTTCCATTTCTTAATGCATCTGATGCTGACCTTCGCACCTGTGGGCAAAGCAAGCCCCTTGGTGGTCCCATTGTCTCACGGGCTTGTGGTCAATGAATTGATCCAAGGGCTGTTTGCAGAACTGCCCAGCCTGCTGGCCGCACACAGGGAGGGGGCTGCCATGGGGGGAGGGGCAGCTCCCTTTACTCCAACGCAGAGCTCTTCCAATAACTACTTTGGTGGCACCTTGACATGCTGCCCTTAACCACCTTGCCCTTCACCTACCAGCATGGAGACTGACCCAGGAGACAGGGTGACATTAGCCAAACTGGAACAAGCTCTCTACATAAAGCACACTCCAGGAGCTTCATGGGCTTCCTAATAGGATCTACTTTACACTCATAAGGTAGCAATTATTGGCCCCATTTTCTGGAGAGTAGAAGTAACTTGACCAAGGTCACAAACTCATACAATGGTGTGGCCAAGATTCTAATCCAAGGCCAGTGTTTTCCTACTAGTTCACAATGACTACTGTGTTATATTTCTTTTCTTTTTTTTTTTTTTTAATTTTTTCAGGTACTGGGGATCGAATGCAGGACCTTGTGCATGGGAGGCAGGCAGCAGAACCACTGAGCTAAATCCCTGGCCCCTAATGACTGCTGTATTGATAAAAACAGCATGATCATTCCCACTGCCAGACTGGATCCCAGACATCTCCCAGTTTTGCTGATGGTGGTGTTTTCTCTTGGAATTTAGCACCCACACTCCTGGACTTCACAGCTTCCCTTTTAACCTGAGCTAATATGGCACAGGTGTCTTTTTGGTTTGCTATTCTTTTTTTTCTAGCCTTTCCCCCTCTTTTCTTCCCTTCTTTTTCCTTTTCTCTCCAGGCCTCTTCCTCTTTCTACTGCGTCTTTTCCCCAAATACTCAATGCCAAATTCGCTGGTCTCTGGGTCCCTAGCAGCCCTTCTCCTTTCAAGGTTATGCTTATCACATTGCTCAAGGCACTGCTGGACAGTCTCTGTTAAACGCCAGGCAGTTTTCCACAGTGGGACATGGTGCTCTTAGTGATGAGAAATAATTGTCACCGTAGCTAGCATTTATGGGGTGCTGCACTTTCCAGCTGACACTCAGCATTTCACCTTCACTGCAGTCTTGGGAGGTGGGCAGTCATCTGTTTCCACACTGTTCTGAGGAAAAGTCTGAGGCACAGGAAGCTGAAATCTGACGAAGTTCACCTATCAGTAAGTGGCAGGAAAAGGTCTGGACTGCTCCTGTTGGATTTCTTTCCTTTCAGGAGGTATTTTTAGATAGGTGTACGGACAGATATTTACACCAGATTGGTGCATCATGGGATTTTATAACACACTCTTTGCACTCATCATGAGTGTTTTGCCCTACCGTTCAGTACATTTGGGGGAAACGGCTTTCTGTGACCTCTGGGTAGCCTGCCATTTGGGGGCCCCATGGTGGACTCAGCTTTTCTGCCCTTGAGCCTTTAAGATATTTCCTTTTGTTCTTTTCCAAAACATCTTTATATATACATCTTTCCCAAGTTTTCAAATTAGTTCTTTAGCAGACCCTTGAATTTGGTGTTATTGAATCAAAAATGAGGTATTTAAAATATTCTGGAGATATGTGCTTCTATCCATCTTTTCCCTAAAGAGTCGCACTACATCATATTCTCATCCCACTTTACAAAGGTGCCCATTTCCTCACGCTCCATGCCATTATAGTTCCTCACTCTCCATGGGCATTATAGATTTCAATCACTGTCAAATGGACAAGTGAAGAATCACAACGTGTTCTTCCTTTAATTTTTTATTGCTAGAGAGGTTTAAATTTTTGCATGTATATTAGCCAACTGAAGCTTGTCTATTTCCTTTGAAATGTTTCTTTCTGATAAACGGTCCTATGCTAGGGAGTACCTTTGTGGCAAAATTATTCCTTTGGTATGTTATCTACCATTTACTTATACTGGTGGTGTCCTTACTTGAAATTCAGAATTTATTTTTGGAAGTGAAATCTATCAGCCTAATTCTGACACTCTTTACCTGGCAAGTGCTACCACATTATATTTTTAATCTTTTCTTGGATAGGGAGTATTTGCTTTTAGAAAATTTTTGAGTTACTTGCTTTCAAAAAGGGCTATAATTCTGCAGAGGCAAGTTTACACACAGTAGGGCTACAACTCTTCAAGGGCAGGTCTGCGCATGATAGCACTGGCGCTCCTCAGAGATAGGTTTGCACTTAGTAGGACAGAAACACCTCAAGAAAGGTTGCACGACAGTAGGGCTGCAGTTCCCTGGGGACGGGCTTGTACATAGTAGGTCAGAAATTCCTCAAGGACAGGCCCGCACATAGTAGGGCTGCAGCTCCTCAGAGGCAAGGTTATTCACGAAAGGGCTCTCTCCTTAAAGGCAAGTGTGCTATGTGGCTTATTCTGACCAGTGAAAAGTGAGTAGGGGAGGGTCAGTTCCACTGGAAGCTTTCAGTTCTGGGTGAGGCGATCCTGGGAGCAAATGCCAAGATAAAGTCCCCCCATTAGAATCCCAGAGTGAGCACATGGACACTTACTGCACACCTTGTGTAAATAAGAAGTAAATGCTGTTGAACTGAGGTTTGAGGGTTATGTCTCTGCACATGAGCTCAGCATCCTGACCTCTGTGTGGGACCGTTCATCAACATGTTTTTCCTTCTATCCTGGGCAATGCCCGTTCCCCTGCACACTGCTTCTGCATCAGTCAAGCTACCTCAAGGACACACAGAAATGCACATGGAAGAGAGAAATCGCACCTCAGATCACCAGTTAAATACAAGACATGTGGTTACACTGGAATATCAGATAAACATCAAATAATGTTTTAGAATAAGTATGTCCCAGGCAATATTTGCAAGATGCTTACACTAAAAAATTAATCCTTGTTTATCTGAAATTCAAATTTAACTGGATATTTGCTAAAACTGGTGACACTTTTTGTGACTCCTTCATGATTTCTAAATATCTTTGAAATTCTTCATCCATTAATGACCATCTAGCCAGGCTGCCAGCTTTTTCCTTTAGAACTAACAGTTGCTGCTCTTTTATCTTCAGGCATTTCACGGTGTAGACTTCTAAGACTGGTTTGACTTTTATTCCTGTAGGATATATTTGTTCCTGAAAGCAAAACATTTCACCGCGATGTGTTTCAGTATTGTTTTGTTTTGTTTTCAGCACTTTTGCTGAGTTTTCAATGAGCTGCTCATTTTACATTATCAGCTCACAGAAGCCTCTCCTATTATGCCCTTGATTAATGTGTCTTCACATTTAATCTTGTCTCTTTCTCAGAAGGAAGTCTTTGTGTTTTAGATTTCCACTTCTGTACTCTATCCATCATATTTCTTTTCTGTCATTGTTTTAATCTCTTTGTCTTTTGTTTCTGTATCATAAGAACATTTTTTATAGCACCTTCCACATCACTGACTCAATTTTCTGCGGTGTCAATTCTGTTCTTTATAGTTTCCAATGTGGGTTTTAATTCTGGTACTGTGCTTTTGGTATCCCATATTTAGCCACTTTCTTTTCATCTGATTAGTGTCTAAACATCTCAGCTATTTTTATTTTACAAATTCCTCATTTTCTTGAATATGTTATGATCACAAATAAAATGCATTCTAAACTTTATTTCTATTTTTCTACCTTACAGACATATGCTCATTTTCTGCATCTTGAACATAATTTCAATCTTTTGTGTTAAAAAAAAACCCTCTGTATATGTCCATTGCCGATTCTTAACTCTTCTTGGAACTAAGAGCTACCTCTTTAAGCCTGGGTTCTTCTGTGGTCTCCTTCACTAACTATTTGGTGGTCATAGAAATCGTGTCTCAGATCTTGATTTCAGAGGCTCATTACTGTACTCAAGCATTAGCCAACACTCTTGTATCTAGGAATTGCTTATCTAGTGGGCTAGAAAATTAATTGTCACTCCAGCTCCCTGGTAAGCTGGCTCTGCTGAGAATTATTCTGAGATAATGGGAAGCCTCGTGCAGTTTCTCTTTCCAGAAAGTGCGGAGAAGAGCGGACACCTGAACGTATGTTTCCAACACGGGTCGGGGAGGTACAAAGAGGCACTCTCGGCTTCAATGCTCTTGCTTTTCCCACCCCACAGCACTCTGGAAAACATTGCTGATTGTCCAAGTCACCTTGGATGACACCCCATGCTTGGCATCTGACATTCCCAGTGCCCAGGCAGGCATCCCAACCTCATGCAATAACCAGGGCTTTCCCTTCATTGTCAGCTTTAAAAAATATACAGAGGAGATAGTTTAGTAAAAAGTAAAAGCCAGGAAGCTCTTTTCCCTGAACTCTCTGGTCATTCTCACACTCCACGGTGATGCCAGCCAATGTCACCAGGACATCAGTCAAGCCCAGATTTCTCTGGAGCTGCCCACATCCCGTGGCTGACTCTGTCCCTCTCGTCATCACAGCAATTGTGCCCTGGGTGTCACTGCTGAGAAAGTGCAGAGGAGAGGGGTTGAATGGCAGCGCTCTTGTTCTGCAGAAACTTTACATTTGACACACAAATAAAGAGACTGTGGGAAACTGCCAGGTGTGGAGACTACAGTGTCTCATCAGAGCTCCAGCCTCTCAGGCCCCCTCTATGACTGAAAAGAGGGCTCTCAGGGGATGGAAAATGGCCCATCAGTGACTGTTCAGACACCTGCTAGAAGAGCATGGTGTAAGACAGGCTCTGGGTGCCTTGCCAAAGCCCCCACAGGAAAGACCTATCTCGCTGATATGTATGACAGTGCTGTTCCAACAAATGTCTTTTTAGTTTAAGATTGCAAGTCTCCTCTTGTTTTGGTGACAGGTGGTTGGGATCCTTATTTTTATCCACTGAGCCCACAGGAATATCTGGAGGGGAGGGCAGAAGTCCACTTCTCTTGTCTAGACCTAACAGAGACTTGAGTAGCCGCAGAGGGAGGCAACCTCTCTGACCCTTGATTTGTATCAGTAACAAAAGGAAGGCATGAAACTGAACTTGCAGACAATTGAAAGGTTTAGATGTGATAATAGTCCCACAGCCCTGCATACAGGACGTGCTCCAAACATATTAGTCATCATCGTGATGTGGCATCTACTCCTTTCAGATAGTTACGTTGTATGTATCTCACCATTCTGCTTTATTCCAGTGCCTTACTTCATGTACTGTACAGGAACTTAGTGACTATTTGTTGGTTGAATGCATGAGCATTTAAATAAATGAATGACTGAATGAGAGATTTTCTGATAAAATGGCAAGAATACTAAGCTGAAGACGCTAGAATCAGAAACTGATTAATTTCCTCTAACAACTTGGGGACCCAAGTGGGAAGGAGATGGCTCTCTAGGTGGGACTGAGCACCAGGTTCTAATCTGTTCATTCTGGACATATTTTCTCCTGTAATGAATATGCCTCAAGATTAAGGCTCCGTCTTACTGATCTGCACTCCACACCCTGGCTCACTGCAGACCCTCAGAATGGAGGGCAGTTGGTGCAGCGCTGGTACCTTTACTTTGACGATGGCTGGGTTGTACTGCACGGCGTCTCCCCACTCCTGCATCAGTTCAGCCGTCGGCAGCTCCTTATAGGCCAAGGTGGTGATGTGCTCACTCGCCCCTCCCCGCACAAGGACGGCCAAGTCCTCCACCATGGTGCTCCTCTTGTTCCTGTCTGGAAGGGACATAAAGAGCTGGCATGTACAAGAGGATCCACTTTTACACCTTGGACTTTTCTGCAGCTCAGCCAACAATTTGGGTGCCATGAGGTTCACTGAGGTTGCTTGGCCATCATGGGAGAACAAGATGTGCTCCTGCCCGCAAGGGAGTCAAGCAGTATGGAGCAAAAGGAAAGCTCATCTGGTCACAAATGCTACACGTCAGGGGCAGGAGGAGGAAAGGGCATTTATTTTGAGCTTGTACAAATGCCAGTCATGGAGTTAGTGTATGGGATGGGGTGCAAATAAATAATAGATTGTTAAACGGATGGATGATAGATGAGATTGATTGATTTGACAGAAGACAGGTAATACACTGGTAAAAAGGTAGGCAGGTAGGTAGCTAGGTAGGTTGATAGTCTGGCTGTAATATTTTGTTTTACCTGACAGCAGTCATATGAGCTGAGCATTATTAACTCGACTTGACAAATGATGAAACTCACACCTGGAATTATTAAGTCACTTGTCTAGGCCCATACAGCCAGCAACTGAAACAGCCAAATTGTAAACAAAGCCTGCCCAGTTTGACAGCATCTGCTCCTTGGTCAAATGACATTCCTGTCACCACACTGGTCCCTGGAGGTGGAGATGGTGAAGCTCATCTGAGGGAAATTGAGTTCCCCCTCTCACCTCCATGGCCCTGCCCACTCACCCAAGACTGAATCTCAGTTCTGGCTGTGTGCACCTTTATGTCTTGGACAAATTACTTATACAGTGTGAAATTTCTTTTCCCCTCATCTATACAATGGATCTCTGCATCCAGGTAAAGAATAAGTGGAACCATAACAGTTAGCAATTATTGATCACTTGTATCAGTCATTGGTCTAAATGTTATATAAGCAGGGATGTATTGAATCCTAGTATCCAGTAGGAACAGCATAATCTTCACTTTACAGATAAGAAAACCAAGAGTGGTGAAGGCAGTCCTACCCAGGCCCTAAGCTGGATCCCTGCTGTGTGTGAGATGGCCAAAGGAGTACACCTTGTGGAGAATGAGGTGCATGTATAATACATGCTCACTAGGTGCTGGCTCCTACAGAGCGATTATTAGCTTACCTTCCCATGGAGTTACCCCAAAAGCTCCCAGTCTTATCAAGCAAGCCATTCCTATTCTAATTTGATGATATAAGAATTTCAGAGCATTGATTATAATTACTTGAGAGAGGAAATAATCCCAATGACCATCAATAAGTGAACAAAGAAAAGATGGTGCACTTGTACAATAAAAGATAATGGAGCAATGAAAGTGAACTAGCTATGGTTATATGCAAAAATATGATGTGGAATGAAAAATGTGAGACTAGAAAAAAGATTGCACTCTATCCACATAAAGTTAATAAAAAGAGCAACAGAGAGGCATATTGGTGAGTGATACATCTAGGTTATAAAACTCTAAAGACAGAAAGAGACATATTTCACATAGAAGCAGAGATAGTTATAGGTTGTCTCAGAAAAGGAGAGGGTGTGATCACCAATGGATGAAGGTTACTGAGCAGTGTTCCATTTAATGAGCTGGATGGGGAATTACTTTACAAGTCTTCTTTAAAGAGGGCCTATTCCTATGTACTCAGCTCACCACAGTGAGCAAACAAACAATATGGACAAGCCAGCCTGAAGTGCAAGAGGCTGCTACAAAATAGCAGTGTCTTAGTTACTTTTCTCATTACTGAGACAAAATACCAGGACACTCCGAGTTAAAAGAGGAAAGCTTTATTTAGCTCACAGTTTGTAGAGTTTCAGTTCATAGTTGGTTGGCTCCAAAGCAGGGTGTCATGGCAGAGGGCCATGGAAAAGGAGAAAGAATTCATGGCAGGCACAAGGCAGCAAAACCAGCAAGCAGCAAGTGATGAGTGACCCCAGTAGCCCTCTTTCTATCCCTCATGGTCTATCCAGGGCTTCCCCCCTTAGGGTGGGTAGCATTCACACTCAGTGTGAGAGGGGCACCCATCATCCTAGCATTGAACCAGAAATCAATTACAGCATCGCATCCTTGATCCCAGCATCACACACCCTAGATCCAGCCACCTCCTAAAAGCCCCACCAATGACGGCATGAGGTCTGGAGTGACATCAAGGTATAAGCCATAAGAAGCAGTTAATTTCTGTGGTGGTTTTGTTACTGTTTTGTTTCAGCTGTGGAACTCTTTACAGGTAAACCCAGGCACCAACCCAGCAGGTAGAGCGGCTAAAGACAGAGCTCCACGGGGTGCCGAGAGCTGCCAATCAGTCTCCTTCCCACACTGCCTGCTCGGTTGACTCCCAATTCCCTGTATTGCTTCCAAGTTCCCTGGTCCCAGACACATAGCTCAGTAGCTCCGCTGGTTCAGTCCCCACCTCAGGTCTGGCCTTTCCTGCCTTTTGGACTTTGCTACCTGACCTGTGGCTTTGCCTGCCGCTTGTCTCTTCATCACTCCTTTCCTCAGGGGAGCCTACCTTCTTCCTCCTGCCTTATGCCCCAGCACTGCACTTCTAGCCAGGCCAACTCAGTCCCTATGCACCATGATATTGTTAGGTTGTTTTTCCTGCCAATAAATGATCCTGACATTTTAGTCCTCGAGTTGTAATTCCCATAATTTCTCCTCCAGGAAGTCCTCCCTGAGGTTGCAGCTGGACAGGGCCTTGCTGTTCCCTCTTCCATTGCTTACTTACCTCATGTGGGGACAGTGAGGACCAGAAGTGAACAGGTTCATTTTTGTTTACTCAGCTCACAGTAGGTGTTTGGTGGATTTTTACCAGCTGGGTTATTATTTTAATTGAAATGCTTGGCATGACCAGTGCTTAGCTTAAAGGAAGACAGGGACCAGAAGCATCATGGAAGGAGAAACTACTAGCACAGAAGACACATGGCCCCGTCTCTCACCTTTTATTTCATTCAGAATGTTCCTACATTTGTCTTCTGACACACCCAGTTTGACATAGACTCCCCGGATGTCACCACCAACTCGGAAATCATATTTGGCACAGTTGTGGATGTCATTAAGGGAATAATCTGAAGGAAGCAAGAAAAGAGGTTGGTGACCTCCATGGGAATTCACTCTGTCCCCTTTCCTGTGGTTCACTCTAGGGGCCTAACTCTTCCAATGTCCCAGGGACATGGATTGAAATAAATGGGTCACCAGCCTGATGTCAAGAAGTGCGGACAGCTACGGGCACCAGAGTAAGGACCTCGTAGAGATCAAACTCAGCTTCCAGTGTCAGCCTGCCCCCAGGATGTTTGCTGCTTTCATGAAGGGGAAGTGCTCAGTCATCCTCTAAAAGCCTGATTCCTTTATCGGTCTCTTTGTAGGTCTGCCCAGCAAGGGCAGTGCAGATGCAACCCTCCCCTTCGTTGATTCACCCACAGGGAACACTTTTCAAATCCTTGTTATGGAGAAAGATACCCCTGATCATGACAAGACCGAGGTCACATTGGCACAAATTTACATTATATACCATGTCCTCTTACAAGAGCATGGGGCCTATAAAAGCCCCACCTGTGCCCCTGTAAACCATGTGACCTTCAGTGATTCATATAGCCTAAAAAGTGCTGGGCAGTAGGGCAGAATACTGGCCTGGAAAGCAGAACTCACACCCAAGGCTGGCATTGATGATAGTAGGACAGTCCTGGGATATCTGCATAGAGGATACATTCTAAGGCTTAGCAGTTGAATATTAGCCTGAAGGCTATGGTAATAATCTGGGTGTTTCTGAAACTATAGTCTGTGGACAAGCAGCACCAGCATCAAATCCAAGCTTATTAGAAATGCAGCATTTCGAGGCTCTTCACAAACCTCCCCAATCAGAACCTACCTCTTCTGTAACTCACATTCACATTGAATTTTGAGTGAGAGTCAGTGGTCATAGGATGTGTGTATGGTGGCAACACTAAAAATAGAACATATAATTTGGAAGGAAAGCTAATGGAACTTGCTAATAGACTGGAAGGAAAGAAAAATAATTGAGGTAAATTTTTAGGTTTTTGGCTTGAGCCACTATTTGGATGGTGGAACTATTTCTGAGATGTGGATGATATGGAAGAATCCTACTTGGAAAAGAAAACCAAAAGTTCTCTTTGTGTGGCATGTTAAGTTTGTGGTAGTTGTTCGACCTTGGCATGGAGTTATCAAGGAGACATTTTAACATCAACTATGGGAAGCGATCCAGGAAGGATATATAATTTAGGAGCTATCTGCGTGTTGAAAGCAGTTAAAGGCATGGCACGGGATGGGACTGGACAGAGATAGTTAGAGAAAACAGCCCAGTCAGAGAGTAAGTCTGGGAGGGCTAAGATTGACAGTTAAAGGAGGAGAAGGAGGCCTCTGCAAACACACCCGAGAAAGTGCAGCCAGGTAGGCAGAAGGAAAACCAGGAGGACGACTTAAATTTCCCTCTAGCAGCAAGATGAGACTCACCTGGTCAGGAAAGTGTGTCCCTTGGGAAGTTACCTGCTCGCTCCATGGCCTCTTGGTTCATCACAAGTGTGTACTCATAAATACCCCCGAGAACAGCCTCTGTGATGTAGTGGGTGCCGAAGTCCCGGAAGAGATCTCTGTATTCCCCGTAGCTATATTCCAGGGGCAGCTGCCTGACTCTCTGGAGGAACTCATAGTGGAGCATGAGGCTTCTGGGCTTCAGCTTGTAATGTGCCACGTCAAGGTCCGAGCGTGCATGCAGAAACTTGCTTTTCTAAATGAAATACCAACATGGGAAAACCAGACCTTTAAAGTCAGGAATCCGGAATGAGAAGAACTTTACAAATATCATCCGATGTTCATGGCCCAGCATCATCGCTCTTATGATTCCTTTAGGATATTTACAGGAAGACGGTCTCTTTGACAAGCTTCCAGTTCCTGGAAATATTACAATGTCCTTTTCAGCCTAGGAAAGCTTGCTTGAATTCCCCTCTTTACTATAGCAAGTGCTGTGCAGGGCAGACAGAACAGGCAGGGAGGGCCAGAGATGCAGGGGCTGCTGTGATGGAACCCAGCTTCGCTAGCCTGCAGTCCCAACCTGTTTGCCTATGTTTTTTAAACTCTGGGAAGAAAAGCCACTCAAGAAAGACTAACAGTAGTCCTTCAGGATGGCTCGACATGGTCCTGTGTGGCAGGGTCAGGAAACCGCAGCCTGCACAGCAACAGCAAATCCAATGCATGGTTTTGTAAATAAAGTTTTATTAGAACACAGCCATGCTCCTTTATTTCTATATTGTCTGCAAATGTAAATTGCTAAGGTCACACTGCAATGGCAGAGTTGAGGAGCTGCAGCAGAGACCCTACGGCCCTGCAAAGACTTAAACATTTACTATCTGGTCTTTAAAAACAAAGATTTAATGTCTCCCTGAGGTATGGGGTAGACTGAAAGCAATGGCTGATGAAATACAAGAATTTAGAAGGTGTCACAACTCGAGAGAGGGCCTACACTGGGTATAGGGAGAGGAGAAAGAGAAGGCAGAAATGTCTGTGAGGTACATTCTGCTCCCATTCTAAACCCTTCGGCTCTATACAATCATCTGTGGGCTTCTCCCAGGCCCCTACTTTGCTTCCTGGCTTTCTCTTGAACCATTCCAGCCCCGCCAGTGCCTCACGACTCTTCCTTCTGTCCTACCTTGTCCATCTAAGCAGTCAGTAGGGACTTTGTGCATGACTTTTCCAAATCTTAGGTCAGAAATTCTCAACTCCTAGGCTACAGATTGGTATCAGCCCATGGCCTATTAGGAACCAAGCTGCACAGCAAGGGAAAGCCTACATAAAGAAGCTTCATTTTTATAGCCACTTCCAATAGCTGGAATTTCCTGCCTGAGTTCCTTCACCTCCTCTCAGATCAGCAGTGGAATTAGATTCTCAGAGGAGCACAAAACCCTACTGTGAACTGCACATTCTAGGGTTCTAAGCTGTTTGCTGCTTTGAATTACCCCTAAATCACTCCCCACATCCTCAGGTCCATGGAAAGTTATCTTCCATGAAACAAAGTCCTGTGGCAAAAAAGGTCAGAGAACACTGCTTAGGGTCTTGGGCTTGTAAAAGTTGTCAGAAACAAAATGGAGTTAATTGCTTCAACATTAACCAAAAAATAAGCAAATAAAAATAAACAAAGCTAGGAGGCTGCAAAGGAAGGAGCCTACTGTATGATTGCCTGATACTGGTAACAATCAGAAGGCTCTGCCAGAATAATAATCTTGTACAAAGGCCACCACTGCTTTACACAAAAAGTACTCCTTCAAGGACATTCATCTAGCAACTGTCTGTTCAACCTCGAGCTGATGCCAGCCATGTTATTAGTCCTCGTGGCCAAGGATTTTTGTTTAAAAAAACCTTATGCAATCCTCACTGTTGCCTTTAAACACTTCCCCTTGCCTAACCTCTCGGGATACCCATATATTTTAGTATGGAGGGCACACTCCTATCACCGTGCTCTGTGATGCTCAAGTAAGCATTGTTATCTTTGGAAAATCTCTTGCTGACTGTTATTTAGGTTGACATATCATTAGACGAGCTGCCCTACTGATCTCCCTTCTTTCTCAAGCCTGCTTGAGCTCCAGAGTCAACATATCAACACAATGATAATATTATGATCATGCCTCCCCAGACCTGAAGCCCTGCCCTGGTTCACTATTGCTTTCAGAATAAACCAACTCCTGTACTTTGAATATGTGCCCTTCACAGTCTCCATCCAGCCTCCCCGGCTCCAGCTTCTATAGTGTTGACGTGCCCCTCCCCAGGCCTTGATGTTCTCTCCAGCCACACTGCATATCGTCGTTCATGCAGCTTTCCACTGCTTCCCACACCTGCTTTTCCTTTCACGGTATCACTGTGTACACGGCCCTCCTTCTGCCTGAAATGTTCTTCCTTTCCTTTTTTGCCAGGCTCACACTCTACTTACCTTTCAAATCCCTACTTAGCCACTGCCTCCTCCTGGATACTGTCCCCGGACACACTCTCCTTTTCTAAGATTGAACTTCTCTGTACTCAGGATTTTGTTGTAGCATACAGCATGCTGTGTTACAACTGACATTAATAAGTAAGAATGGCAAATCCACTCACATGCTTACCTCTCCTGCGAGACCGTGAACATGAAGCAAAGAACAACTTAGAATGGATTTTATAGCAAGCTAGGGAGAGGAGTTCAAAGTTACCCAACACAAAGGAGTGATAAACATTTAAGGAGATGAAAATGCTAATCACTTCAACTTGATCATTATACCTTGTTCACGTGTCCAATCATTACATTATACTCCATAAATATGAACACTTTTAAAAACAATAGAAGTTTTGATGGAAATCAAGAAACACAGGATACTTATCTTCAGGTCTTGAGTCTCTGGTGCAGCACCCAGTGCTATGTTAGCATGGATGAGAGCCAGACAGGTGAGGAGAGGGAGAAGGAGAAGGCGGGAGAGTAAGCACGTGACACTCGCTGTTCTCCTTCCTAACAACGGATGCTCCTTTCGTTCCATCCTACCCTTCCATGAACTCAGTCCTGAGCATCTACGAAGGAAGGGCCTTTCTTGTCTAAAGATAACAAAAATAGCCTCGGCCCCAAGGACCTCACAGACTAGAAGACGGAGGAAGAGTTACTGTCCAGTTACTGCCCACTGCTCATTTCCTGTGGCTCCATCTTTGGCAGCAGAGACCTTTCTGAACCCCTCTCCATTTCATTTTTCCCAGATGGACCATTGTAGGCTTCCAGTCTTCACCTCCTCATATGCCCCTCTCACTAGTTTTCTATGACATCATTCCTGTGTTGGAAACTCTCAATGGCCAGAGAATAAAATGCACTGCCTCCCGCTGGAATCCAGCATTCCTCAGATCTCCCCAACATCATAGCTTCCCTCTCCAGCTTCTCCTCTTCCACCAGATCTCATTTGTCCTTCACCTTCTGAGTAACAGGAGCAGTGGGGTGATTAGACTGGGGTCACAGAAACACCTCTCTAGGAGCTCACATACATGAAAGGCAAGTGGGGAGATGGGGAAGCTGGTTGGGCAGAACAAGAAATGAAAGGGCCTAGGCTACCTAAGGCGAAATAGGAGTTAGGGAAATCAATTGAGGACTAATAATGAAGAATTGAGTGACCAAAATGAAATGGAGCAGAAATGAGAGCCAAGTATGATTCTACCGTCTAGAAAAACAGAAGGGCAAAATACCATTAACATAGATTGCAAATTCAGAAGCAGAAGCCTCATCAGTGTGTGGGCAAGGCCTCCAGGTGAGGTGCTCCTAAGGACCAGTGGGACGAGTCTGGAGCTCAACCAGAAGGGTAGAAGCAGCACTGATGGCTCATGGCTGGCCCCTCAAGGGGACAGGCAAGTCAGAGAGTCACCAGGGAGATGGTAGGGTAAGAAGGAAAGATGATAGCCACAAATTAAGAAAAGAATTAAAGAATGGCACAGATATTGACTCAAGAAGGAAGTTGGCTAAGGAGCAGAAACAAAGCAGGAGAAAGGGAAGAACAATTGTGCAGCTCACCAAATGCTCTGAGAAGTCAAAGAGGTCATGGGTGACATCCCAGTCAGGTATCTGGGACAGAAGTCAAATAAATGGTAGTGAGTCGAAAAATCTCCAGAAAAGCTTTGTTCTGACACCTTCAGCTTATGGAAAACCAACGGAAAGTGCTTATTAAAAAACAGCAGAAATGATTGTGGAAGGCCATCTTTCCTCGGTCCCTATGAAAAGTAAGGTAATATAAAGCCAGGCTATTTTTTAATGAAAAGATTTTCAAGATAACAGAAATGTTATCAGTGTTAGTGCTGAGAGCAATGTGGAGTACAGACATCTGTGGGCGTGAAGTTTCAAAAGGATATACACAAAGTAAGAGCAACAAAAGCTTACTTACAGTATGAGAGAATCGTTTGGTTCTGCTAATATAATGCCTGCCTTGATCCGTTTCCTCGTTGATGCCAAGTTCAAATACTTCAGGTATTTTAAAACCAAAGCTGAAGCTAGATTTGCTAGTTGTTTTCTCTGTGACATTGCGTTCGAAATCTGCATATGACTCATACTCTGTTAGTGTGAATTCATATTTGCCTTGAGTCTGAAGGAAAAGAAGAGAAAATGGTTTTTACTTCCTTTGACTCAAATCAATTCAGCAGACATCCACTGTATTCTTACTGTGTGCTGGAGCTGGACTAGGTGCTCTGGTCACAGAAGAATCATGGCTCCGGACCCAGTAGGGGATGGACCTATTCAGTACAGCCGAGGGACTCAGGTTCGCGCTTGACTCAGATTTCAGCCGGTGGAAGTGCTGGGGATATTCTGGGCTTGGCTTCCACCCAGCTACAGAGGTCGGAAAGAGCAGGATATGTTCTGGGAGGCACAACCGTGCTTTTGTGATAGAATCAGAAGGTTTCAAGAGTGAGGAGGGTCGAGAGGGGTTATGAGAGATCACTGAGGCTGGCGAATACCCGCTGACGGGTGGGCTTACGCAACAGTGTCCCAGCCGGGGAGCAGCTGGGCCCGGGTGGATCATTCTGGAACAGCATGAGGGCTGGATTGGCAGGGGTGAGTTCAGAGACAGACGAGCCAATGAGAGGCAGTAAAGAGTACTGCAGGTGACATGTGATGAGGATCTGGTCAAAGGCAGTGGCAGGAAGAATGCGGTGGCAGAGCAGGAGGTTGCATCTGAGAGAACTGAGGAGAGCTCGTTGAAACCCCATATGTATCATCTTGTGCACAGGGGGACGTCTGGAGTGACCAGACTGGAGGCATCTCCACCCACTCCCATCAGCTTTCAGATGCCTGGAAGTCCCTCAGGAAGGCACAAGGCCTCCGAAGCTGAGGGCAGGAGCAGCAGCCACGCAGGTGAGGACTGACAGGTGCCATCTGTCTCGCTGCCCCTCTCGAGGTGGCTGACTTTGTGCTGTTACTTAGCCTCAGTTTCTCCATGAGTAAGATGGACATGGCAATTGTCCTATGAGGACTGGGCTTATACAGTAAAACCCCACACAGTGACTGGTGCAGCACTCAAGAAGAGCTGGCTATGAAGGGTGGAGTCTGGGCCCAGGTTAGGATCTGTTCTAGCCTAGACTAGGTACAGTTGCTCTGAGGTCGGAGGCCGTGGAGGTGAAGTAGGTGCCTGATGGAAGATGTGCATGGTCCAAGGCTACTTTCTTGCTTTTCTTGGCCAATAAGTGTAGGGGGTTAGGGGGGCAAGAAGAAGGGAAGGAAGAGGAGGGTAGCATCCCAACCTGGAGAACAGTGCACTTTGCAAACTGAAATTGTCATCAGGCTTGTCCAGTCCAGCCGCCTCATTTGCAGATGAGGAAACAGAGGTCTGGACTGGGACAGGAACTCAGCCTAGAGTAGAGGAGGGACTCTTACCTGGTGGCAAATGTGCGTGTGTCACAGTAACACAATCTCTCCTCAACCCAACTCTGTGAGATGCACTTCTAAATTTGTGCATGACTCACAGCCCAGGCTGACATCAGCGACACATTTTACAGCTTGAAACGCTTTCAACAATGCCTGGTTTGATAGGCAGGTACTTGGCAATAATGGCAACAAGAAAAGTTGGCTCGTATGGAGGAGGACTCACCTTTAAACCGGGAGCTATGCTGAACAGTCTAATGATCTAATCTCCCTGCAAGTAGAACCTTTATGACTCCCAAATTAAGGATAGAGAAGCAGAAGCTGAGAGCAATTTGAGACTGCATAGATAGCAAGTGGATGAGCTCCCAGACTTGTATGACTCCAAATCTCATGCTGTACTTCTGACTTCAGGGCGGCCAGTGATTTTATTGTTGGTGGCATTCCTGCTACTACAGTGCCTACTGCTGTCACTGCTGAGAGCACGCCTTCCTCAGCATAAGGTCTGTGGGAATGGACCACCCACGGTATATCGGAGGAGAAGAGTGATGATCCCAGAGTCACTCTGCAGGAGGCTGCAGGTGCCTATCTAGTGTTACCTCCCTGCCCCACCTGGCTGTGCCTTACCTGTGTGGAATAGCTTTCCACATTGTACGGCTTCCTGAACCTCGTGTTCAGGATGTAGTGGGCAGAGCATCCACCAGCATAGTACCTGTGATCCAGAACCGGGCCCTCCAAACTGTTGGCGAACAAATTTATCCTGTAAGGAGGACACAGTGATGGTGAAACGGTTAAGATTCCGGGCTGTAGCCCTCTCTGAATGAAAGTGGAAGCCCCGTGGCTCCACACACAGGGCCCTTGGTATCTGACCCCAGCCAGCCTCCCAGCTTTCCCCACACACTGTAGGCCCCAGTCCTTTGTTTTTCTCCAGCCTGCTCTGCTCCTTCTAGGGTGAGTGCCTCCCCGAGGTCTACTTGGACCCGCTGCTGGCTATGAGTGTGGCTGCTACTGTTCTCTGGCTGTGCGACCCCTGAGCTCAGTTACATATCCAGGGCCTCAGTTTCCCTATCTGGGAGGTAGGGATCATAATAACTTCCTTACAAGGCAGTTCTGAGAAAGCCCTTCTACCCCTGGGGAAGGAGTCTCTCTCAGATCTGCTGTTTGGTTAGAGAGGAGGTGAATTCCATTCAGTCACTGTTCTCCTTCCCAGGCATGTAACTTAATGATGATGATGATTTTTTTTTTCACAGTCCAGAGATTGAATCCAAGGCCTTCCCACTGAGCTACATCCCCAGCCCTTTTTTTATTTCTTATTTTGAGACAGGGTCTCTCTAAGTTTCGAAGTTGCTCAGGCTGGGCTCAAGCATGTGATTGTTTTGGGTCAGTCTCCCAAGGTGCTGGGATTACAGGTTTGCCATACCATGTCCAGTTTGCAACAATGATGATTTTTAATGCCTGTGAGGGGAGGGTCTCCCTTCTCCACCTGCAGGCTGAGAAGCTGCTGAAAATAGCCTGAAAGCAGAGTGGACATCAAGCCAATTTGGCCCCTTCTAACCTTGCTGCTCTGATCTCATCAACTCAGAGATCCCCAGCAGGTGGAAACAGACTGTCGACAGATGCGTCTTGGAAGCCCACCCTCTCCTAACCACTTAGCAACCTCTCCTCTCGGTAGGCAGGCAGAAATAGATACAATCTAAGTACAAGTCAGCAATAGGCCTGCAGGGGAAGTGCTTCCAGAGCACCTGGCGCCACATCACCAGTGCTGGAATAAAGATTCATTTCCGGACCTCGGAGCAGCCTCTGTGGTTTCCTTGCACAGCTCTGTCCCAGCGTTCACAGCCAGCCCTCTGTGGGGGCCCAGGTCCGTATGGGACATGCTTCTGGAGCCATGTGAAACTGTCCTCAGAGGGGAGCAAGGGGCACCCACTTGCACTGCAGCCCTTTATATCAGAAAGAGAACAGACCAGCTCTCTCCTGCTCTGTTCTCCAGAATGCCACTTTATCTGGTGCCTTTCCATCCACACGGCAGAAACACAGTGGCTTACCCACTGGCCAGACGGTCAACCGCCCAATATTGCTCCATTTCATGCTGGCATTTCTTATAAATTCTTTTACAGTTCACCTCATCCGACTGGTCTCCACAGTCATTGTCCCCATTGCAGAGAAGTCTGCGGTTTATGCATCTCCCTAGGGTGGAGAAAGAGGACCACTGGGTCACGAGGCTCTTGAGAGAGAAACTATCATAGCAGAAGCACCACCAGGTGCCAGATGGATTGCTGGCCTCTTGTGTTGCTTTGATTAGTCCTTGAGTATCGGGGCCAATCGACAGTGGCACTAACAGTTTATTCCCTTCTTGCTGTATCTCTCCAAAAGGAGCCAGGGTTGTTTTCCTAAAAGCACAGGAGGGAGATTATTTGGAACCATTGAGGAAGAGGAAGGAGGAGCAAAGGAAAGAGCCTGTAAGCAAGGACCAAGTGTCCAGAGGGGGGCCATAGGAACTTCTCTTCCTGAGGCTGGAAAGAGCTGGATTTGGTGGATCCAGTTAACAGCACTGACCGAGCCCCCTTGCATGAGTTCCCAAACCTGCCTGCCTCCATTTCTTCCTCTAGAGAATGGAGAAGCCATCACACCTATCTCATAGCATGCTGATGAATGTGAATGAGTAAATCAAATAGTACCAACTCATAGTAAGGGCTGTGCTATTATTGCTTTTGTGGGCCAAGTGTGTATTGCTAGTAAATATTTGCAGCCAGATCAGATCAGAAGCCATAACATTCTAATCACATTGCCTTCAGCACCACGGCTATTTGGAGTGTGAAAAATTATTTACATCATTTTTGCCTCCCCTAAACTTTTTTTTCCCCACTGACTTGACTCCCTTTCTTATTTGTAAATAGTTGGGGGATATAGCCCATAGAATGAGTGGCCCCATCTCCCTAGATGTATTGGTCATTGTAAACCAATGTTCTTGGGATGTTAACAGCAGAAAAATAATGATCTGGTCTTCAAATGTTTCTTGCAAGGCATTTAAACTAGAGCCTGCACAAATAACCATTATGGCTCCAGCCAGAATCATGGAACACTGGCCATTATGAGTCCATGGATACCTTGTAAAACAGTCTCCCAGATTTATTGGATGGAATTTTGCGTTTGCAGTAGCCCTAGAAACTGCTCTATGAATCCCTACCTCTTTCTGAAAGATCTTGAAGCAAATCCACATGGGTACAGTGAATGTAGAGAGTTGCAACCCCCACAGAGATAATTTAGTCAAAGTACCCTTATTTCTGACCAGAGACTTGGAGAAACAGAGAAGCAGATACTTACTTGGATTAGCTAAGTGGGTGAGTTGGAAAGACAGCTGTTTATTTAGTTCTGCAGTGGATAATTCTTCTTTTGTATGCTCGTTCCTTCCTTTTGTCAATCTGTCCTTATTTTTTTCCTTCATTCCAATAATCAGTAAGTTTACTAACTATATCGTGCATTAGGGATTATTCTAGACTCAGTGACGCAGAAATGCACATGATAAGGACTCTTTTTCTGGGAACTTTTCAGAGATAAGTGATCTCATCACCCAGCTAAACAGAATGGCGGAGCCCAGGGCTCTGAGAGAGCCAGCAGAACTCACAATGCCCAAAGAACTATGATAGCACCAGAAGCTCACACCAAACTTATGTGTTAACATCACCCTTGATGGAAAATCAAGGGAATGGAAATGCAGAAAGTTAGGTGCTTTCACCTAGGTCCCAAAGTCAAAATAAGCCCTGACCCAGGAGTTGTGTTCTAGAACATATACTTTTGATGTCAAAGCATCTAAGCGGCGTGCCAAAATTTCTAAGGGCAGTTCTCCATGTACCTGCCATGTGATCTTGGATAAGTAACCTCTCTGAGTCTCCATTCCTCAGGTTGTAAAAGCAGGATAAGAATGCTCCTATATTGTAGGAACTTTTTGTGAACTAGTACACGTAAGAGGAGGTCAGAAACTAGAGGAGCCTCTGACCTGTCCTGTGACCCTGATGAGCACTACTCATGGCTCATCCCTCCCTCACCTTCACCTTCTTCTCCTGAGAAAGCCTCCACCCCCATTCCTGTGCCTACCTACCTGTCTGTGCACACACGAAGCCTTCACATCGCACTTGATTTCTGCATGGCCTGCTGGTAACGCAGTCTTCCACTTCCTTGTCGGGGAAGGTGCACGGTTCCCCATGGAACTGAGAGGGCTTGAGCAAGTACGCGTGTCTATACTGCAGTGGAGAGGACCAGGGTGAGCCAGGCTTGGGGCTGCAGCCATCCCAGCCCTGAGGAGTGTGTGCACACAGGTGCTAGGCAGGTGAGGGCTCAGGGAGCACAGAATGGTCTGATGGCTGCTCTCCCAGCCCACTGCTTCCCCACTATTTATACCTAAGGGTCTGTGATTGACTGTTTAACTGACATTTCCCCCTTGCTTGAGGGCAGGGACCTTGTCTTTCATCCCTGCATCTGCAGTGACCTGTCAAGGATTGATGAGTGTGGAAAAGGTATGGGCTTTGGAATCAAAAGTTAGCAAGCGGACTTATGTAGCTGGTTCAATAGCAAAAATCAAACCACCTCTCTGCTTAATGACTCCGATGGGTTGATTTGTGTATTCTCATTTGTTTGAGGCATCAGTGTATTAGATATGAAAAAGCCTATGCTTTGAAGTCACAACTGACTGGTACTTTCTAGTTACTTGACACTGAGTAAGTGATGCAACCTTTGTGAATCTCAATTTACCCTGTGCATACTGGGAACAATGAATCTCCAAAATGTACAGTTATGGAAATTAAATTATATATGTGCAATCTCAGTCTCTTTACGTTTGTCTGGTACATAGTAGACACTCAATTTCTTGCAGTTATTTTTCTTTTATATTAATGATTTTAGTAGTTACCATTACTGTATTTCTACTTTCTTATTTACTCCAAAAAATATTGATTGTACTACCATATGTTGAAGAAGGTAGGTATTATTTGTGCTGGCCTGCTTGTTGCTTGGTTTTAAAGCATAAACCTGTCCTCTACCCTGACTCAGGTGGTGGTGCTGCTGGTGGGGGCACTTGGCAGTGGCCACATAGTGTGATGGGCACATGGCAAGGACACCGTGAGCTCGGATGGGATTCCCATGCAAACGCAGGTGGCTGGGAGAGGCTTTCAGAAGGAGTGAGGTCTAGGCTGGAACGTGAAGCCCAGTAGCTGAGCGGGAATATGAGGCAGATGTCGAAAGCGATGTGAAGATAGCAGAGAAGAGCAGCCTGGTGGAGGAGATTGCTGGGCCACAGCTGAGAGACAGAAGAACAAAAAGAAGTTCATCAGGTCTAGAGAGAAAAGTGAAAGACGGAGATCTGGATAGATGGAAGCAGAGGTACTGGGAAGGAAGTGAGAAGGTTTGGGTAGTTTCCAAATCTTAGTCGCAGCCAAGATTTTGGTGTGCAAAGAATAGCAGAACCTCTGCACAAGGATGCACTAACAAAGCATAGTGATCACTTAGATGGCACCTGTACTTGTGGCTCTGAAAATCCTAGGTCACCGTTCACCCATGCTCCTTTGTACTTCCAAAGGGTTATTCTTCTTAGAAGGCAGAGTCAGGACAGGGCTGAGGTCTGCAAAACCCTCAGCAAATTAGGTTGTAAAGCCCTCAACACAATAAAGGCCATATATGGCAAATCTACAGCCAACATCATCATGCTACACTGGGAAAAGCTGAAAATATTTCTTCTAATATCCAGAGCAAAACAGAATGTCCACATTCACTAACCCTATTCAATGTGCCACTGGAAGTCTTAGCCAGAGCAGTGAGGCAGCAGAGAGCTGAGAGGCATCCAGACTGGAAGGGAGGAAGCCAAACTACTTCTGATACCAGATAACATGGTCTTATATATAAAAAACTCTAAAGACTACCAAAAATCTGGTGAAACTGATTTTAAAAATCCAGCGAAGTTGTAGGATACAAAGCCGCCACTCTCCATAACAAAAATCATTAAAGGACACAGAAAAATTAAAATTATAAGAGGACACAAAACACTCCATGTTCATTCATAATAATATGAATAATAAGAATTAATATTGTTAAAATGTCCATACTATCCAAAGCCATCTACAGATTCATTGTAATCCCCATCAAAATACCAAGAGCATTCTTTACAAAACTCGTGTGATAGCCAACCTGACTCCATCTTGTGCCTTAATGTCATTTTGTACCTGTGCTTGAAAAAAACCCCCAAAACCCCCACATCCTGCTTGGCAGTAAACTTGCTAGAGTTGCAGGATGTTTTGTAGCTCATCTAGTATGTGTAAAGTTTCCTTGTGCCCCCCACTAACCTGCCATGGTTCTGCCTCTGTAAGATTCTGCTTGCTCTCCCCTGAGCCCTCCCCAACTGAAAGGATGATTTAAAAGGAGAAATTAAACTGTTTCCCATTGACGAGGAATCTCTCTGGGCACTAGCACCCCTCGGCCACTGGCTTTAATAAACGGGCTCGAAACTGGCACAGAGTGTGGTGCATCTCTATTATTCAAGCTCACTCATCCATAACACTAGAAAAACACAAGCATAGAATTCATATGGAACCATAGGAGACTCAAAGTAAGCAAAGCAATTCCAAGCAAAAGGAACAAAGCTAACCTGGGGGAAGTGCCATATGCCTATAATCCTAACTACTCAGTAGGATGGGCCAGGAGAATTGCAAGCTCAAGTCCAGCCTGGACAACTTAGTGAGAAAATAAAATTAAAATGGGCCAGAGACATAGCTCCAAGGTAGAACACTCGCTTAGCGTGCACCAGGGCCCAGGTTCAATTTATACTGGGAAAACAACAGCAAGAACAACAAAGAACAAAACCAGAGGCATTATCATACTTGGCTTTCTAACTCTAAAACATACTACAAAACTGTAGTAATCAAAACAGCATAGGGTTGGCATAAATATCCACACAGACCAAAGGAACAGAGTAGAACATCCAGAAATTAGTCCTCATACTTATAGTAACCAATTTTCAACCAAATATGAAGAACATGCATTTGAGAAAGGACAAACTCTTCAATAAATGGTACTGGGAAATCTGGATATGCTCAAGCAGAAGGATGAAACTGAATCAGCCCCCCTAATGAACCAAATATAAGACCCAAAACTGTGAAACTACTAGGCGAAGACACTTTGAGACTTTGGTGTAGAAAGACTGGGTTGGGGGAAGACCTCACAGGTTTAGGAAACAAAAAGAAAACTAGACAAAGGGGGTTATATCAAACTTAGAAGCTTCTGCACCATAAAGGAAATGATAGTGTTAGAGACAAAGTACAAAGGGAAACAATATTTGCAAATTACTCATTTTACAAGAAATTAATAACCTGAATATATAAGGAATTCAACCAACTGAACAGCAAAAAAGAAAATCCCAAGTAATCTGATTTTAAAACGGGCAAATGATCTGTGTAGACATTTCTCCATCGATGATAGACAAATGGCAAGGATGCAGGGAAGTGTGCACTGTGGAAAAGAGGGCAGAGGCTCCTCAGAAAACCAGAAAGCATAACTACCATGTGATTCAGCAGTCCCAATACTGAGTATACATACAGCCAAAGGAAATTAAATCATATCAAGGAGATTCCTGCTTACCATGCCTATTACGGCACTATTCACCATAGCAAAGATATTGAATGAACCAAAGTGTCCATCAACAGATGAATGGATTTAAAAAGTGGTGTTGCTAGGCATGGTGGCACAGTCTTGTAATCCCAGCACCTGGGAGGCTGAGGCAGGAGGATCATTGCAAGTTCCAGGCCAGCCTGGGCTACATAGTGATTTCGAGGCCAGCCTGGAATACAGAGCAAGACCTGAGTCTCAAAGAAAACAAACAAACAAACAACAAAAAAAGTAGTGCAAATAACAATAGAATATTATTCAACAATACAAATAATGAAATGCTTTCATTCATAGCAACATGGATGGAATGGATGACATCATGGTAATGAAATAAGGCAGACACAGAAAGACAAACACTGCACATTCTCACTTATAAGTGGACGCTAATATAGAGACTCAGAGAGTAGAATAGAGGTCACCAGGGGTCAGGAGGGTGGGGGGCTAGGGAGGAGTGGAGAAGGAGAACCAAACACAGTTGGAGATAGGGAAGTGATTCCAATGCTCTATAGCACAAGGGGGTAAGTACAGGCATCAAGGGCTTACACAGTTCAAAATAACCGGGGAGAAGAGTTTGCAGGTTCCTAATGCATCATGTCTGAGGAGGTAGACATGCTAATTACTCTGATTTTCATTATATACATGTATCAAGTAGAGTGCCCTACTCTGGAAATAAGTACAAACATGAAATGACAATTAGAATAAAAATAAAATAATACCTACACACACACACACACACACACACACACAACACACACTGCCAGAAGACTGATGCAGACTAGCAAGGCAAAGAGGGTTTGGAGAGTGTGGAATGACGGAGGGGCATCATCTTCAGTCTGGTTGGAGAGGTGTCCTTGGAGTCCAGCCAGTGACCTTGCAGACAGGGATGCTGCCTGGCTGAGGCATCACAGCAGCAATCCTGGAGCGAGGAGCTCAGGCAGGCTGGCTCGTGCTGAGACTCCCTGGTTTATGGTGCAGATGAAGCAATTATCCAGATAATCGGATCAATGTTGATAACTTCAGCAAGAAAACCTACTCTGGGAGCTGAATGATTCTGCTCGGCTCTGCCCATTGATCCAATTAACTGTGTAATTGTCCTGGGCCTACTTCCACATCCTCTTCAGAGTCTGAGCCCTGACAGGTCTGGCTTCCCAAGAAGCAGGGAAACAGCAACCATTCTCCTTCCCTGCACATAGCCATGGCTCTCAGAGCTGGAATCTGGGCTCAGCCCTCCCCTGACAAAGGGGGCCAAAGAACAGACATCGAGGAACTTCGAGGTTTTATCAGCGGAACACTAGACAAGGAGCAAGTGGCTTGAGTTCAAGGTTTGCACCTGCTCCTGGGAGACCCCAAGAAGCCACTCACCTACTCCGAGTTTCTGGTTACCAGTCTGTCCAACAGAATATGTAACAGTAATTCTCCTCCCTTCCTTACCGAGAAGTCCGAAAATGGAATGAGCTCAAACAGCAATATTCATGAGGCACATTTTATGTGCTGGAAATAGGCCTGCATGCTTAAGACCCAGAATACATCTTTACACGTTTAATAAACACTGTGGTGCTGTAAATGCCAGGATATAGGGGTGTAGGGAGCTACTTGCTTTATATAAGTGAAGGACATCAGGAAAGGCTTTTCCAAAGAGGGGTCCCTGAGAAGAATTTTAAATTTTGAATAGCAGTTAGCCAGTGAAGCAAGAGGGCACTGGTGGGTGAGGAAGCAGCAGGGGCAAAGGGAGAGTGAAAGGACTGCAAAGACAGCGGGGTTCGGGGTGCTGCAGGGGGGACATTCTGCAGATGTAGAGTCTGGCCTGGTCCTCAGGATTGGCTAGACTTGAATGGCTTCAAGCTGGGGACAGACGGGCCAGGCAGCCTTGGAGTGGGTCGCCTTGGCTGCACTGTAAGGGATGGCTGGAAAGAGGAGGGGAGGCAGGAAGTCTAACTAGGAAGCTACAAGGGCAGATGAAAGGCCAAGGAAAGGATGGGAGTGACGCTTGGAAACGGAGGAAAAGGATTCCTCAGCTAATCAGCTAGTATTCATCGGGGGCCTACCATGCACCGGGCACTGTGGGCAATGCTCCAGCCCATCTCACCAAGGACCAGGGCTCCTGGGTGCCCAGAGCCTCCCAAGCCTGGGTTCTTACCCTTTTCTTCTGGCAGGGGTCACATGCAGTCCAGGAAGACCATCTGGACAATTCACAGTCGATGGGTGTCGGGGCAACGTCCACACTCCGCACCTGTCTGCTCTTAGCCAAACTCCTGTTGGCTGTACTTGACTCAAGGAAAATTGGCTTTTCACCTCTAAACAGTTTTCATGAAAGAAGAGAGTTAAGAAGTAGAAAGGAATTCCACACTCTTCCAACTGTCCGTCCATCCATCCAATAAATATATACTTGCTCACTCTTGCAAGGCTATTAGTTTATGCTTTCAGTACAGGTTAATTCATCCAACAAATATTTATTGAACACCCAATAAGTGCCCAACATTATGGCTAGCTGTGGTCAAAGGAGTATTGAAAATCATCCATAGTAACTGGATGACCTTGGTATGATGGGGTTAATCATATTTTCTTCAGAAGGTTATTTCTAGGATTAAAAATGATAGTGTACAGTTAAATATTTTACACAGCCTAAAGTGCTACAGATGTGCAGGGAATGCAGCTACATGTATCCTTCTGGGTAATTCACTCCCCATCTCTGGCCTCTGTTTTATCCTCTGGAAAAGGAGAGCTTTGGACTCGATGGTCTTTAAGGTGCCTTTTCGTGTGAAGAGTCTGTGAAACATTTGCTAAGAACAAATGGCATTCAGGGTGTTGTGCTACAGAGAATATGCAGAAATATAAGATGCAGTTCTGCCTTTGGAACACACAGTTTGCCTTTGAACGTAAAAAGAGAAACACAACTCACAGCTTAGTGCTGCGGGACTGTCTGTGGTAGGCAGGGTTTGAAGCATGTAGGCCCTGAGGAAGAGCCATGCTTGGGGACAAGGGCAGGCTGGGTAGGGGTCAGGAGCTCCAGGCTGCAGGGTGGCAGGTAGGAGGCTGGGCCAGGAGTGCCCCCGAGCAGTGACCAGGGACAGGGACCTGCGGGAGAGAGGGGAAGTGCTCAGGTGTTGGATGAGTGGCTGGGGTGGAGGGGTGTTAGAGAGCAGAAAGGGTTTAGGGCAATGCTGATTTCCAGCATAAGAGCATGAGTGGTCGGGAACACAAGGAATAGGAGAAGGTGTGTTGAGGAAGATGGCTGAGGCAGGCTGAGCTTCAGCTGCTCATCATAGCACATTCCTGTGGATACAGTCAGGACCGAGTTCCTACATGGGCCTAGAACTTGAGAAGAGAGGTCTGTACTAGAAATACGGATCTGATGGTGAAAACCTACAGTGGAGGATGAGACCATTCTGGAGAGGAGAAGCAGAGCATGCACAAGCCCTGAGGACCATCAGCACCCCACTGTCCAGGAGCGATGGGGCCATAACAGACTCTCCAGGGCATAGGGAGTCCATGGAGGGGAGTGGGCGGGGGCGGGGACAGAGATGGCAGATGACGTCACATCTGCTGAGCAGGCAAGAGACAGGGAGCCTGACACACATCTAGAAGTTAAGGCATTGCTGCTTGCCTTGGACTGCAGCGGGTCACGAGCGAATGAGTGAGCATGTCATTGACTCTGCCCATGCCTCAGTTTCCCCATCTGTAACATGCTGAGTGTGCTGTGATGTACACTTGTGCACTGGGCACTGGGTTCCACCCACGCCACCACATCTGAACCTCACCGCAATGCCAGAAGGCAACTATGGACAATGGGCATAATTGGGACAGATACTACGGACATCTGTCCACTGTCGCCATGTGGTACACAGTGGTGCTGGGATCTGAGCTGAGCTCTGACCCCAAAGCTTGTGCTCTGTCCGTTGCCCACACTGGGTGGAAGGGCACCAGACCAGCATTCACTTCACCGGTCCCTGCCATCTCCTGAGGCCTCCTTCGTCCCTGTATACCAGACTGAGCCATTAGGGAGAGCATCACAGAATTTTCACCATCTCAAATACTCAGGATGTCACTGCAGACAAGGTCATTAACAATACATTCTCACTTGGTAAAAGTCCTAAAAGGAGGATGATATTAATCACGGTGAAATCCATCTCCATGACTGCCCCAGAGACCAGCAAAAATCGATGGTCTAGTAAAGTTGGATCTTTAACAAAAGGTCAAAGACTCCACTGGAAACCACAGGTGGATGCTGTAAAGTGGTTGCTGGAGACAGAATGTTGCACTCCCTCGGGGGGCCTTGGAAAGAGCTCCTATCTACTAATTTGCCCAGGTTTGACAAAACAATATTGTCTGTGATTTGGCTTCTCCCAAGTATGTATTTGACAGCTCTGCAGGGTACCCTCCTCTTATTTCAACTTCAAAACAGTTGCATTGTGTTTTTTGCAATGATCAGCGCAACTCGGGGCCACAGTGGAGACTGAGTGGAGAAGTGATACACACACCAGCTATTAAGAGTCACAATTATTTTCCTCTCTGAGATTTGAAAGCCTGTTAATGGGCAAGATGATCACTCACAGAAAGAACTTAGTAAAAAAGTTATAACTACCAGATCTCTCATTTTCGCACCCAATTTTCATTACCGAGGTGGCAATATAATGAAGTAATCAGCTGAATAAATGGTGTGTTTGTAAATTACACTGGGTAAGGCCATGCAGTTTATTAGTACTGCAAAATGCAAATCTAGAAGAAAGGCTAGCATCAAACTGTATCTTAATTCCTGGGAATAGCGTGGGGCTACATAAAGAACGGGTCGGATTGGGGCTTCGCCAAATGATTACTGAGCCTTTCACCCTTTTAAATTTATGTAGAGACAAACCAGGACATTAGGACAGTTTGACAAACTGGCTGGACTGCTGTCATTCAAAATCCCTTGTATGTTTTTAATTATGCAAAAGTATGCATGCTTAGAGAAGTAAAAAGTAAAATAAAATAATGCCCATCTTGTACTCAAGCCCCATTGCCCATTGTTAATCTTTGGGCACACTTGCTCTAAGTATTTGCTTTTTTAATTAAAAAATCCCTATCTATATATAGTGTTGCTCTTGTGTGTTTTCCCCACATTGTGCATTTTATTCTGTAACTTGCTTCTGCCAGTCAACATTGCATTTCTGAGGCCTCTCCATGCTGATACATAAAGAGATCTACATTATTTTTTAAATCTGGATGCTTTATTCTAAGACATATATTGCATTTAATTGATTCTTCTTCTTTTTGAGGGACATTTATATTTCCCCAGTGTTTTGTAATTACAAATAATGCTATAAAACACCTTGTGCACGGCCTTGAATGTGTGCTGCTTCCACAGAAAGCTGGCAGGGATGTACCATTCCCGGGGATGCATAGAATCCTGCCACAAACATATGACTTATTTCACTGGGTCCAAGTCTTCCCAGCACTTTCTAACAGGCATCTCTGACCAAAATAAAGATGGATCCATCAAGTACAGCAGGATGAGGTCAGCAGTAAATTTCAAGCCATCAGCTTATATAGACGGAATGCATCAATATATTTTGGCTTTCTGTAGAAATGCCCTGACACAACAAGTTTCTTGTCACACACAATTTGTTAGGCAGCTGCACCCCTTTTGCAAACTGCAGCTTTGCTCTGTGTTAGAAGCAGGCAGCTTCTGGGTGGCAGGTTTTCAATTTCTCTTCTCTGTCGTTTGCTTTCAATTTCAAGCAACTCCCCAAGACAACAGAGACAGAGAAAGTGCATAGAGGTCCAGGAAACCAGGGGCACTGTGAGGTGGAAAGGGGACAATGTGTTAGTGAAGTACTGGAAGGTGCAGACAGAACACAGGGGTTCTGGATCGCCACTCCACTTGTCCAAAAGGAAGCTGGATTTGAAGCTGTTTCCTGCTGTACATTGAATGACTCTCTCTCTGAGCCTCAGTTTCCTTCTTTGTTTGACTGTAAACAGTAGCAGCACCCTTGAATAGCGATAAGGATGAGCTAATGTGGGAGAGGAGGCATCTTGTGATCAATAACAATCAATAGGTCTATGACACTGTTACTTGATGGCAAGGTAAATGAAAATGAAAACTGTCTTTTAGCTAATGTGAAGGAGGTTTCAGCAGTTACTGCTCCAGAACTACTGAACTGTTGCTGTCTGAAATGCAAATCCTCACTGTATTCAGATCTCTGCGGAGGAATCACGGTGAAGTCAGAACGTTAAACCTAGATTCAGAAAAGAGCTGGACGTGCACTACCCTGAGCGACTCTCTTCTCTCTCAAAATCAGTCTGCCTTCCACATAGTGAGAAGAGCGCACACCCCATGCCACAGCCCTGAGAACTGAGTTAGGTCTCCCAACCCACACTCTCCTACCCTCTGGAACATCCACTCCCAAGTCCCAGTGAACTTGCGGTTGTGTAGCTCTTTCTCTCCAAAGCCTTGATGGTTCCCCATTGCCTAGAGGATGAGGTTCCTGCTGTGTGGCTGGCTTGGTGTCCTCCTTCCAGCCCTGCCCATAAGCAGCCCCCCATCTATAGCTGCTCCATATCCCTCATAGCTCCTACTGGCCTGTCTCATGGCTACTGAAATGCATGCACCACCTCAGGAACAACCAGCAGGCTCTCATGCTTCCATGCCT
Source organism: Heterocephalus glaber (assembly GCF_000247695.1). Next base: position 3,189,015 of record NW_004624862.1, on the reverse strand, counting down.
CTGCCCACCACACCCTTCACCCCTTTCTAGACCTCACGCTCAGTGGAGTTGGGGCCTCCCTCCTTGTGTCCTGTTTGCCCCCAGACGTCTCCTGCAGTGGTCCATGTAGAATGTGCTCACACACTGGCCTTCTCCAGGAGATGGGAGCTGTGTCTTTCTCATCCTTGTATCGCAGAGCCCACCTGGCAGGGGCACAGTGCTGCAGGTAGGACTGCTGTTGTTCTCTTAAGCCCTCCATTCCTTGCGTCTCACTTGCTACTCTGTGCACGTGTGCACACAGTGAAAGCCTTGACAGCCAGCTTTAGTCTCGATGATGATCCTAATAGTGAGACTCACAGTCCTGGTCTTGGAGCCACGGTGCCTACCAGGTGCTGAACATTCAGCAGGACTCAGAGCAAAGGGTGTGTCGAATGGGCACTGCCCTCACTAAATGAAGGGTTGTGCTCATGAGGTGATTTGCACTAATTTTAGGGATCGCATTAACAGTCTCTCTTCCTGTAGGAGCACTCACAAGGAGACGAGGGGCACCAACCTGAGGGTGTCTGCATCTCTTGCACCAGGAGAGCCCCAAATGGCCAAGCCTCCAGCATGTGCTTCACTGGAGTCCAAGCTTGAGCCCCCACTAAGATATTTTCTTTAGCTTGTTTTGCACCTTATTAATGGGGACTTAAAATGACGAAATAAATCAGCTAGCATTGCTGTGCACATTTGGTGGTGGGGAGGAAAGGGGAGAAGGAAGAAGGAGAAGAAGGAAGAAAGAAGGTAGAAGAGGGGGAAAGTAAAGGGAAGGAAGAGAAGGAAGAGGAAGGAGGAGGAGGAAGATGAGGAACAAAGGGAGGAGGAAGAGAAGAGGAGGAAAAAGACAAAGGAAAGAGGAGGAAGAGAAGGAGGAATAAGAGGAAGAGGAGGAGCGACCTGGAGAAATCAAAGATTAGGGCTGCTGAGCAGGGGGAGTGACTGGGTGACTCACATATTAAAACCATTCATATAAATTGGCTCTTTTTTCCCACACACAATAAAACTGTTTTTGCATAGTCAGACTTAGGCTTTGTTTTGAATACAGAACAAATATGCGAGTCTTCTCAGAGCCAGTCAGCATTATGTGGCTTCTTGTTCCCTGCCACATGATTGATCAGAGGTTCATTTGTAACTAGCACTTACCTGGAGCCAGGTAAACTGAGACAGCCCAGGGCAGTGCCGAGGAGAAACACCTCTGCCAGCGCCCTCCCAGCCCATGCCCCTGTCTTCATTCTCTCTGGGTGACAGGAGGCCCAAGGCAGCTCCAGGGCCCTGAGAAGCCTGCACAGTAAGTTCAGTTGTTGGCTTCTGGTCCCCACAGAGCAAAGAGCTCAGCAAAGCAAACAGAAGGCTGCCAGTGCCTGGAATCCCCATGGACTTCGCACAGACAGGAAACGGACCTGAGCCTGTGCCTCTGCCAGCCAGCGAGGGTGGTGGCAAACTCTGTAGCAGGTTGGTTTGTGTTCTTGTGGACAAGGCTCAGGTTAGCAGCAGAGAGGCCGGGCTATTAGGGAGGCAGTTACACTGTGGCTCTCCCACTCCTTAGATTTGGGACCACAGGCAAGTTATTTCTGTGCTTTGATTTCCTCACCTGTAAAATGATGATTAAACAAGTTAGTGTAAGGAAAGTGCATAGCACAGGTTCGTGTTGAGCACTCAGACAGGTGAGCTGGTCTAAGTAGAATGCAGGATTTGGAGTCAGTAGGGCCCAGGTTTGAATCCCAGTTTTGCCTCTTTTTAGCTGTGTGATTTTGAGAAGGGCTCTTGAGCCCATCTACCCGAATTCAAATTCTATTTTAATTCATTAGCCATGTGGCCGCTGGCAAATTACTGATCCTCTCTGAGACTTAGACTCCTCATCTGTAAAGCAGGGATAATAAATAGCATCCGCTTCACAGGGTTGTTGTAAAGGTTACATAAATATAAGTATTCCAAACACTCTAGACATACGATGTGTTCTCTCTATAAGCAAGTACTATTCTACCCAGTGTCTCTGATTCTGTCTCCTCATATTACAATTGGGAGGCTGTGCCCACCTATCATTTAAGAGTTGGGAGAACCAGACAAGGTACTGAATGTGAAAATGTTGACTAAATACCGTATCATAAAAATACAAAAATAATTGTAGAATTTCATTATATTTAGGGAAATAGAGGTGGCTTCCCTGATCTGGACAGGAGATGAAGTGGAAAAGATGATTGGTACCGGTAGAAATAACATTCCTCTCTAATATTAGCTGGGGTCGCTGAAGAACCACGGTGACCATCACCCTAAGAGGAGCTCAGTATACACTGGTGACGCCCGCTTGTCACCTCTCCCACACTCAAGGCCACAGCTAAGGCGGGCAGCACTGAAGTCTTGTGAGTCAAGGTTGTTTGATTTGAGCCCGGGGAGGGGGCATACCCACCTCATCTGTCTATTGTTCTCCATAGTTCACAGATTAACCTGCTGTCCCTCACTGACTTCAAGGAAAATAGCACCTCACAGTGCCTTTGAGCTGGCATAAGCTGTGCACCTCAAAACCTCTAGGAATGCCTGTGATTGGCTGTGATCGGGTGTGGCCCTGTTTTCACACTTCACACTCAACTTCATGCACATCAGTCTTGGTTCCAACCTGGAGACAGCGCCACCTACCTGTGGGGAAGACCATGGGGGACTGTGGTGTGACAGCACCCCGCGCAAACTCAGTGGTGATATGCAAAACACAGAGGCTCTAAAAAGACCTTCCTGATGCTGCAAAATCAACAAAGTCAACCCTAACCTGGCATTACAAAATGGATCAGCAGCCCATGGTGGGCTGATTCATGGTGGACGCTGGTGTAGTTGCTGTTGCTATCATGGGGTAGGGGAGGAACCCTGGAGGGCAGAGGTGACATGGGACATGTGAGGTGGCCCAGGGAAAGGATGTGCTGTCTTTCAACAAGCTGCATAATTTTTCTGTCTGTTTGCACATCTGTAAGGTGGGGATAATAACTCATTAATACCAGCTTCATAAGGGGTTTTGAGGTTTGAATGTATAGAACACGAATCCCTTAACCTTGCTCCTGGCCTACACCGGAGTTCTCCTAAATGCTAGACTCACTCTCTCCCCACCCTGCTGTGTCTTCCAGAGTAGCCAGGTTGGATTGGACCTTAAAAAGAAAGAGCGGCAAGGGGATGGAGAACAGTGGTGCCCTCCCATTCACTGTGCTCCAAACACAGACCCCAACCTCTGCTGCCAGACCAATCTGCATGTGTTCCAGTCATCGGCTCAAGCACAGGCACTGTCCCAAAGGGTGCAGGGGCCCTGTACTTTGACACAATCGATTGAGGTAGTTAATCGTTTGTAAACAAGCAGAACTTTGAGTTCCAAGAAATATCCTGGTCCTCTCCACGTCTGCATGGATTTAAGAGAAGCCAGGTCCTTGCTGATAGGGTTCCCCTTGGACATCCTCCACCTGCAGGACTCTAGCAGGATCTGCATGTCTCAGCAAGGGCAGTTACACAAGTGAATCCTGTGCTCTCCTTCAGGGTGTTTGGTTGGTGCTCCCTCTGCCCTAAAAATTTGCCACCTGGCTAAATGCGACTCACTGTTTAGGTTGTATGCTTATGTCATTTGGGCAAGAAAGCCTTCCCAATTGACTTGGCTGGGGTTCTTTGGTTTCAGGCTCCAATAGGTTTCCTGGAATTTTAATTTTACAGTGCCTCTGGTGCTTTCAGGTGCTGCTCACCTCTGTCTGGTCTGCAGGGATACAAATAGATTTTTCATGGACAGGTTTTAGCAATTTAGCTCTCTTCCTAGCCATCATCTTGTTTACCTTGACAATAAACCAACAACTAAGGATCATTTTTCCATACCTCTGGGCTATGGCTTCACAGCTGGTCAGTAGCAAGTATGTGGCTAGATACAAGTTTGTTCTGACCCTCTAACTCTACTTTTTCAAATTCTGAGGCTTTCTTCTGCTTCTAGAGCTTGTCGGCACCGGTTGAGATCTAGGAAAAGCATTGCACCTTTACCACTCCTGTGGCCCAGCTGCTCTTACTAAGGGGCATAGGTCTTATCACAGACTGCGAGAGGGCTTTCTAAATGGATCGTATGCCTCTAAGCCTTTAAACTGCATATAAGAATTCATAAGCCTGAGTCTATGAACCCAGTAACAGTTTGCTGTCTTTCCAAGTTTGATAATTGATTTTCCAACTTCTGCTTAGTCAATCTCCCACATTATTTTGCCATAGTAGTATTCCATTTCTGGATCCTATTTTTGTATTTGTTAGCTTTTCTGCATAACAAATAAGCCCCAAATATAGTAGCTTGCAGCAATCATCACTTAACATCTCACAGTTCTTTGAGCCACTGGAGGTCTATGCTAAGCTGAGTGGCCCAGCTGGTCTTGCCTGGATGGCTTTACTCACCTGCTTGATGGTTCATTCTGTCATCTAGTTGATGCTGGCTATTGACTTGTGGCTTCTCTGTCTCTTTCCATGCTGGTGACTCGGAAGTGGAGATAACATCTTACAGTGGAGGAACCTACACTTGGAGTCACCTGAAAGAGGACAGCCCTTCTGGCCCACGAAGGACATTGGGTGAGTAAGGATTAAAGGTTTTATGGTTTTATGTGTCTGCAACCACAGCCACCCTATATACTCTAATGCCACATTCAAAATCTGGGGTGTGTGTGTGTGTGTACACTTGCATTTTACTGTGGAAAAGTCAATAGTCCATAGCTTTCCTCAAAATGAAACAAAACATTCCTTCATGAAATGTAACTTTCCCAGCTCTGCTGCCCCTTTGATGGGAGTGTGGAGCAGTCTGAAATGTCTAGGGAATCAGAAAGGCTTAGATTATCATCTCATTTCTCCCATTTATTCCTTTACACCCTGAACAAATCCCTTAAGTCCTCTGAGCAGTGTTTTCCTTGGTTTCAAATGCTGGCTTGTGGAGATAAAACTTCAGTAATCATTTACTGAATGTCTACTAGATGTCAGGTATGGTGCTAGGTGACCAGGTCTTAAGATGAAGACGTGGCTGGTGGCCCGCTGAGGGATGAGGTGCTGAGTTCAGGGACAGAGGGCTGCAAAGTGACACAGTGATGTCTGGGTACCCTCATGTCTGTGTGTGGCCATTGGGAAAACCTTCTCAGAAAAGAGCTGGCACAACAGGGTTCAGGAGGACTCGGCAAATCGAAAGGAGGCCGTGTAGCACTTCCTAGAGAGAGGGCAGCAGAATCAAGCTCTGGAAGTGAAAAACCATGCTAGGATTTTAGGGTGTGACCCCCTCCCCCTACCTCTCTCTCAGCAAGGAGAATAGTTGCTTGTGGACCCCACATTCCTTCCTCTTAGACCCCATAGTTCCTGGATCCCCTTGCAATTATATATAGCCCTGTGATTAAAGTCTTGTAGACAGAAGATAGGGGGAAGTGATCATGTTATTTTATACCTGGTCCATAGACTATATTACCAAGTGCAATCCTACTCCTACTCCTTTACCCTTCTATCCTCTTTCTACAGACACCTAGGGTGACCATAGAAGCTGGTGCTGAAGAGAGCAGACCCTCTGGCAGTTGGGTTTCTGCATTCCACATGATCACATGGAGTAGAACTGCCCCACCCTCTGCTGGTAACAGACCCTGGTATGGATGTGGGTCCATAGGCACCTGTCCTCCGTGCCCTCTGCCAAAAATGATAGAGACTCTTCCTTAGTACTGGGCTGTCATTATTTTTTCCTTCTTATTTTTCTAGTTAGATTAGAGCTATTTCCTGTCTTCTTTTGGATCTTATTTTCAGCAGAGTGTGGGGAAGATCCTCTAAGACCATGCTTGAGTAAGAAAGAAATATCTATTATGCTAAGTTCTTGAGATTTTAGCATTTTCCTGCTACACTGGTGAGCATGACCTAAACTAAAATGCCCTCTTTCCTATAATTCTCATTCCCACCTCATAGCATGGTAAGCCTTCATGAGAAAAGGTTGCGGGTGGAAAGCAGTGACTCATGATGCAGCTCTGGATGTGGCAGAAAGGCAGTCTGTTTAGCAGCGTGGCTCACTGTTAATTCCTGGGCTCGGTTGCCCTGTGTTGGCAGATATAGGAATTATGACTCTTCTAGTATGGATATCTCTGCATGTAAATAGTGGATATATATTTCTGTGTAATGTGCACAGTTTTCTTCTGTTGTTCATGGTTTGCAAAGTGTGGACAAGTATTTGTCTCTGGCTATAGCAGGAGGGATAGTGCTATGGTTGAGATGTGGCTTGAGTATGTCTTCCAAGGTTCATGTACTGCAAGCCTGGCCCCAGCTCGCTGGTGGTGAGCTGGTGTGGAGCCTTTACAAGGCAGGGGTCATGGACTAGCCATGCTCTGGAGGGAGTAATGCTACTCTCAAGGAATGGAGTAGTTATTGTGAGAGCAGCGGTTAAAAGTGAGACCAGAGCAGATTTGATCTTGTTTGTAGATAGCCACTTTCCTCTCCATGTCTCCCCCATATTGTGTCACAGCTGGGGTGGGGGTCCTTCCCAGCATGCCAGTGCCATGTTATTTGGACACGCCCAGCCACCAAAACTGTAAATCAAATAAACCCCTCTATTTTATAAAGTACCCAGCCTCTGGCATTTTGTTCTAGCAATACAAAGCAGTCTAATAAAGAGATACAGGACACGATGTATGACCCATAGAATTTAAGAAAAAAGAGGAAGCACACCGAGATCAGGTAATCAGCACCTATGTTCTGCTGAGCACCATGAGTCAGGCAGACACAAGGGGCCCGCAGTGTGTCCCAGGGCAGACCAGGGCACAGAGGGCACAGCTGCCTTCGAAGCTTGGTCGCCACCATTCAGGATGTGCCTGTCAGTTACAGCTGGGAAGATGGGTGAGAGCCCTTGTGACTGGATTTGACTTGGGTCTTGTGATGTGGGGTTTGGAGTAGGCAGGCTGCTTGGCTCTTGAGCACTAGCTAGTCAGAGAGCCCTCACTAGTCTACGTGACAGTAATGAAAATCACACTTTAGTAATGAAAATCACACTTCCCAACAAGGGGAATATTAGATATTAACCACGGAGCAGCAGCATCTCCAGGATCACAAGTCAATGGCTCCTGAAGCTGGACAGTGCACCTGGCACCCAGCAGTTCTTAGCGTCTACACACCAATTCATGTCTATACTAGTGGCACAGTCCCCATATTTCCTACTGAACACTTTCATGGTTTCCATAACCCTTTGAACATTTTACTGACCTCATGACACCCATTCACATCACTGGCATTGGCAATGAAACATGTGAAGTTCAACCAAGAGCAACATATTTCTGTGAATTTTTTAATGTAAGTAATACTGATTGGATTTAAAAAAAATAAAACATTGAGAGTACTAATTTTCTCTTTCAAATATTTCCAAGAATGCTAGAAATGCATAAAGAAGGAAAATGAGACTCTACCTGGCAGTGTGCCACGAAACTAATTACCTTGGGGACCTTGCACAACTAGCTGGATTAGGCAGTCGCATCGATTTTGTGGATTAACTGTGGCAAATGGTGAAATTTAAGCCACTTTGCTCATCTGTTCATTCACTCACTACAATATCAAGTTCAAACTCCGTAACCCAGCAAATGAACAATTTCTCAATCTGCACAAGTCCTCTACTCTGAACTTTGTACCACTCTGAACTTTTTATCAAATCCCTTGTATGTTCAAAAAGACATTGTTCAAAGCCCACTGTGCCCTAGACTGGACCCTCTGCTATAGGGGAGGATGCAGTAGTACATATTTCCCTTGGCTCCCCACCCTCAGGCAACTTCCAGTTTCATAGAAGAGATAAATTCAAGTGACTGTATATATCTATAATTATGACTTGGGTAGTGGTAAGCAAAAACTCATGTGTTTTCCTGGCTTTGCTGGTATGGTGGATGGGATGGGCAAACATGGGACACCTCTCCTGTGCTTGTGAAGCCCCAAACCAAGGAGTGAAAAGGTTAAAGATGCAAGATTTTACATTGTGATGAAATTACCGGCAGTTTATTCTGTTACACAGGGTTTCTTTTATCTGTGTTGCCATAAGAAATTACCCTAAAGCTTAGAGGCTTAAAACATCAGCTGTGTTACTCACAATCCTGCAGGTCAAGGATCCAGGCCAGGCACAGCGGGAACGCTGGTCTCTACTCTGTGGGAGCTGGATTATCCCAGGTGGCTTTTGACCCACCCACCTCTGAGGCTGGGCAACCGAGGGCTGGTTGGGACAGCTTGACTAGGGCCTCAGATCTCCTAAGGTCCTTTTCCTCTTTAAGGGCCACTACACAAGGCCTTTCTGTATGGTCTGTGTGAAACAGGAAGTAAACATTATACATGACAGCTCAGTGCTCACAGGTGTGTAAAAGCAGAAGGTACTAAATCTTCTTAAGGCTCTAGCCTAGAGCTGGTGTAGAGGTGCTTCTATCACATTCCATCGGTTCAAGTAGGTCACAGGGCAAGTCCAGACTGAGTGCAGGAGGCGACTACACATAGATGTGGATGGAAGGTGTCATGGCCCATTAGGAACCATCTTTGAAGACCAGTTACTACATTCAGGAAGTGGCACTGCTTAGTGAGGGATTTTTTTTAAAACTACAAGTCAATCTAAAGTGCTGCTTTCCTGCCATGGAACCTGAAGGACATCCATTTAGCCATTGCTGATACAGAATATGGATTTCAGGGGTTGGCAGAACTTCTTAGCTGGAGAAGCAGGTGTGCCTCTGTACACCAGCCCACAGGGAAAATGACCTCTAGGCTCACAAGTGAAGCTGCAACTCTGATTAGGACTTGAGGCGTACACTGGACTTTGAGAATTGGCAGGTGCAAAGGTCAAGATATTTTATTAAAGGGTCCTAAGACCCCTGCTACATGGAAGTGATATAGTTCTGAGATGGAGCCTGAGAGAGAAGAGGAAGATGTTCATAAGGTGATTGATCAGCAGATCTTACAAGCAAATCAAAGCAAGAAGAAGCTGGTCCTACCTGCACACCGGCAATTCCCTTCCTAAAGAAGACCTCAAATCTGACATCAGGACCTTAGTCTGGGGTTCCCATAGTTGGCTGTATGTATTTCTGCTTACATTTGTAGTCAATCAAACATGAGGCTAGCACTGTGCTCATGCTGAGAGTGGACTCTGCAGTCCTATGTCTGGTTATAAACTTGCCTCTGCCACATACTGGATATGTGGCCTCCCAGCCAGTTACTTTTCTGCTCAGAACTGTGAAAGTGCTTAACACAGTGTGTCATGGCAGGATTTCAATAAGCGTCAACTATTGATATCATTATTGATGATGATCTGGTTAATTGAATAACTTCTCACTTACACAGCTCTTCAGCTCGCTGTACAACTCAGACAGACTCCTGCCTCTATTCATTGATGTGAGATTTTCTAGAGCAGAGTGAGCAACACCAGAACAGCAGCCCTCTTCAGAAGAGGTGTGGCCAGTATCCAAACTGGTGGCCTTCCCTGCACACGGTTGATGAACAGCAGAATTAAAGCCAAGGCCAAATTTGATGCATAGACCCCTTACTGATCAACCGACCCAAGTAATTTTATGGTTTGATTATAAATACAATATTAAGAGTTGTATAAATGTATAAATACATTTTTAGTTTTTATTTGAAATGCTACTTCGCAAGTTTCTGTTTATTTGGAAGCATTAGTCAGTATGCTGTGGGTTTACACTGATTACCTGCACTGTCAAGGTGTACAGTTATGTTGGGCCCTCCCTTGCCTTGGCCATTGACACCATCTCCATGTAGGGCAGCTATGGGCATTCCCTGTCTCCTTGAGTGACTACATCATTGGTTAAATGCACAGGCTCTGTAGGGCTGCTGCACCTACTGACTTTGCTGCTTCACTGCAGTTTTGTTGTCTAGAAAATGGGGCTAATCATACCCACCTCATAGAGCTCCTGTGGGAATTAAATAAATTCACACACATGAAATGTTTAGAACCATTCTTGGCATACAATGAGTACTCTGTATGAGCATTAGCTATTATTATTCAGCTTCTATAGCAAATGTCGAAAGGGCAGAGAGGTGGCCTTTTCCAGATGAAGACTTCCTTCTGATCTCTAGAACATGCTTCTGGATGAGGCAGAATGAAGTGGGAGAAAAGATACTGTGATTCCCATGAGAAAAGGGGGTCCAGGCCTATTCCTGCCAGCATGTCATATGTGCGCGTCCCAGCAAAGTGTGTCTCCTTCCTCAATCTGGTTCTCACCTGCACAGTAAGATGGCAATGCCTGTGGATGGGACATCTGGCACTGCAGAGCCAAGTGGGCTTTCTGAGGCAGCACAAGCTGAGGTGCTTGAGTGGACAAGCCAGTGTCACCTGCATCCCTTTAGAGACTGGAAAATAGATGATGACCAGAGACCATCTGCTAGACATCAGCTTCAAAGACCCAAAGGGCCTGGCTGCCAACCTGGCTTCTGTTCCGATGCTCGAAGAGTGCATGTTTGGGCCTCTTAAAGCCCCAAGTCTTTTGGCTGGTGTCCTCTGGGGCTGGGTGAACAAGCTGCGAGTGCATTGTGGGGGCACCGAGTCACCTGTAAGTCTGTCCTTTTCATTCACACAGGCCTATGCTGTGTGGGCTCCTTTCCCAGGCTCCTGGACATGCCCCACGTCTGTCTCTCCAGTCTGTTGCAGTGTCTGCTCAGACTGTCCACTGCTTTTGTACCCTTCTCCTCGTACTCCCACCACTCATGATTTCAGGCCTTTGTCCCTTGGAGGGGCAGTGGTTTTCCCTGCACTCATGGCCGCATTGCAGCACTTGCTTCTGGTTTCAAGAGGCAATGCTAGAGTGGCGCAGTGTGGACATTCGAGGGCCAACGGACTGAGTTTGAATCTTCATTGTGTAGCTTATTAGCATGTGACTGAGTGCGTTGCTTTGCCTCTCTGATCCTCAGTTCCCTCAACATAATATAAGGGGGACTGTCGCAGTACAGAGGTTATAAGGATTAAGGGCAGTATATGTACGTTTCCTGTGCAGTGCTAGACATGTAGTAGGTTTTCAGTATATGGAGGCTGCTTTGTGCTTTGTGACTGTTGTTGTTATTATCATTTATAATGCCCAGTCCACTTTCAGGATTGTGGGATGCAGAATCATGCAGCCATGATTCAACCAGGATCAAAAGGCCATTCTATCTTAGGGTACCCCGGGGGGCAGACTTGAGTCTGATATTCAGCCAGATTGAAGAATTTGGGCCTAATATCCTGACTGGAACACTCGTCAGAACTGGGCCTTCCTCTGACCTCCAAGCAGCCTTTTCCAGCACGGTGGGAAGAATAAATCCTGCTTTGAATCCTGCATAGAATTCACTGCTTTGAATCCTCAGCCTTGGCCTTCAAATTGCACAGGTGTCCACGAAGCGAGCTGGCATCCTCTAAATACTCAATAATTTCTAACGACCGTGATAATGACCATCCTAGCATAAGGATGGTAATAGCAGGCTGCAAAAGGCCCTCATATTGACCACAAATAGGTGTAATCATGTGCTCCCTATGGTGCCACCTGGGCTCTCACTTTTTGCCAAGCAGCTCTGACCCAAATGCAGAAACAGAAATTCTGCAGAACTTTGGGAGGATGAAAAGCACCCAGCCTCTCAGAAGGGGAGTCTGCCTTTGCTGAGGGTACTGGGCGACAGGGCAGTGGCCAGACCTTGCCTCACCAGCCTTCTTGTCAATAGTCAGTGACATTTCCCTGAGTGATTGTTCCAAGCACGTTGGTATATTTCTTCATATACCAGGTAGATTACAGAGCCTCTATTGATTTTGTGGTTTCATGTGTGAAAGAGCTGATCTTAATCTTCCATTGTTCATTTTCCTTAACCTTTTAATAACAAGATCGGGAGGCAACCCGTCAGAATGGAAATTGTTTCAGAGGCATCTTGTCACAAATATATGCCACAGACTGTTTTATATATTGGAGGCAGGCATATTTTTTGAAATAATAATAATGATAACATTTGTATGGTGAATTTACCAAGCACCGTCCTATATCCACTCATTTAATCCTGATGGCAGTCCTGATAGGTGGGAGTTATTTTATTTACTGTGATTTATTCTCTGAGTTTTCCCACGACTTGAATTATGATTATTGTCTGCTGTGTCCCAGATGAGGAACCTGCACTGCCCAAGGTCACACACTCTTTGGGCTTGGGGCTGGAGTCAGGGGTTCAAGCTCTCAAGTCCAGATGCTGCCAGGTGTCACCATATAACCTTGGATGCAAGGCGTGAACTCTCCACTGCTCATCTCTCTATCTACAAAACAGGTTGAAGCTCCCTTTCTGGGATTTTGTAAGGATTAATGATGATTTGGATAAACTATCTCCATGGTACCTAGTACCCAGAAAGAGCATCAATAAAAGCTTTTATAATTAAAATAATTATGTTACATTTTTAAACAAAGGTATGATTTGACTGGAGGACTTTATGCCAAACTTCTCCATTCTCTGTGCTGAAGAGAAATTAGAATCCTCCCTGTCCCTATGTCTTCCCTCACTTTGTAAAGTCTTAGTGAATGACAGGAAGTCAGAGGCTCTTCAGGTGAACGTCCTGAAGTCTCTGTTGATCCTGGGGGTGGAGTACAAGAGCCACTTGAGCATGGACAGCCATACCCGGGGTTTTCCTGTCTGGAACAGGGTCCAGCCAGTGGCCTGGGGATCTTGTGCAAAGACACAGCACCTAACTCTGAAGGTGGACTGTGGACCCCTGGGTGCTGCGTTAGGAAAGGCAGATATCCTCTCCATAGCGTAAAAGAGCCACACATGGAGCAGTGACAGGGATTATGGGCTGGAGCCAGAAAAACAGAGGGTCTGGGCCTTTATTCCCAGTCTTGCCACTCACAGGCTCTGAGACTTTGAGAAAGCCCCTTCCTTCGCCCAAGCTTCAGCTTTCTCATTTTGTTTTTATTTTTACTTTGTTTGGAAGTGTTAGAAGGGCTTACATTTTTCTTTTAAATTTCATTAGTACATGTTTTGCAGTACATTCATCTTACATTCATCTTAGGGAGTGGGTACATGTACTTAACACATTTGATTCTTTGTATTCCTCTTCCTCTCTTTATCTCCCGCCCTCCCTCTGTCTCTGATCCCATTTTCCTTAATATTTGTTTTGGGTTCATGTTCATGGCATATAATGATTATATTCATTGTGGGTAGTTGGTACATATACATGACACTTTTAAATTTTTTTATGTCCCCTTCTCTCTATCCTCAATATCTTGGTCCTCTTCCCATTTGTAAAAGATCTATTTTCCAGCTTCCTTTTATTAATCTTTTATTTTGCTCTTTATTTGTACTTTGGATTACTCAAATGAGAGAAGCCATGTGGTACTTAAGCTTGTATCTGATTTATTTCCCTTAACATTATGCTTTCAAGGTGTACTCATTTTCCTACAAAATGTCTCAAATTTATACTTCTTTATGACTGAGTAGTATTACATTATGTACAGAGATAACACTGCTTTATCCATGCATCTGTTGGTGGACACATAGGGTACTTCCGAGACTTAACTATTATGAGTTGTGCTGCTATAATCAAAGGTAATGCAAGTACCACTGTAATATGATGTCTAACTCTGCACTTGATCCTAGCTAAAAGACCGAGAAGCGCTAATGTCTAACTCTTTCTGGAAGATAACTAGAAGGGGAATAACTGGGTCAAATGGAATTTCCACTTTTAGTTTGGTAAGAAAGATCCATACTGTTTTCCATAGCAGTTATAGTATTTACATTCCCACCAACAATGAGGAATGGGTCCTTTTTCACTGCAGCCATGGCAACATTTGTTATTATTTGATTTCTTGATGACAGCCATCCTTTCTGGTATAAGATGAAATCCTAATGTTGTTTTCATTTGCATTTCTCTAATGGCCAGAGATGCTGAACATTTTTTCACATGTTTATTGGCTAATTATACTTCTGAGAAGCATCTATTCATTTCACTATTTCACTTGCCCTTTTTCTGACTAGGTCTTTTATTTTGCAGCATCTAATTTTTTAAAGTCCTTTATATGGTCTAGATATTAGTCCTCTGTCTGAAGAATAGCAGGGAAGTTTCTTTCCCATTCTAAAGTTGTCTCTTTACTCTGTTGTTTTTTGTGTGGAAGCTTTTAAATTGATATCATCCCATTTGTTGATTCCTGCTGTTTTTTCTTGTTGATTCTTGCTATTATTGGAGTTCTGTTCAAAAAGTCCTTGTCTACAACTATGACTTCAAGAGTTGTACCTATTTTATCTTCCAGTAGATTGTTTGTTTCAACATTTAGACCTATGATTCATTTTGATTTTAGTTTTACTACAAGGTGAGAGATATGGGTCCAATCTTCAATCCTCTGGATATGGATAGCCAGTTTTAACATCATTTGCTAAAGAGGCTGTCTTTCCTCCAATCTATGTTTTTTTTTTGGAGCCCCGGATTGAACTCGGGTCCTTTGCGCTTGCGCAGCAGGCGACGAAACCACTGAGCTAAATCCCCGGCCCCTCCAATCTATGTTTTTGACTCCTTTGTTAATGATCAAGTAACTGAATGTGTCTAGACTTGCTTCTGCATCCTCTATTCTATTCCATTGACCTTCATGTCTGTTTTTGTGCCAATAGCATGCCATTTTTTAATCACTGTAGCTTTGTTATATAACTTCAAGTCAGGTTATTGTGATGCCTTCTCCTTTGTTTTTGTTGTCCAGAATTTCTTTTGCTACTCTATTTTCTGGTTCCATATGAATTTTAGGAATGTTTTTCTATATTTTTGTGATGATTGCTATAGATATTTTGATTGGGATTGCATTAAATCTATATAGTATTTGTTTTGGAAGTATGAGCATTTTGAAAATATTGGTCCTATTCAGGAACAGGAGATATCTTTCCATTTTCTGATGTCTTTCCCAAACTCTTTTTTCAAAGTACTGTAGTTTTCATTGTAGAGGTCTTTTACCTCCTTGGTTAGGTTCATTCCTAGGTATTTAATGTTTCCTTATGCTAAAGAAAATGATATTGTTTTCCCAATTTCTTTCTCAGTGAATTCATAATTGGTGTACAAGAATGCTATTGATTTTTGTGTGTTAGTTTTCTATCCTGCCACATTGTTGAATTTGGTTATTTTAAGATTCTTTTGGTGGAATTTTTCGGGTCTTTAAGGATCATATCATTTGCAAATAACGAGAATTTGGCTTTTTCTTTTCCTATACATATCCCTTTTATTTCTTTCCCCTGCCTGATTGCTCTGGCTAATGTTCTGAGGAACTATGTTGGACAGGAGTGGTGATAGTGGGCATGTATTGCTTTTGATTTTAGAAAGAAAGCTTTCAAGTTTTCCCCATTTAATATGACGTTGGCCATTGGTTGGCTATAAATGGCTGTTATCATATTGAGATAAGGTCCTTCTATACCTACTTTCTTCAGGGTTTTAAAAAGTCATAAATGGCTGTTGAATTTTGTTAAAAGCTTTTTCTGCATCTATTGATATGATCAAGTGGTTTTTGTCCCAGCTTCTATATGGTGTACTACATTTATTGATTTGCATATGTTAAACCATCCTTGCAACCCTGGGATGAAATCTACCTGGTCATGATGTATGATCCTTTTGATGATTTGCTGCATTCTATTTGCCAATATCTTATTGAGGATTTTTTATCTATAGTCATTAAGAAGATTAGCCTGTAGGTTTTTTTTGCTTAGGTCTTTGGTTTTGGGAGCAGAGTGATACTGGCTTCCTGAAATGATTTTGGAAGCACTTATTCTCTTCCAGTTTCAGTGCAGAGTTTGAAAGAGTACACTTGTGAAGTCGTGGTTTAGGTTTCATGGCCTCAGTTATTCATGGATTTTTTCCTTAGAACCTAATTAATAATTGTTCACATAAACCCCTGAAATTTTATGGAAACTGGAAATATCCTCTACAATTTTTTTTTTTTTGGTTGGAGTAGCCAATCTGAGAGTGACATTCAGTTCTCCTTGCTGCTCATTGGCTGCTGCCCTGTAGCCTATCTCCGGTAGATGCAGCAGCATTCCTGTCTCATAACGGGGTTTCTGTACTGTGTGTAGCTATCTCAAGTGTTCTCAGTTTTGTTCTTTTTTTTGGTACCGGGGATCGAACTCGGGTCTTTGCACTTGAGCAGCAGGCAGCAATACCACTGAGCTAAATCCCTGGCCCTCAGTTTTGTTCTTAAAGCCCTAAGATCCCTAAGATGCAGAGGCGTTATTAATGCAGTATTAAATTAAATTACATAACTGCAGGAGACATAGCATAGTTAGACTTTAAACTACAGAAATAGGCATTTTTCTGACCATATATGAATTCATTGTTTTTCACAGTTTGCAGGTGCTCTAGGATCATAACCCCAGCGAATTTCAGGAGTCCACTGTAATATAGAATTCAGTAAAGAATCCTTCAGGACCTGGGCCATTCTTTGTTGGTAAGTTTTTTATCATTGCCTCGATTCCATTGCTTGTTATTGGATTTTTCATGTCTACTTGCTTTAGTTTTGGTAATTTGTATGAGTCTAGGAATCTGTCCATTTCTTTAAATTTTCCAATTTGTTGGAATACAACTTTTCATAGTAATTACTATTTTCTGAATTTCAGTGATGTTCACTATGATTTCACCTTTTTAATTCCTAACCACATTGATGTGAGTTTTTTCTCTATTTTAGTAAGTTTGGTTGAGAGTTTACTTATTTTGTTTATTCTTTCAAAGAACTAGTGCTTTGATTTATTAATTCTTTGTATTTTTTAGTCTCAATTTCATTAATTTCCACTCTGATTTTTAAAATTTCCCTTCTTAAATTTGGTTTTAGCTTGGATTTGTGGTTGTTTTCTGAATATCTTGAGGCTCATCATTAGCTTTTTTACTTGCGCTCACTTTGTTTTTCTAGTGTGAGCACCTGTTGTAATAACCTATCCTCTTAGTACTGCTCTCACTGTGTGCCAAAGGTTCTGGTGTGTTGTACTGGCATTGTCTTTTGATTTGAGAAATTGTTTAATTTCTTTCTTGATTTCTTCTGTGACACACTGGGTGTATAGGAATGTGTTATTAATTTTCCAAGTGTTTATAAATTTTCAGTGATTTCTTCTGTGATTGATTTTTAGTTTTGATGCACAATGGTCTGATAGTAAACATGGGGACATTTTAATTTTATTTTTTTACTTATTTAAGCAGACTTGTGAACTAGTATGTAGTCTATTTTAGAGAAAGTTCCATGCACTGCTGAGAAGAATATGTTGTAGTAATAGGGTAAAACACTCTATAGCTATTAAGAACATTTGTTCAAAGGTGTAGTTCAGCTCTGATATTTCCTTGCTGATTTTTTTCAGTGAGTTGATCTATTTATGAAACTGTGGCACTGAGGTCACCTACTATGACCGTGTTGGTGTTTATTTGACCTTTTAAGTCCAACATTATTTGTTTTATGAAGATACGTGTTCTGGTATTTGGTGCATATATATTTACAAGTGTGCCTGTTGCATTGATCTCTTAAGTAGTATATGTAGTGACCTTCTTTACCCCTTCTGATCAATTATATCTTAAACTTTATTTTGTTTGAGAGTCAAATTGCTACTCTTGTTTGCTTTTGAGGTCCTGGTGCATGGAATATTTTTTCCATCCTTTGATTTTTAGCCTACGAATATCTTTTTGGATTAGATGAGTTTATTGAATGCAACAGATTTTGGATTCAGAAATCTCATCTTCACATTGGTCATTTCTGCAATTTATGAATTCTGTGAAATTCTTATCTCAAGTATTTCTGTCTGACACTTTTCATGGAGTCTACATCTTTAGTAAATTTGTCATTCATGTTTTGAACCACCTCGGTCAGCTCTTCCAATTTTTTGTTTCTCCCATCAATTTTTTTGTATGATAATTACATGAACTTTTGGGTCATGTCCTCTTCAAACTTGTCAAGTTTCTTTACCTTTTCTTTAATCAATTCATAAACTTCTGCTATTTGGTGTTTACTTTTCTCTCCACTGGTGCTCCCCAGATCTATCTTGAGAGAGTTGAGAAAACTTAGCATCCTTTTGTTGCTTGTTTTCCCATTTCTCTCTCTTTCCCTCTCTCCCTCTCCTTCTCCCTCTCTCTCTCCCTGTTTGTGTGTATTCTTTATTTGTTTTTGGTAGAAAGAGCTGAGGTTCAGTAGAGTGAGAAGAGATTGCTGGTATGAAAATCTTTTTAGTTAAATTTTACCTTCCAGTGATGCATTTGTGGCTTTATTTGTCCAGAGATAGTGTGCATTCCTTCAGATATTAATTTAAATGGTTTGGACTCTGTCACTCTGTTGTGAGGAGAGAATGACTCATGGTTATAACAGTATCAACAGATCCAATAATACATCACCTATATGTGTTAAACCTTGCATTTAGACTTTCACCCTTTATCAATACTCTTTATGACCTATACTGTTTTATTATTAGCAGTCAGCCTGTGATGTTGGAAGGACAAGGGAAGGGAAGATATGGAGGAATGGGTGAGAGGGAATGTAAATCAGTAGGAGGGTGTTAAGGCTTATATCTAGATGTCCCACCAAAGCCTCATGTGGTCATAGGTGGGGATTTTCAGAGGAACCAGATCATGGATGTGTGACGTTGGGTTTAAGGATGCCCACCCTGGGTGTGAATGCTACCTGGCCAAAAGGAAAAAGGAGTGGCCCTAGGAAGTAGTTTTAGTGCCCCTATGAATGGCTTTGGCACTTCCTCTGGGATGTGTACTGTGTGACTTTAGCTCTCCAGACTGACCCCCACTGCCACACTCTCAGTTTCATAGCTTCCTCTGATAGCTCATGTCATGGAAGCAAATGCATCCCTAGCATCCCATGGCACTGTCCTCCCTTTCTTTCCCTTCCCGTGAGAAAATGCATCATTTTCTAGTTTAAGCCCTGTGTTTCCTCTCTGAGAAACCCTAAATTTCCAGACTTTTGCAGCTTGGTACATGTTATTCTGTTTGGATGGACTTCCTATTCAGACCTTCATTCTTTCCTGAGCTCATGTTGCCCTTTCCGAGGCCCATCTCAAATGTCCCCCTCCTTTGAGAAGCCTTCCCTTGCTGTTCCAAGAAGAGGAAGTGTGCCCTCTTTTGGCCCAACAGCACTCTTTCTAGGACACAGCTTGCTGGTTAGTGTGTGCCTCTCTGTTGCAACTCCCTGGCTGCCTGTCCCTCCTTCTTCCTGCCGCTGTGTGCATCTGCAAGAGAGGGCCAAGTCCTCACCATCTTGATATCCCTGGACTTGAGAACCCTGCCAACCCAGCTTTTATTATTCTGTTTCCTTTATTCCTAGACTCAGACTATTCCAGAACATTGAAAAGGGCATGATGTTCTATCATCCAACCTCTTCATTTTGCTCAGAAATTGATGCCCAGAGAGGTGTAATAATTTACCAGAAGTTGACCAGCTATGCTGAAGCTGAGCTGCAAGTCAACTTCAGAATTTCTCATTTCAGCCCAAGCCCAAGCCCATTCTCTTGATTCTACTTGTTTGGTTAACTGCATGTGCAGCTCACCTATAAAGTCTCAGGTGAGGAAAGGTGCTTCGTGTGGGGCAGTGGAGTTGATGTGACATGGCTCCTGCTCCGGAAGCGTACAGTCTAGTGGAGAAGCAGAGACCTGCATCTACCCTGCCCTGGTGGACGTGTGCCCGCTGAGGCATGGCCGTACCAAGCATCTCATGAGAGTGGCACAGAGCCTGGTCAGACTCTTCCAGCAGCTCTGCTGTGCCCTCCCCTGCCCTGAGCTGCCTCCTGACCCTGGCTCTGAACCCTTTGCTTTGCATTCTAACTGTGACAGCTGTGCCTGTCCACCTTTGGCCCCCGTTTGAGGTTTACCTTGTTCCCTTTTGGCACTCTGTACGCAGGGTCTTCATGACCTTGAGGTTCTCTCAAGCTGACTCTGTGTCCTGATAAAGACTCCCTGCTCCCCACTGCTGTCCTCCCACCGTTCCTGTGGAGGTCACTTGATCCAGCAATCACAGGGACACTGCCCTGAGATAACTTTCTTTGAGTCTCTGGCTGGTTGGTTTTATTTTGGTGGAGAATGAATCTGCTAAAGGACATTGTTCTTGAGATGTTGGTTTTCAGTGCAGCAAAATTGTAACATCATTTGCAAGAGCCAATCCTCACTCTGCCTAAAATGCCATCAGCACAAAGCTCAGGTAGTTTTGTAGTCCCTTACTTTTTGAATAGTCTTGTGTGGAGTCTGCTAGAGCCTCTACCTCATGATCCATAAACCAGATGTTTCCACCAAGCTAATGTGTTATTGTTAGTAGTCAGTCTCTTCCATTAACACTACAGGAATGAAGCTCTCTCCATCCTCCCACCAGGAAAATCTGGAATGAGCCAGCCAATGAGCTGAGCTTCTTGAAAGTCAGGTGGATCCCAAGAGGGACAGGGGGTGGGGGATGGGGTGGGGGATGGGCAGTTCAGCTGCACTTTTTTTCAGGAAGCATGGAGTAGAAAAAGAGCACGGAATTTGCAATCTGTGACTCAGGGTTCAGATTCCAGCTGTACCACTTATCCAGAGAGGATGTTTTCTGACCTTGAGCTTCAATGTCTACCTTTATAAGAGGCAAGGTGAGAATACACATATACTAGTTCTCTTATGAGAAAGGAGAAGAATGTAGGTGTGCTAACTCCCTGCTCCAAATGCTATCTTCTGTTTTAAAAAAAATGATCTGCATATAGAGGAGGTGGAAAAAAAGGGGTGGCTGGGAGAAGGCGAGGACCTGAGTGGTGGAGATAATTCATCCGCTAACTTGGAGACTCCTGGACTAGGAGGAGAGAGCAGGGCCTGGTGACAGGCCTCATGGCCACAGCTCTGGGGAACAGACAGCTGGGACTTGCCTTGTTCGTAAGGCAGGCAGGGGATGGAGGGGGCCTGAGGACTGACTTGGGGCAGAACTTGAGCCTGCTGTGGCAAGGAGGTGATCCAGTTTCCAGGAGGAAGTGGCCTGGCTCAAGGGAGCAGGTCAGAGCCCAGAAAGACCTGCTGTGCCCTGGGGAGGACTCCAGTCTCCTCTCGGCATGCGGTGAAACATAACATATGGACAAAAAACTCGAGTGGGTGGGATCTCAAGGCCAGGATCCAAAAGCAAGGCTGTGGGAAATACTAGACACGCCCAGACACTGCACTCCAGAAAACCTGGAACCTCGGAAGGTCTTAGAACATTCTACCCTGAGACAAGGTCTCATTAAGTTGTCCAAGGTGATTTTGAACTTGTGATCCTCCTGCCTTGGCCTCTCAAGTAGTTAGTATCACAGGTGCACTGCCATACCTAGCTTTGTCAAACATTGTTAAAGATGGATTTCAAAGAAGGGAGACCAGATGATCTTTTAGCAGGCTACTCCTGCTGGGGAAGTGGGATCCAGAAGAGGGGTTGAATGGACACACATGGTCAAGGTGAAGTGATCCGAATTCTCCTCTAAGGACGGCTGCAGGGGCTCACCCGGCAAAGAAGCCACACAGACGTCAGGTGACACCTGTCCCTTGCCGCAGCATAGAGGCGGGCCTACCTCACCTACTCGCCTGCCCTTGCAGAGAAGAAGCCCAGAGTCTAGGCCTGTGACAAAAGGTGAGCTAAGAATCCAGCTACGTGGCTTGGCCTAAACAGGGCCCAGTAAGCAGAGGACCAGGTCACAGCTGCATATTCGACAGCCAAATTTCCAGCTCCTCTGCTGGGCCTCAGCTTCTTCCTAGGCAGGGTGGACTGGTGACCCCTCTCACCACTGAGAGAGGATCATCAGAGAGGTGGTCCAGACAGAGGGCAGATCCGCTTCTGTTCCTTGCCAGTCATGGACACAAGACTCTTCATGAATATTCCACTAATGTGAATGTGGAGCTCACCAGGTGGAAAGCACCATCTGAGCACTGGCTCATTTGTTCCCCATTTCACTGCTCCCCAGATGAGGATATGGCAGCTCAGAGCATCAGCCCACCCGGTGACCCCAGGCCATGGTGACAGAACCAGGAGCAGTGACTAGGACTGCACACCTAAGGCTTGTGCACGTCACCACAGGAACACTGTATTCTAGCCTCAGATGCACACAGCAGCATTGTCTAACAGCTCCTTTTCTCTGCACAAAGAATAAAATGGGAGGCATACATGATTCCACTACTTGGATTTTTGCAGGTTTTTTTTCTATGCCTGTAGATGAATACATATATTTACATAACCAAATTAGGCCCATAATGTATGCATGCTTTTACACTTTGCTATATTGAATTATTACTACACACCATGGCATGGTGAAATATAGATTCTACTACATTACTTTAATGGCTATAGAGCTCCCATTCTGATACTGACTGATTCAGAAGACAAATGTAAAAGACTCGGCCCCTGTTTTCAAAGAGCGTGTCTGTGATCAGGTAGCCACAGCATTCCGTTTTTACAGATACGTCTACTCTTATGTTACTGGAAATTCAGGTTTCTATTTTTTCCCTTATTATACACCATGAGTGAAGGACACCTTAATATATACTTGTTTACTACCATGAAAATTTACATCTTTTGAATTCCATGTTGAGGATCTGAACTTTGACTTTAAACACCCTTGAATCAAACACTCAAAGTAATTAAATGAGCCTGTTTGCTCAAATCCTCACCAAGATAATCACCCTTTCAATTACTGCTAATTTGATGATAGGCAAAAATGATCTTGTTTTAACTTGTATTTTTTTGACTATAAAAATGTGTGTATTCAAAAATGCTTTGTGGCCATTACACTGCTGGAAACACAGTATACAGGAAGAAAAAATTTCCAACAGTACAATAAAGTGTAGGTGAAAAGTCTGTTTTCTCCCACTCAAGGATCTTCTCTAAGGTTATCATATGCTTAACATTACTGTACAAGGAGGGCCAGGATTTAGCTCAGTGGCACTGTGCCTGGCAAGTGCAAGGTGCTGAGTTCGATTCCCAGAACCGGGGGGAAAAAAAACAACCCACTTCACTACTGCGCAAGGCAAGGGTTTTATTTTCCCAGCCTGTAAAACAGTGGTGGCAAACCTTTTAGAGCTTTCAGTGATAACAAACAGCCCACTGTGGCATGTATGCCATAGGTTCGCCGCCACCGCTGCTATACAATGCTTGGCACATAGCAATCACTCAATAGATTATTTACTAAATGAGCAAGCAGTTTCCTGAATATTATACATTTTCTATGACACATAAACATCTACATGCGTACTTTACACAATAATAGAAATGGGAACTTACCAAACCTACCACTTAAAAATATCTTTGACACTATTTCATTTCAAAATATTTATTTCATGTATTTAAAAATGCCACATAGTGCCACAACTTTTTAAATGGGGTCCCTGTTGATGGAACATTTAGTTGCTTTCTGTTTCTTGTTATTATTTCTGAAAGCTTTTTGTATTTCTTCTTCTGGAATTGTTCATTAACGTCCTTTGCCAATTTTTCTGTAAGACTTTTTCTATAAACATTTAGGAGCTTTCTGTACAATCAGGATAATAAAACTTTGTTTACAATGTATGCTGTCTTTTCCTAATTTCCCATGACCTTTTGAAAAATGAATTTTATTTTCCATTTTAATTTTGCTTTATGATGATTGAGCCAGGGTCTCATGCTAGCATGAAAGGGATGCTACCAGCAAGCCACATTGCCAGGGCCTTCTTCCACACTTTTTATTTTGGGAAAGGGCCTCTCTAAGCTGCTGATGCCGACCTGGAACGTACAAACCTCCTTCCTCATGCTTGAATAGCTGGAATTATAGGTGTGTACCATTGCACTTGGCTCCATGGCATTTTTATATATAAACTTTTATGAGGTTAAATCTACTCATATTTTTACGAATATATAGTCTGCATTTGGTGTTATACTTATGATACCAAAGTGACACACTTTTCTAACTATCTATGAATTTTCATAAATATGTGAATAAATATGAAATATGATTTATGCTGTAAGATTGAGATCATGATCAGAATAACATTAAATCATAAATTGATTAGATAAAAATGCTTATTTTCATAATATTGGACCCTTTTCTCTCAATTTGTTCATTTAGTTTATACCATTTGACAAGTTTTCCTAGTTCTGTTTTGTCAGTTTTTTTCATCTTGTTCTTATTTCGTTAGTCTGTATTAAGTTTATTCTAGGGTATTTTGTCATTATTGGTATCATTAATGAATCTATTTTCCTAGTAAGTTTTCCAAAGGGTTATTTATAATAACATATAAATATTGATTTGTGTATATTTAAATTAACCTCCTTAATTTTCTTATTAGTTCTTACTGTTTCTGAAAGGTATTTCCCATTAGAAAATATTGTCTACATACATTGATGATGTTTTCATTTTCATATATATTTATATATGCCATTAATGTCAAGGCCTGTCAAATTATATACACACACACTATATATATATTATATATACATATATAATATATATATACGTGTATTACATCTATATATATACACACATATATATATTATACATATTCCAAGAGTGAGTCTGGTGCTGTCCATAGTCTGGACAATACAAATTGTCACAAAAGTCTCTATCATGGCCCCAATGTCACACAAAGCCTACTGCCATCTTACATAGAAAATACTTCTGCAAGGATGTCTGTCCAATATCTGTTGCTCAACCTTGGATTGTTATTAATCCTTGAATACCCTTTTCATTGATCTTTGCAGCCAAGGATTATTGTCTTTGAACAACTTAAGTAAGCTTCCTCACTTTTCCTTTGAAAGTTCCCTTTTACCCATCCCCTGTGAATACACTCATGGTTTCCATGACACTCATTTTTCACATTGCAGGACTCCTTGCTTACTTCCAAATGAGGATCGTTAGTTGTTGGAGAGACTCCCTGTTTGTTATGTAGGTTGACAACAGTTAGATACCCTATTTCTTTTCATGTATTTGTTCATTGCATTGCCTTAAATTTTAGAACAATGTAAAATGATAGAGGCAGTAGGTGGCCTGACCTCTAATTTCCATGAGGGTACCCCTTATGTCACTGCTAAGCCTCGTAGTAGTCATTGGTTGGGGACAGGTGTCCCATGGAAAGGGAATATGATGATAAATCTAGTTTTCAAATATTTTCTCTTGAAGAGATTGATGAATTTGTCAGTTGTCTTTCTGACATCCAGTATGAAAGTTTCTTGACTTAATTGCGTTCCAAGAATCAACTTTATTTATAGCTGTGTTTGATTAGCTAATATTTAATTTGGAAATTTCTGATTATCCATTAGAAAGATTAGGCTGCAATTTGTACAACTTGTTTTGCTGTTTTATTATTCTAGCTTTGAGATGTGAATTGAGAAATTGATTTCTCTGTGCTATGCAACATCGTAAATAGCACATCATTCTCTGGCTTCATTTCTAGCCAGTCCGGGTACATCACGGTCATGGGCCCAGTCAGGGCTGCTAATGCCCTTCCCTCCAACGCTAATGCTCACCTTCTCATTGTGCACTCCACTCACTTCCTCTCATCTTGCTAACCACCAGTGTTCCCTGCTAGCCTTATTCCACCCCCCCACTGTCACCCCACACCTGCACCCCAGCATGATCCTACTATTCTTCACTTGCCTGTGAACCTGTTCATCCACAGGAACAGTCGTGGATGCATATTTAAAAAGGTTTCTGAAACTCTAGTGCTCATTTACAGGACCAGGGGCACAGCATGTGCATAATAACTCTCTGCTATATGAAGAAGGCCATGACAATTTCTCTTTAAACTTTGCCAGTGAAGTAAGTTCACAGATGTATGTGTGTGTGTGTGTATATATATATATATACATCTTTGCCTTTCTTCGTGTACACTTCCTTGCCTTTCTTTGACAGTAAAATGGAGATAATAATCACTGTCTGTCATTTTGCACACTTTTAGTTGCTGTACTGGGATAACAGATATAGAAATAGTAAAGCATAAAAGTAAAAGAAATAATTACAAAAATAATAGCTGTCAGACTTTCATTGATAGTAACCATAGGCAATGCACATTGAGCATTCACTATGTTCTAGGTACAGATTTATCAAATGTATCTCTCATAACAGTCCTCAATTTGACATGTGAGTGAACTGAATCTTCGAGAGTGTATGTGACTTCTCAGGGTTAAACAGTAGGCAAATCATGGAGCCAGAATCTAAACCAAATCTCTGAATTCAGAGTGCACTCTATGAAAAGCACTCCGCATTTGCTTTCCAGTAAAAACAGAATGCTCCACTTAGGAAAGAGATAAATAACGAGCACAGGGTGACTATTTGGTCAGATACTTTATTTCCTAGGTGCTGCCTCAGTTTAGAGCCTATCAGAAAGAAAGCCACCTTCTTGACTTCAGCACAATTTCTCTTTCTTTTGATGAAAGTGGGCCTTATCAACTGAGGTTTCTCATCTTTAGATTAAGCTACGTTGCTCTAATCTCAAGGGGTAAATGCAGGCTGCATGATGGCTGATCACCTTTCTTGTTCCTTCTGTGCAGATCAGAAATGGCACAACATAGGTAAACGGAAACAACTTCCATTTAATAATTAAGTTTCAAGATTCTTGAGCTTAGACCCTGAGCTACAGGTGAGTGGCTCTGACCTGTAATCTGAATGAGGTAGACCTCTCGGTTCCTCTACCACCCACCCAAAGGTGAGGTGCAGGAGAGCTGCTGAAAGTACAGTATGAAGAAAGACAGCTTGGCATTTTCCTCCTGACAGTGTGCCTGCTTTCAGGCCTGCTTATTCCATCTCCAGCCATTCCTGCTTGTTCCCCACTCCAGGCTGTGACCCCAGTGTGAGTGACAGAAGTGGCATGAGGTTGTTCAGAAGATTAAAGACCCAAGTCACCAGAGGCCGCCGTCTTGCAAGAATATTTAGACATTTTCCACTTGGCAATCATTAATATTCTTCAGCAAAGAATGAACAGAAAGCCTGTTCAAAAAGGCTCCTTCTTCAGATCTCTGTACCTTGGAAGCTAGAGTGAATGTGAGGGTTTTGTTTTGAAATTAAATATTCATTAGACTGGGTTAGAGCTATTACTGTTCTTGAGAATAAAACTGGGTTTTCTCTTTGTTTTAAGTTAACTACAGTCACTTTACTTAAGACTCAATTTCTGTACTGAATCAGTCAGGGTTACCGCATGGTGTGATTTTTATAATAACAGATGCAACTTGGAATTGAATACAGGAATGCTCAAGGTATTTTATAGAAGGTGCACGAGCAACTTGACATTATCAGAAAGAAGTGCTTGCTACACAGTAGAGGGGAGAGGCTTGAGGTTCGGCCTCTGGGGGAAGAGGTCCTGCTCTGTTAATCTATAGCTGTTCCATAGCGTCTGTCTCTGAGTTTCACTCTCTTAGGCTGTAAAATGGAGGGTATGTTTCTTTTCCCTTGGGGTTTGCCTACAAATTTGCAAATGCTAGCTAGAAAATGAGTGGTCCGGACAAAGCAGGGGCACACAGTGGTAACCATTATTCATATTTTAACACAAGTACTGAGAACTGGTCACTCAATGGCTTGAAAGCTTTACATCTGTTAACTCTCTCTTTTTAATCTTTCAGGCACCATTGCTTCCATTTCCCTTGAATTTCAACATCTTTTAGAAGCTTCCAAAGCTTTGAGGGTTGATTTCAATGAAACCTGTTTTTATTCTAGGCATTTTTCCTACTGTCACTCTGAGTAAAACAAAAAACATTTACTGTCAAAACAACAAGGGTTTGCTCTCAAGCACAGAATGAAGGCAGATATGTCTGCCTGACATTTTGGCATACGCCTAGCAGCTAAATAGGATACCTTTTCATTTGTCACTTCTTTAAGATTCATTTAGGGTAGCGAAGTAAATCACTAGCACTAGTTTCAGCTAAACTTGAACAAGCTGGGCAAAAGATTTATTCTTTCTTGTACACACACACACACATGCACACACACACACACACCCCTCCTAAGGTGCCAATTAAAGAAGCAACTGTATATTTAGTAACAAGATAGTAGGAGCTAGTGGATTTTTTTACTTTAACCTGGAGGAACTCAGGAATCTAAATTATGACCAAAGGTCAACTAGAGGTCTGGAAGTTGACATAGGAGACCAGTGGTTTTCCATAAATTATGTAAGCCTATTTAAAACAGTGAATATCCAACTGTTGTTAAAATTGGAATCAACTATAAGTAAAGAGACTCAAAATTGAAACTGCAACTCTGCCATTTGCTAGCTGGGGAAGTTAATCTCAGTTTCCTTACATACTGGCAATGGTACCTATTCCTTTCAGATTTTTGTTTTTGGTACCAGGGATCGAACTCAGGACCTTGTGCTTGTGAGGCAGGCGCAGTGCCACTGAGCTAAATCCCCAGCCCATCCTTTCAGGTTCTTTAGAAAATTAAATGGGGCAATGGATATGAAGTGTCTAGAACCTATCAGGCACATACAAGGCCAGATTAAAGGTTTATGTTTATGCAATCAATACAACCATTTCCGGGTAGATGTGGGTTTTTTCACATCTCAATGACCTATGGTAACTCTGTCTATAAATTGGTTAATTATTGAATGGATAAATGGATTTAGTTATAAAAGGAAATAAAAATCACACACATGTACATATATACATACATATGTACACACACATATACATTTTTTGTTCTTCAATACACATAAAAGTCAAAATCCAGCTTCAGACCTTCAAACAAATGTGAACATGTAGAAAATGTGAAGGAACAAAAAAAATCTTCCTCCCTGAAGGCCCTCAAAGCAGATGACCTTGAAATGAATGATGAAGAACCCCAGGACAGTCTAGAACAGTGATGGGGAAACTTTTAGAGACTGCTTGCCCAAGACTGTTTTGCAACCCAAAAACCTACTTATTTACTGCCAAGTGCCAACACTGCAATTAAACCTGAATATCCGATGCTTAGCTGCTGGAACGACTCGGCTCGTGTGCCGACAGAGAAGGCTCTGCATGCCCACTGCGGCATGCGTGCCATAGGTTTGCTACCACTGGTCTAGATCAACCTTGGTTTCCCAATCTAGTTTAGTAGATTTTTTTTTAAAGAAGATACCCACCCATAGAGGATCTTCCCCATCTCTAAAAGTCTCATGCTACATGTGGCCAACCCCATATCTTCACAAGGCTTGTTGGTCCTAACATCTTCTTTCCTTGCTATGGCTGCTTTTCCAAGCATAGCAAGTGCCTGGATTCAGGTGAGGGTGGAGGATGAAGTGGTCTAATGTCCCAGCAGAGCTTGCTGTTTCTAGCTCAGGACATGGGAGACAGAGGCTATCCTCTGGTCAGATGAAACCTCAGGCAGAAATGAACTTCTTTTCAAATCTGTCACCTGATTGTCCAGTGGAAGCTTGTAGAACAAAACCAGGCTAAGCTGTTGTTCTCAAACATGTTTATTTGTAACAGTTTTACATGGCGTGTTACAGAAATTAATGGAAAATTTCTAAAAATTTCGCTGCTCTGTTGAATGCATTGTACATAAAGTTAAAAATAATGTGTCCATATATGTTAACAAACTGTCATCTGAGGTAAAGTTAAAGTAGGTCTAGAAATGTACTGCAACAGTCATTTTCTCTTTCTCATCTTTATTAAAAAAATATGTGTCAGAACGCAGAAATTGAAATGAACCAAACCCACAGAGTAAACATTTTTCTTTTAAAAGAAGGTGCCCGGTACGTTACATGATGGGGTTTCAGTAGACACTGGAATGAGTATGAACTATCAAAAAGGTCTCGGGGCATGTAAAGACTGAAGAGTTCTGGGGAATGGGGACAGAATGACAGGTGGCATTTCCCTGGTTTCAAAATTTAAAGTGACAAATTTAGTGCTAGTGAAGGATGAGGAATTAACAGTTGTACACGTGGGTTTTCTATTGATCTAACCAGAACTATGCAGGCTCCCCATGCTCTTTTGGTGTTGGCACCTCAGCTCTTGTTTGGGAATGACACTGTATTCCTGGGATAGGGTGTAGTGATTCTGGGTTCATGAAACAGTGCTTGGGAAAAGAAAAAGCAGAATTTTGCCAATGAGAATATAGATGGCAGTTTCAAATCTCAATTTTCTTTCCCTCACTGAAAGGCATCACACGAGCATCTTCTTTCGTCTCAGACTCAGCTACATATTCAATCACGTTCCATGATGATGACAAGTCCACTGGGCTGTCACCTTCTGCTCTGCAATTAACTCCAGACAGTGTACCTGATACAGCAACATCAGCCAGATTCACCATGCACGTGTCAGAAGTAACCCCAAGAATGGGAATAATGGTGTGGTACTTCAGGACAAACTCAAGACGGCTGTACTGGGGGAGAAGATAGCACCACTTGTAAAGAATCAGAATCACAGACACAGCAACAGAAGCAACTTCCCCGCAGGACTGCCTATCACTCCCTATCTCCAGAACATACCACTGAACTGGCTTCGGGACAGCCCACCTGGTTATCGCACCTTTCCCTCTTTCTGCTTCAGGTGATGGGGTTACCTTAGCATAAACTGTATGCACCTTCCCGGGGAGAAATCTTGTGGCCCAACATGTGACCGCTTCAGAGGTCACTTGCTGTTTCTTAAGACTTTCCACATTCGGATGCTATTTACATATATTCTCTAATGGACATTTGCTTGGTTTATCTACTCAGAGAAAAAACTAGATTCCAGTGACCTGGTTGTATAAAATGTGGTCTTCAAATAATAACAATCACTTTGATGTATCACTTTGTTTTTGTCTCATCAGGTGTATAATCATTTTAAAATCAATCTTCCAAATCATTTTTGTTTCTATTGATATGGAGACCCTAAGCATACAGGCCTATTTAAATGAGCCATATCAATGTAAATTCTACTTTTCAAAGTAATAATGATTATCCCCAAATCCAATTAATTACATGATTCTTGAAAGTTTGCTTCTCGTTGTTAAACCACTAACTGTAATATACCGTGACTGCATAGGAACATCAGGAAAACACATTTGACCTGTATAACAATTCTCTGTAGGGCAAAAAATATATAGATTCTTTATGAAAATCATGTGCTAAGCATACGAACCGAACACTGCACTTTTTGTCCCATAAATGTAAAAACAGGAAGCTTAAACCCTTCTGTTTCACATACAGTCCAGTGACTTACGGGCAAGTGGGTGGGAGTGGAGAGGTGGGAAGGTTTTGGAATCTGTAGGCCAGGCCTTGTGAACGCGAATTCCGTTTTCCCTGTTCTGCACACAGGATGTGCAGAAGGGCTGGATTATGGAGTCCTGCGCCCCTTCCGGTTCTCTGGCTGCTGATTGGCCAACTGCTCCTGCCAGCTGTCCCTGAACTCCGGCTTCCTAGTGTATGCTCCAGAGTAACATCTGGCAAGTGAACCCATTCATTAAGTTTGTCACACCTTGCACTCAATCTGCTACCTTCTCTACAGTGTAATGGCATTATTAAAAAGCATTTTCATTAACATTTATATTTACAAAAAAAAACTGACAATTTTTTCATTAGAACTCCTTAAAGCCATTTCCCTTAAATATTTAAAGAGTTTAATGGTAAGGTTTTTTTTCAAGTTATAAAATAAAAATCCCATTCAGATTTTCTGATGTACAAAAAGAGATAGAGATGGACCATTTTGACCACAGAATCAGTTTGTTATGCTGAATGTTTATGTTACCACTGTTCCATCAGAAAGCTGGTTTTTAAGATCCAAAACCATGTGACCAGAATTGTACCAGAATTATTTGGCAAATGACTTTTCTTTGAAAATGGCACGTGGAGAAGACACTTGTCTGCATAGTATCACAGCAGCAAAGTATCGGAAAAAAATAAAAATATTATTTTATTGTACTCAGAGTTTAGAGCTTCTTAGGAAATTAGATGCATTTTTCATCTTTCTCATCAATGGGGTTTGATGTCCTTTCCTACTCACAGAATGAACATTTGAACCGAAAACTGTCTTTCTTCAGCAGGGTGCAGAATAACAACAGGGTTGTTTTGGCAACGTTCTTGTTCGTAATGAATAGTCAACCACTTATTTGTCTTGTGATTTTAAGTTAATTCACTCATAAGAGGCTTTTTCTTCCGGTTAGATTTCTTCACCCATATCTTAAAAAAAAGTCAAAAGCAATACAAAATTTGTACACCCATTAATTTTCAAACATGACAAAGGAAGGAAAGGGGTAGAGAAATGGCAGACCAGGCCCTATGGGGCGATGAGCAAACACTGTCATATGCCAAAAGGCATACGGAGGATGATACCGTGGTCCCAGAGGAACCCTTGCTTTTTGCCTAAAAAAGTCAGCGCCAACCTTGCTGTAATTCTTGGATGTCTGTCACTCCAAATCTTCTGTCTCTATAGTGGTCAACAAGTAGAGAAAACAAAGCAGAATTAGGATTTCAAATTCTGGGTCATCTTAAACCCAGCTAGGAGAGCTTAGAATATCTGTCAGGTAAGCATTTGCTTGACTTGTGATTTAATGTTGGGTGTGGCTTTTTAAAATACTTTTGTGGGTTTATTATTATTATTTTTTTGTGCTGCCATATATATCTGCCATCGGTTGCCAAAAATGTTGTTCCCTCTTCGAAATGAGTTCCACTGGGCAATTGTGAATTTCTCTGTGGAATGAGATGAAGTGGAAGAATACAAGAGAGCCTGTCCAGATGTGATTTCCATGCCAGGCTTGATACACCCACCGCCAACTTGCATTGACACTATTTCTTAGGTCTGTTGATCTTCGCATAGAGAGGCTCTGGCTCCTGTGGACAGAGGGACAAAGTGAGGCCTGTTCTTTACCACGGAGGAAGGGGGGTGTTCTGACATAGCTTTAGGAAGGAGGGTTTGAGATCAACAACAGAAAGGTGACAGTGGATGATGGATGACCTTGGGCTAGTTTGGGATTATTTGATCATGCATACAATTTTGGCAAAGATCTACTCATCCAGTTCTAGCCTTGGTTTTCAAGCTGAGACTGAATTCCCTGTTAGAGGAATAGCACGGTACAGTAGAGAGAGCTGGATATGCTGTGTGCTTTGGGCAAGCCATACTCTTTGTGAGCCTCAGTTTCTCCAACCATGAACTGGGAATAATACTGTTTATCTTGTAGGATTCTTGAGAGAATTAGAGATAACCTGTAAAAAACATCTAGCTCAGCACTTGGTAGTATCAGGCCTTCAGAGAATGGTAACTATGGCAATGAGCCACGTGGACATTTTCCCAACACAGTTTAACAACTGTCTTCTTGGAGACCACTGACATGGTACTTCATGTTGCACTTTGTCCCCAAGAGCGGTGGTGACCGGGTGTGCTGCTGAGCAGCACAGGAAGGGCCTTCACTCTTAATCAAAAGCTCTGGGATTTGCTTTCATTCAACCAGTCTCAGGTTTGGCCAGTACTTTGCCTGTGTGGACGGGGCCACCCTGGGACACATACAGGGATTCTTACCAGCACAGTACAGCAACCCTGCAATCCACCCATGGTGACAGGAAATGATGTCTGGCCCTGTGGAAGCCATGCCAGCCTCCAGTCCACACTGAGGTGGCCCAGCACGCACTGGCTAAGCAGGTCAGATACATAGCCTCTCTTAGGCAGGCACGGGCCATCAGCTGAAGTTGCCCCTGGTGCCTTCTCTCTCTGTGTCAGGACTGAGCAGGCACGGTGACGTCTTAACTTTGCTATCTTTCATGTTAGCGTGCCTCCTACCAGGTGTGCACAGGTGCCTTTCATTTGCTTATTTTTCTGAATCTCCCAAATGAATATATATATATATATATATATATATTTTTTTTTTTTTTTAGACAGGGTCTCACTATGCAATCCAAGCTGACCTTGAACTCACTATGTAGCCAAGGCTGGCCTTGAACTCATGGTGATTCTCCTGCCTCAGCCTTCCAAGAGCTGGGATTACAAGCATGGGCCACCACTCCCAGCTTTATATTTTTAACTTTTTTACAAAAGCCTTGGAAGGTAGGTGGTTTATATCTTTGGCAAGTAAACAATCAAGCACAGAAAAGTGAAGTAATTTATCTATGGTCACAGAGCTAGTAAATTTGGAAACATGAGAAATGAAAATAGAGTCTGGTGATTTTTATAGTTTATTACAATAGCTTCAGGGTGGGAGACACTAGCCCTTCCACCTGTAGAATGCTTGAAGGTTTATAAATCAATATTTTATCTTATTTAACAGTCCTATGAGCAGCTTTTATCCTTTCCGTCCTATTTCACAATAAAACTGAAGTCCAGAGAGACTGCAGTCTCAAGGTCACTGTGCTACCTCTCGTGTGGAATGTGTCGTCCTGCTTGGTCTATGCTATCGAGTGCAAGTCGCCTAGGAAACAATGTCCCAGCCCAACGCTGTGCAAGTAAGGATTCTCAGCCCCGCACAGAGAACTCTGGCTTCCCTGGAGTCCTATGAGAGCAAAGTCACCGCACCAAGAGCGAAAGGCAGGACTCCTGCCATCGGATCCAAGATGTCTTCTTCTAGGACTCATTCTGTGTGCATTCTTCCAGGGAGAGGAATGCCTCCTGCTCTGTAATGTAATTCAGGGCCAGCCAGTCCCTCCAACATTTCACCTCTGGACTTCACATTGCCCTTGGAAATGGAACAAATAGCGCATCCCGAAGGATGGAAGCCCATTTTGATTAGGGTTCCCACCAGCCATTCTGCCACTGGACACACAGGATCACAACACAGTAGGTCTTCAATAAGGGCACAGTGAACTAGCGAATGACTATGATATGGTTTCTACTTTCCTTGCTGTTCGGATCCCTCTGTCTTAAATAGACTTCAATTTGGCTTTATTCTTTCAAAATCAAATTGATGAAAATGTACAGCAAGATGATTTACTAAGTACCCAATCTATTTCTTGCCAACACCTTGAACTGTTCCCAATAACTGTTGTAAAATTAAATGTAAAATTTGTTGTGTATGCATCCAGGGGTGGGTGTCCAAGATGGAGCAGAGAACACTCAAGAATAGCAAACAGAAGAAGCATTTCCTTTTTGCCTGTGCTGGGTTTCAGGGATATGTCAGAAGGTTTCCTGGTAGACCTTTATTCTCAGCCCATTCTTCTTTTTGGATGCCCTAAGAAGTCAGGCTGCCTTGATCTCACCCTACAATTTGTTCTATTCTAATTTTGGAAACTAATTTATCCAACTGAGAATGACACCTAAAAACAGAAGACGACAGCAGGCTCAGACAGGGTAATTAATGCCACACTGCATTAACTTTCTGCAGCTGAGACAAACATTCACACATCTCCTTGCCGGAATTTAACTTCAAATACCCATCGCAACAGCAGTAATAACTGCAGTCAACTCTCAATTATCCCCACTAATGAAGGGGACCGGTGGTGTGGAAAACCCCAAGCAGCAGATAATCCCAAAGTCTGACATCGTGATGCATTATATGCTTAGGCAATAGCTTTCCTTTCCTTGTTACAGACCTGTGACTGTCTGAGCTGGAGGGAAGCTAAGAAATCATTTGATCCAGAAATTTCCAACCTGGTTTTCTGGCAAGGTCAGGATGGAGTCTTCAAGTGACGTTCGTTATTCCAAATGCCTACACAGAATCACACGTGGACATACCATGCTGTGGGGGATTGCTTGGTTTCTTTTGGTAGATGTGTCTACATCTTTGCCCTGTTCAAACCCCTTAAAGGCCTCCAGTCACCCACAGAGTAAGGTCAAAGTTCTGTACCGGGGCACACAAGGCCCATTAGTCTCATAGTCCATTAGAGCTAATAAATACCCCTTCTAGACCATGAATCAACACTCAGCCGCCAGCTGCATGAGTCATGTTTAAAACAATCTTTCTTCTTGCCTGTGACAGAACGATCTTTCTGGCATGGATTTGGTCACGCCAGTCTCCTGCCTAAAGCAGGCCCCCGACTCCCTATGGCTACATGATCACGTGCACACCTCAGTGGGGGCGGGCATTCAGGACCCTTCCAGTGCTGCTCTGTCCTCCCCACCAGCCTCACCCACTTCCACTCTTCCCTCTGCCTGACCATCTCAATGCTCTGCAGGGTGCACCCCGACATGGCAGGATTTTCCCATCTCTGAGCCGTTGCTCACTTTCTTCTGCCTTCAGGCCTTTGTTCTCTATGAGGATCATACTCTAAGGCCCAGCTCAATCACAGAGGCTTCCTGGGCTCTGCAGGTGAAGGGAGCCCTTCTGCTCCTGGACAGTGGCAGGGTCCTTGGCAATCACTGTCTTCATCCTGTCCTAGCATCTCCGAGTGTGTTCTGTCCTGAGCGCCAATGGGTCTGGTGTGCCAGGATCCCAAATTCTGAACAAGAGGCGAACCCACTACCAACATGGAGAATGAAGACATGGATGAGCAAATGCATGATTCTTTTCTCAACAGGAGTTGACCAACACTTGGGAGTCTTAAGTTGATCTGTGATTCTGACATATTAGTATCTTCAGAGGACCACAAAGTAGATGGAACCATGCAGCAGTAAAAACTAAAACAAAGTCAACCCTAAGTTAAGTACCCTATGTGTCTGGGAGGTGCAGGGAAAGACTGAACGTCCAGAAGTCTGAGGTTGGGAAGGACTGTTCTTCCTGCTGCTGAAGGCCACCAGGAACACACCTGTCCTGAACAAACTGGGTTTACTCCTTGTGCACAGAGGAGCATGGTGGTGGAGACAGGGTGAGCAAGGACTTCTCGTCAGATCTGGGCTGATGTGAGATGATTTGGAGAAAGGTTAAAGTGCAGGGTTTTTCTGTGGCTCAAGAGAGGGCAATTCTATGGTTATCTCAGTAATTCTTATCTGGAAGGCCAGAAGGATGGAGCAAGGCTAAAGCCAGGAGAGAGGAATGTTTGAACATTTTCACGGTTTGGATGCTCTTCATGATTCGCTTGTGCTTGGCCATGACTACTGAGGGATCTTAACATGTCGTGACCTGTCTCAGGCCCTGAGGGGCCTTGCCTGACGCTGATGTATGTGAAACTCTAGATGTTCAATAAGAGAACACCACCACTTGGTTAGGGCTGTGATCTCTCTTCCTCTGGAGAAAGCCCAGGATTCTTGTACTCAACCCCCGGGGGGCCAGTGTCCTCATGTGGGAGAGGAGGTGGCGGTCCCCAGTGGAACAGGTGTGGAGGGTGAGGACCGAGGGACAACACAAGGTGCTCATTGCACACACAGGAGCCTGGGCCCTGGAAGACATCCCCAAAGGTGAGGGCCTGCCTCTGTGCCCATGTCCCCTTCCTCTGTGGAAGATGGCTGCAGGGCCAGCAGTCACCGGTGGGTGTCATTCCAGGTTGCTGCTTCTTTGCAGAATATAGATGCTATTACAAACAAGCTCTCAGTTAGGAAATTTAATAATGGCACTGAATCAGCCCAGAGAAAGTGTGCAGAATGAACATGAATATGGAGTTAACCCACAGGCCTGGCTGTAGGCCACGTGGGTAAGGGACTGCTGCTGTTTGCAGACCATGGCATGAGTTTTATAAGTATGAATTATGTGCCCACATATAGCAGCCGAGTGAACTCCCAGAATTAGAGTAATCACAGCTTCTGTGTACAGAACTTTCCCAGGCTGGGAGGAGCTTTCCTCTTTCACATTCTTCATCTTGCTTGGGCTTCGCATTGGGGCTATGCCTTTGGGATTCTGATCTCCACAGCACATGAGCGTGGGGTTGCAGGTTCAGTGACTTGTCTAAGGTCACTTGGAACAGGGCAGAGCTGGGACATAATCAGGTTGTTGTTGTTTGTCTTAGCTTTTTAAAATTGTGGTAAAATGTAATATAATATTCGCCATTTCAAGTGTAGAGTTCAGTGGCATTAATTATGGTCACAGTGTTGTGCAGCCATCATTACTAGTTCCAAGTCTTTAATTACCCAAAACAAAAACTACACCTATTAAGCAGTAACTCCCTACTCCCTCTACCCCACCCCTGGTAACTTCCAGTGTCCTTTCCAACTCTACAAATTCACCTGACCTCCTTATTATTTTAAAAATAACTTCGCTGAGGTATAATTTACACACAATGACATGTACCCATTTCAAGTGTACAGTTCAAGGAGTTCTGACAAATGCATACACTCATGCAAGCTACAGAACATTTCCTCACCCTAAAAACTTCCCTTGCATCCTTCTCTGCCAACCCCACCCTGCATTTGCTCTGTTTCAGAGTTTCCTGTGAATACACACAGGTCTTTTGAAGCCTGCTGTCCTCTTTAATACCGTGTGCCCCCACTCACAGAATGTCAAAGCTAGAAGGCCCTTGGTCTGACAGCAACTTTCCCACATGAGGAATCTAGAGTCTTGTATGTGAAACAAACCATGTGGGAGACAGTGGAGAGCCAGGGAAAGCTCAGGGTTGGGGCTCCCATTTCTGTGCTGGTTTCCTAGTTTCTTCCCCTGGTCCTAGCTCTTTGACATGAAACAAAAAAACAAATAGTTTCCTATACGATATTATAACAAGCCCCTCCTGGAAGCCACCTAAGTTGTGCTTATTATGTTATTCCCATTTAATATTTATTGTATTTGTTTTGGAATTTTTGTCTACACCTAGCAAAGGTAAGTCAAAAGAGAGCTCTCTCGGGAAATGGGGAGGGGACATTGCATGCTGAGAAAGGTGGTCTCAGAACCTGGTCAATGGGTGCCATGCAATTTGCTTGTTTGGAAAGTCCATCTGTGCCCAAGCCGGAGGGTCTGAGGTGAGACTACGGCAGGCAATCCAAGTTAGGAGTCAGGCTGCAGCTGGGAGAGGAGCAAAGCTTGGGTCCTTCTGCATTGCTCTGGGCAGCAGCAACCTCAGCCTCACAGTCTTTTAGCTCTAACATTCAGGCTTAGCTTAGCTTGTGGGTGTGTGTGTTGGGGGGGTGTTACATTTCCTGGTTTGGCAAAGGAAAAGCTGGTGGTAGCCAGGAGAGTGGAAATAAGACAGAAATAACTTAAAGTTCTGCCTGAATCCACGTGTACATGGGTTATGGAAAATGCATGAGTTTTGGAGCCACAAAGATTTCAGCAATCTTCCCCACTGCCTGCATAAACAGGGGGGCATTTCATCCATCCAGGCCTCTGTTTTTTCACCTGTAAATGGAGTTTGCAACCTCTGCCTTATGTAGTTGTGAGAATAAGTGAGTTCGTCTAACATGGTGGGAGTTCTACCTTCTTTTTAATAAAAAGGCAAAACAAAGATTTCTGACCACTTTCAGCCTAAAAGTTTGGCTTTTGGGGTAGAAAATTCTTCAAAATACTAAAATATAATTTAATGATTAAATAATTAAAATATCATGTAATGATTATATTTTAGTAATGGATGCTGCCTAATGCACTAGCTTCCTAGAGTCTCAGGCACTGAAACCTACTTAGTGACTGTAGACATGGACCACCCAAATTCCCGGGGAGGGATCTACACATGTTCTGACCAACCTTGCATTTCCCCATCAATAACAACAAAATGATGAGGATAAGCTACCTGATTTGCACATATATATCATCTTTTTTGAGCTTATCATGTAGCAGATGTGGATATGACACCAGTTCTCCAGTTCTCTGATGAGTAAGAAGGCTTTTTCTTGAGCTGGGGATTTAGCTCAGTGGTGCCGCCGCCTGCCTCGAAAACGCAAGGTCCTGAGTTTGATCCCGGGTACCAAAAAAAAAAAAAAAAAGGCTTTTTCTTAAGTTCCTGGTCCAGAATGGGTCCTGGACCTAGGGCTGATGGCCGGGGGCTCGAATGAAATCGGTGTAATTTACAGGTTTCTGCCCTCTCCTTTGTTAGCAGGGAATAAGGACAGGCTGAGGGTGGGGTGCTGTTGGCAGGTCTAGTTTTTCCATACTGCAGCTGGGTGACCTAGGGCAAGTTAAGAGGAGCCTCATATGTCACAGCTGCAAGGGCCTGTGAGACTTGGTTTACAGAACAGGAAACCACAGATCAGAAACGAAGTCGTCTGCCTCACATCACACATTTATGAAGTCAAAAGGATGGTGTCAAAGCCCAGGTGTCCCGGTCCTATTTGAGTGCTCCTGAGTGATTTAATCTGAGGTTAGATTCCAATCTTGGCCCTATTACGTGTGCACTGTATGATTTTAGCAAGTATTAACCTCTCCATTTTACCTGTCATATTTAGGAAGAGGGAGTGATCCAAAGACTTACGAATCTTCCTGTGAGGACTGAATTAAGTGGTGCTACTAATTTTTAAATGTATTTTATTGGTAGTGATAGATGAAGGTACTGTGATTACTTACCACAGGGTGAGCCTAGAAACACTGAGTGTGATCTAAATCAGGGATCAGTAAACAATGGTCCATTAGTCAATTTTGGAGTTTGGCTGTTTTTGTAAATAAAGTACTATTGGAACACAGCTACACCTGCTCGTTTAGGCACTATCTTTGGCTGCTTTCTTCTGTCTGACTACAGAGTAGTTGCAATAGATTGTATGGGGCATAAATAATAAGTAATACAGAGGTGGACAACTGCTGGTCTAGATGATCAGTGCATTTGTCTTGCATCTACTACTCCAATACTGAAAACCATGATGTAATCTTCAAATCTAGCCTGACTTCTCTCATAACCCCCAGGGGTCATATCCAGCAGCCGACTGATATTTCTACTTGGGAATCTTATGGACATCTCAAGCTCAATTGGTCCTAAAGTGAACTTGCCATCTTACTGCTCGACCAAGCTGCTCCGTGTTGTGTAGCACAGAGACTGGCACCACCTGGTACCCTGTGTCAGGAAACTGAGTGTCGTTCACACATCCTGTTCTTTACTTCTCATGCTCCTTCAGTTTTAACTTCCTGCCAAGGGCATCCTCTACCTATCTCTTAGCTCCAAGCCCACTTCTCCATCCTGGCAGCCACTGCCTGCATCTAGACTCTGGCCACATTCCGCAGGAAGCCCTCCAGCAGTTTTCTAGCTGGAAGATCCCAAAGTGTCTCTTTCTGAAGGTCTGAGGAAGTGGGACACCATTCTCCCCAAAATCTTAGGTTGGATTTGCCTCTGAATTCTATAACCCTGAGATAGTCAGGTTTTATGTATTTATTTGTTGAATCTTTATTTTAGGCTCTGTTTTTCGGTAATCCCCAAATGCATGTATTTTACTTGCAAAGTTTACAAACCACTCTCATATTCATGTGACTCGTGGACAGCTAGGAATGGGAGCTGGGAAAATTAGCTGTGCTTTGCCACACAATGGAGCAATGCTTACCTAAGGTCACCTGCTTCGGATTCATGTTCATATACAAGTCCCCCAACGCTGTGTGTTTCTTTTTTCCCCCTTTTAAAAAAAGAATCCCCCTTCCAAAGCATCTGAGGTTCAGCTTTCTTTCCCCCTGAACACTAGAACTTCTACCAGGTAATGTTTTATATGTCTTGGGTTTCCACTATGAAGATCAGTATTTAAAAAATGACAGCGACTTATTATTTATGGCAATATGTATTGTTACAAAGGGAGACAGACTGAACAATTCCCATTGTACAGATGCTACTTGGACTTGACAGCTGGCAAAGTCAGATAGGCAGTTTATTTACTTATCCATTTAGCCAAATAAATGTTTTCATTTTTCTTTCATCTCCTCAAAGGCTAACATTTTGCCTTTAAAATTGCTCCAGCAACACATCAGTGAAGTATAAATTACCTGCCATTCCCACACCAGCCTTTATAATATTATTTTGGTTCTCTTCTGCCCAGGTTGACTCGGTCTTTCAAAGACATGTGACTCTCCCAGATGGGAAGGTAGAGGAGAAAAAGAGAAATAATTGAAGATATTTTCCTTTATTGCTAAAATAGAACTAAAGCTTCCATCTTCAGGGAGTGGGTCTGCCTGTTTACTCTTAATCTGGTGGGATGTGGCTTTAACTTATCAACAGATGTCATCCCCATGTATTCAGACTGTATGGCTAACTCTAATGAAAAAGCAGCTGGAGAGAATGGTTGCAAGGGTGATAAGAAGGCTGAGCTCCTGCTTTCCCACTGTAGAAAGGCAGAGGGGAACATAAAACCTTGGACATAACTATCTCTGCATGGAATCCCTTTGCCAAATGTCCAGAAAGGAGTAAAACATGGCAGTCGGTAAATGTCTAGTTGGGTGGGTAAGTGTTGGGGTTGGAGAGGAAAAGACCACATGAGCCTCATGCTCCTCTTGGCAGAGGGCCCTAGAAAGTCTCAGGATGGCTTCACGTGTGGGTGCTGCAGAACATCTGTCAGAAGGCAGTCATCAGCCTCCCAGCATCCAATTCTTGATAAGGAATTATAAATTGGCCACGCTAAGCTTACAAAGGGAAGAACTGCCTCATCAAAGATTACAGACTGGCCTTCCACCAGAGCTAGAAGTGACTTCTGATTTACATGGGACTCTAAGGCTTCACAATTTTTGAAAGTGATAAGGCTCGAACTGGGATCATTCTGATTATGTGATGAGGGAAACCAGTGAGCTATCAAGCAGGCTCCCTTCAACTCATGCTGCTTTGAGGAAACAGTTAACTGAGTTAATTGTCAGGAGAGAGAACATATCTAGCAAAACCTCCCAGGCAATGGGTATATCCAACATAAGGGCTAAAGGTACACAGTTCAAGATAGTAGAGAACCAACATTCATTAAACACATGATAGTAATGATTGTGGCGGGGTGAGGATGATGATGGTGATGGGGAAGGTGCTGGCTTGATCACGATGATGATGCTTGATGTGGGAATGGTGACGATGTAATTGATGATGGTGGTGGGAATGGTGGCGGAGATTACCATGGGAGCTAACAACTGTGGGATGCTTTCTAGGTGTGGGGCACTGTACTAAGAACTCCACATACACTGCCTCATTAGATCACACAGCAACAACCCCATGAGGTGAACATTATTTTTATCTCTATGAAGAAAACAAGACTAGAGACTGATTATGAAATCTCGGCAGGGTCACAGAGCCAAGAAGTGGTGAAGCCGGATTCTGACCTTAGAAAATATTACCTGAGAACCCAGAGGATTCAGTGTCTATCTCCAGGCTAGAGACTGAAGATATGCTATCTCAATTTATGTCATGGGTAATATAAGCCTCCTCTAGCAGAGGAAGTAACTAAGACTCAAAAGAAATAATGGCTCTTGCCCAAGATTTCTCACTATTAAGTAGCTGAGCTAGCATTTTAACTCAAATTCCAAATCCTGAGGTCCTGCCACTGTACCATGCTATGTCCATTTACACCTCAGCCGTGGCTTGGCATGCTCGATGGAGCATTGAAAATGGAACACACCAATGCCCCGTGAAACAGTATAGCTTGTGTAATTGTTTCAAGCTGAAGAGGCTCATGAAGATAAAGATTTGATACACTGATCTGCAAAGGGTGTAAGTCATCTTTGTTTTCTAGAAGAACTTCAATTTTAGGATGATGTTTGCTGTAATCCTGATGAATAGCTCTTGTCACCTCTAGTTCCGTCATCAAATTTTTCAAGACAAGGTTGAGCACATGAAGTACAACATTCGCAAAGAGTAGATAGCCTCTTAGGGATTCAGCCTCAGGAGTCTACCCATAATCCCCAACTTTCCTCTTTCCTGGAGCATTGACTTTGCCTTTAACAGACCAGCTCCCAAAATAGTTTTGCAAGACTGAATTTATAAATGGCCGTAACAGGGTTTTTCATGGCATGATGTAGTATTATGTGCTGTTGTCCTGATGTAAAGTGAGGCAAAATACACAGTATGTTAAGCTCTTTAATCATAAAATCTATGGGCAAAATCCACTTTCAAAACACTGTATTACTTTTCAATAACTGTCACAATAAGTTATGTATGGATGGAGAGTGATTCTGAGGTAGCCTCAGAATCCATTTAGGAATGGTGAAAACTGTTTACCATTTTAATGGCTCTGATCATATGCTCAGGACTAAAAAAAGGAGCTCTCTGGGTATGGCCTTGCA
The DNA here is from genome assembly GCF_000247695.1 of Heterocephalus glaber. The sequence goes on along the minus strand of NW_004624862.1, from coordinate 3,145,252 downwards.
GTCCTATATGTTTATGGAAAACTAGGAAGATATCTGAAAATTGAATACATTTGTCAAGGAGTGACCTCAGAAATCATGTCTGGGTGATAAGGTGTACTTCTCTCTCCTGAGAAGGTTCACTCTATCAGCTCCTCTTTCTTTCAATCCAATCAGAGGTATTGAAATTCAAGTGCTAAAAGCCACTTCTAGTAAATGTAAGTACAGCTCTCTCCAAGTAGCTGCTGATGGAATCTGAAGTGACTTGGTGGCAAACCACATGCTAAAGCACAGGTGCGAACAGCAGAGCCTCAGAAGTGACAGCCACACATCACTGGGCTTTGCATTGCACTTTCCCATCGGGTAGGGGTGCAGGCCCCTTTCTGGCTAGATGAAAAGGGCTACCACGATCTTACATCTCAATCAATCTTATTTCAAGCACTGCTTGGTTTTGGATCATAGTCTGGCTTCTCAGTGTGTTTGATTGGTGACCTCTTTAGATCTGTGGCATGTAGGCAAATGCAGTGACATTCTGTGTAGAAGATTAAAGCATCTGGACCACAGCTCACTGAAAAATTATCAGGCTGAGCAGAACGAGCCCATTTCAGAGTGATGCTGCTTTCAGAAACTTAATCCACACTGAGTAGTGTTGGCTGTGCATCATTCTGGCACTACTGCCTGGTCAGAACATATCATTAATAAAATATGACTATTTCCCACTTTTCCCCCCAACCCTATGGCCTTGTATATGTCAAAGGTCATTCATCGAAGAGGAAAAGCAGAGTGGGAAGGAGAAACCAGGCAAGGAAAGATGGTCCACACACTGGCAATACAGCTCAGGCAAGCAGACATGGCATAGACATTAAGTGTGTAGCTCAGGCAAGGAGACACAGTGCAAATACTGGTGATATAGCATAGGCAAGGACTTACGGTGCCAACATCAGGAATAGAGCTCAGACAAGGACAGAGGGTGCAAACATCAGAAATATGACTTCAGAAATCAAGGACAAGCAGAAGCAAAAGCAGTGAACTTCAGGGTAAAGGAGATAAAAAGGACAGATACCTACCCAGACCTGTGCTATCTAGCTACCGGCCTGTGGACTTATATTATCACCACTGGGCTCCCCAGTGGGCTCCCCAAATGGCTCACTGGTGGAGGAGGCCTGTGATCCATCAGGCTAGAACACAAGAAGATAATACTTTTTTTTTCTTTTCAACAACTGAAAATATAAGACAACTAGGAACATTTTCATGCAACACATACAGTCAGTTATCTTAAAGGGGTGCAACTTTAGTCAGAGGATGCCACCCCACAAATGCAAGAGCCTGTATCAATTTAACAAAAGGACAGCCTTTTCTGGCTCACTCATTTGAACATGAAACAAAGCCTGTTTAGCATTTTCTTCTATGTAGGCTTCTACAGGCAGAGTCCATTTCAGAAAGGGAAGTTTTAATTTTAAGAAAAATAAATAAAACACCAATAACAGAACAGAAAGAACAAAGCAGTCACTTACAGCTTCTTGTTCTTCACTTTTGCTGGGACTTTCAAAGCCCTCTTCGAAGAGGTCATCTGCGGCCGGATCGCTGGCATGAGATGCAGAGGATTTGGATGGAGAGCTCTGCCTAGGGGCTGGGGTTGGAGCTACACAGAAACCATACAAATACAGGAAACATCCTAAGTGCCTGGAACAACCATTAGATCCCACAGAAACCCCAGGGATTTGCTTATGCAGTGGTACCTCATTTCACAAACTTGAGTTTTTCCACAATTCTGGTTGCAAACCAGATTGGATGAGAACTGAATCAAATTTGATTGTTAGGTTCAATGTTGACCTTATGGGGAAATTTGATTGGCTTGTCTTCCAGTTCAGTTTACGACCAGCATCGTGGAGAGCCTTGAGTTTGTGTACTGAGGTAGCACTGTATGTGGATCAAAACACAGGGCCCTCTTCCTCATCCCAAGTGAATCAGCTAAACGTGTGAATTCTCCTTCTGTACATGTTTATCTTGTCCTCTCACAACCTGACCATAAGCAAGGTTCTTGCTCACACTGGTGGCCAAAGCAGCTATTGGGAAGGGATGCTCCCTGGACCAGTGGCAGGAGCATCATCTGGGAGCTTGTTGGATGTCAATTCTTGAGCCCTCCCCAGCTGTACTGGATCAGAAACCCTGTGTATTAACAAACCCCCTCCCTGTAGGTGACTGTGATATGTGCACAATTTGAGAACCACTGGGTCATGGTTTGCTTTCTGCTCTCTGCCTTTCATCAGAGAGGACATTCACTGAGTGCCTTTTGTGTGTAAGATATTGTTTAAAATTCTACACACAGTGTCCCCGATCCCCACAGAGCTTCTTGCAGCTGGGAGTTAACCCAGTCTTATAGATAAGGAAAGTGAAGGTTGCTAATTTGTCCCTGGAAACTGGCAGGACAAGGCCTCAAATCTTGGCATATAGTAAATAATCAATAAACATGTGCGGCACAAAGGGAACCTGGGAGACCCGGAAGTGGTCTCCCAGATGGGTGTGGCTGATAATGTCACAGTTGGTGCTTTATAAGACTCCACAGTTGCTGTACTGATTCCCACATTTCCCTCTTCTCATTTGGTCCAGAGGTTTATAACAAATATTCCACTGGAAACTGCTCTTTTGTAATTTCTCATTTGGCACAGAAAATAGCAGTCACTGGCTTAGTGTCAAGGGAAGAGATGATAAGGGAAGATATGGCTTCATTTAGTAGATGAATATCAAGGCCACTGATAAAGGCTCCCTGCTGTAATATTCTAGAACTTAAAAATCTGGCAGCCTATCAGACAGTGAATGATTGTAAAACTTATTGTGCATCTTTTTGCCCCAATGAACCTATATTTTAAATAATGATGCTATTTCAAAACCTGATTATTTGTAATGTGCTAACAAGCCAGTCACAGGGGTGGCAGTTCCCATCCATTAATCTCCCCAGCAACAACAATTCCAGGTGTTGTTCCCCGCCCCGAGATGTTAGCAACTGCAGCTCAAACAGGTGTGGGGCCTTGCTCAGGATTATCCAGCTATGAAACAGCAGCCCTGGAGTATAACAGAGAACCCTGTGACACTATTCAGTCCGGCTATGCCTTTCTGATTCTATTCGAGGTTCACTTTTGATCCAACCAAGTCTTCACTGAAAACATTCTGAAGGGGTTTCTGGTAGAGAAGAGAATATAAAGACTGGTTTTACTCATTTTCTTTAAAAAATAAAACATTGTTATTTTTCTTTGAAAGGAAGTGTGTTGTGTTTCATGAGATGACTTTGGAACAAACAAGTTATAATAGGGTTAAAGGTATATAAAACTCCATGATAGGTAGTAGATGTTAAATAAATATTACCTTAATTGGATCCTGAATTGTGTTTGAAGTGGTTTATTGTTTACTAAACACTGAGAACCTAGGGTCTGCTGCCAATTCTGACAGGTATATTGCTTATACTTACCCAATGAAATCAATGGGAAACATAATTCAGAGTTTATTTATGCAAGTGTTAATCTTTAGAAGGTTTAATAGAATACCTCTGTGCTCTACAATAGTGGTTCTCAATCTGGGGCGATTTCACCTCTAGGGGACATTTGATAATGTCTGGAGTCATTTTTAACTGTCATTACTAGAGGAAAGGGATGAATGTCACCTGGATCTACTGAGTAGAGGGTAGGACTGCCACAAGATGTCCTAGGATGCACAGGACAGCCTTCCATAGCAAAGGATTACTGGTCCAAGTTGTCAATGGTGCTGAGGTGGCAAATCCTGCTCTGAAGCTCAGCCATAGCTAAATGGCCTTTGTTTGGGTCATTTCATTCTCTACAACATTTCCTATTCTGCTATCATTACGCAGAGTGTGGAAGGATGAAGATATATTCCCTGTCCTTAAGAGCTTAAGCTTATCTTTGTTGCTCGCAGCTGGCACACAAGTCCATGAACAGAGAGACATTTGTTTTTAAAAGATGCTCGCACATTTGTGCATGGCTGTTATTTCTTTAGCATTTCATATTTTATTCATTATTCCTCATTGAAACTCTATGAGTTCGAGTTAATAGAGATGCCCCCCACTAGGTAGAAACCATGGCCTGAGTGCAAGAGGGCTGTTTATACACATCAAAGGCTTTAATTTTCAGAACAGCATTCTGCACCTGGCTGAAATAACACAGCCTAATTGTATTAACATTACACTTTTCTTGACAGTTCACTGTTGGCCACGCAGTGATCCGTAGCCCCAGTGACAGTAATGAAAGCACCAAACTCATTGTACCATGAGCCTTTTCTATTCCTTTATCAACTGTCAAGGTACAGGCTGAGTCACCAGAACACCTTTCCTGAAGTGTGTCGAACAATCACATGAATGCCTGAGTGTATCTGGATTCTGATTTGGCTGCGTAGTTACTGTTTTCTTGATATAGAGAAGGCACGTGGGATAGAATCACTGACTGTGGAAAGCAGAAGGGGACACACTGTCATCCAAGCCAATTCCCTACACTTCAGAAAAGCCATGTGCTTGCCAAAGACATGGCCAGCCGTAGAGGACCTGTACCAGGATCTTTGGTCCAGCGCTCTACACCAAAACCCTTCACGTAGGATGACAATACTTCCAGTGTTGTGAGGTACACGGTTTTTAGTACAGGCATTAAATCCTTTTAATAACCCATAGCCTTAATCAGAGGAGGAACAGGAGGCTCAGAAAAATGAAACTACATGTCCAAGGCATAAAACTAGTGGGGAAAAAAGATTCTGCCTGGTCCTCAGTTGAGAGCTTCCTGCATCCCAGTCTTTCCTTCTCTGTGATTCCCAGAAGTTTTGTGTGAAATCTGATGTTAACTATTATAGGTAGACAAGACATTTTAGCTGTTACAACTCTGCTTTCAACGTTCTCTCTGATCTTCTTTTCTAGTTTAATGTCTACATCCTGTTCCTAAATTCTAAAACTATTTCTATTTTCCACCCATTTTCTTTTCTATAAGCCAGGCCCAAATTTGTGTTTCATAAACTAGGATATACATAAATGAACAAAGGAGCAAAGTAATGAAATCCTAGGAGGCAGGAAATGGTGAATTGTATTCAATTCCATCACCTCATCTGTTATGTTTGCCTCTGAACCTCACCGTGACTACCTATCAGTCTGTCAAACAGGTCTACCAAAGCTCTGCTTCAGCATCGTTATGGATGTAAAAGCCCCTCTGAGCACATGGAGAGGTTTGTGGGCTCTACCTGGCCCCTGGGTTGGTGGCTCTTGACTTTTAGGAGCCCAAAGAGGGCGAGTGAGATGAGTTCTTGCACCCAGACATCCAATCTCCCCCAGAAACCGGCATAGTTCTCATTGGGTTGTACGTCAAAGGCAAAGGGCACTCACGTGAGTTGGTCGATGGCGTGGTAGAAGTCACAGGGGTCAAATTCAACTGGGAGATGTCGAAGTCGTCACAGTCATCGGTGTCCTGTGCCACCCCGACTTTGTTGAAGTAAGTGGAGAAGGCCTCTGAGGTACAGGTGAGGGAGGGCTGGTCGGGTTTGCGGGAGGGCACGGGCGGAGGCTGGGCCATCTGGAAATCCTTAAACATCTCTTTCCCCATTTTCTGCCTGGAGTTGTCGGTCTGTGGACTTGACCTGCTGGAGTCACTTGTGCCTGGGACTGTGGCAAGGGGGGTGAGGGGACCTTGGAACATGGCAGCTGGCAAAGGCATAACAGTTTGTGTGGGCATGAAGGCGGCTGGAGGAAACTGCCCAGCCACAGTTTGCCAGGGTTGCTGGGTGGCAGGAAAGAGACTCGGCTGGCCCCATGCGATGGGCTGAGCCCCCGGCATCACCTGAGCAACTGGTGGCTGAGCACCCATGGCGATCTGCTGTTGGACGAGGGGCTGCTGGCCCCAGAAGGATGGGAGGACGGCGCCCATTGCAACATAACCTGGAAGGACAGAAAGGAGGTCAGGCACAAGCTCCAGAACTGACAGATGTATCCCTCACCCTCTGAGTGCCATCCTGGGTGCCAGGGACCACAGGGAGCTATCCCGGAGCCATTTCTCCGGAGAGGTGGCTGGGGAGACCTCTCTAGAGAGACAGTTGCTACACAGAAACTAGAATACAGGGAGGGGACAAGCCATGCAGCTGTGCAGGGGATAAGACAAACATTTCTGGAGCAGTTAAAAGATCCCTACCTCTCACAGCCTTAGGAGTCAGTGTGTCTGAGTAGCAGAGAAAGGAAAGGAAAGCAGGCATGGCCAGCCTTTCACCTTGCCTCTCAGTTTCTTACACACTCTGAAAGTCAGTCTTGGTGTTGAAAAGCCAGGTTATAAAATCTTCCTTTCAGCATCGAGGCAATGTGCACAGTGAAAATGGACTGGAACGGTGGAACTTGCAAGGCTTCGGTTAAAATTCAGACAGCTCTCCCTTATCTACTCAATTTAAAAAGTGTGTTTTAACTCCCACATGATCTTATCTGTAAAGGAGGCCTCAGATGCCTCCTGTCTCACTGCCCTGGTCTGCAGATTGAGGTTACACATTCAAGGTGTGCACCTAACACCAGTGAGAAGGCCACCTTGCTTGGTGTATAGCAGACATGCACCAAGGTACAGGTATAGATATTATGGTACATTATTCCTCTATTATTATTTTTTAGAGGATTAAAACCATGAAAGTTATTGTCTATTCAGGAGTACTTTATATAGTGGCACAGGCTGGGCACTGCAAAATTCCAAGGCATGTACTATATCCTCATATATTATCATGATAATTGTTTGCTGTATTATAGCTTTTAACAGGAGCACAAGTGACATTTGTTACAATATTAATAGTAAGAGCAATAACTTTGACTTACTAAATGCCTACAGCATCCCAGTATACTGTTTAACATCTTCACAAAGTTCCTGAATAGTAGGTATTATCTCCATTTTAGGGATGAAGAAATGGGTGCTCAGAGTGGAAAAGCAGCTTGCTTACAGTCACACAGCCTGCATGTGGTAGGATCAGGATCTAAGGCTGAGGTGCTTTGTCCCTCAAGCCTACCAGTTTCACCCACATGGCCAAGACTAATTTCTGCTCATTTATAGCCAACGGACTTGGCTCATCAAGGTATATTTCAGCACAATGCAGGTTCACAGGAAACTGCCATGTGCTTTTGGTGGTGCCATGCTTCACAGGGGGAATAACGGCCTCCTACATGGGCAGTGGAGCCTGGAAGACAAGTGGTCAATCAGGCAGAGTGAGGGTACAGAAGTCAGCTTCACCTGGCCTCTCAACACAAGGATTCGCATGTTTGCCAGGAGGACTTTGCAGGTGCAGTGAGACAGGACAGGGAGAGGAGCGGACGCAGGTTATCCTAGCAACCTCCAAAGGGATGCTGGATGGGTGATGCGGTGCTAGTCACCTCCTGGGTCATGTCAGAGACTCTGGCAAGGCCCAAGAAATTGTGCACAGGGTGCCTCACACCACAGGCCAGCCTCAGACCCAGCTTCCCCTCAACTGACAGATACCGGATCAGGTCAGCATTCAAACCCTGGGCACTTCCTGGCAAGGAATCCATTCTGCCCTGCACAACATGTCACCCTGTGAGGAGGATCCACAGCAATCAGGACACATGAACTTCTTGCTGGCTAATGTAGCAGTGTTAAATGCTTTTATGGAATAAGAAAGAGAGATCAACAAATAAAATACAAAATATCCTTGTAAGATCATTTAGTCCAACTGCACTGAAGCAAGTGGGGTGGAGAGGTGTGGGTGATGACATTCCAAAGTTGAAACTCGCTTGCTTACACTGCCTCACCTATCGCATGGTGATGCAGTGTCTGGAATCCACTAACGGATGAAGAGTTTTGCCCCTTTGTTTTTTCTTGCTTTCTGTTTTACTTTGCTGCAATTATTCACAACGGGCGTGTTGCTGCCCCCTAGGGGTAATTAGGAAATTTGCAGGGTGTGCTCTGATTGTCCTGGTAACCGGAGGGTAGGATGGGCATTACTGGCATTTTAAGGGGTTCCCAGCATGGATAGTAGACAACTTATAATGTGGGAGATGATCGCAAATAACAAAGCATTATCCCACATCCTGGTCAAGATTATTTGAGTCTAGGACTTGGATTACATGGACATTTAGTTTCTTCCAACGGTTCTAGTATTTCAGGAATGTAACAAGTGTGTATATTGAGAGAAGATTATATTTTGTTTTGTTTGGAACACTACAGTTTTTCACCAAGGTAGTGGTGTCTGACAGAAACACCTCTCACGGGGCTGAACCCGCACACTTCTTTATCAGAAGTGTACTAGTAGCTGTAGCTTTCAGGGGTGAGCCTGATATAGGTATAAGCATCTGATTACTTACTATGTCTTGTACTATGCTCACACCCGAGTATTTCCTTATCAAAACACATTTTTATTATAAATCAGCATTCTTTTATTTCTACTTTATATTACCATTAGAACATTTATTAGAGATTTTTGAAAAACTATGTAGGTAAGTGCTATTACTACCTATGAATTTCATTGCAAGCCATTAAAGTTGACACTGCAAATGGGTTTCACAGATGGAGACCTACCCATGGGTCTTTCAATGGCCCCAATGCCATTTTGCTGAGTGGGTAGGCAACTTCAGTTTTACCCAGCCTATTTTAGTTCTGCTTCTATCCTATCTCTTTCATTATCACCATGGACTGTTCTAAAACACAAATACAGGTGCTCCTTGCTGTCTGATAGGGTCACACCCCCCCCCCCCAGCCCATGTAAGCTGCAAATATTGTTAAGCTGAGGATTCACTTAATCTAACAAACATCCTAGCTCATCCCACAGCACACAGCAGCTTGTCTGTTGTCTCCATCCCCGATTCCATGGCTTATTGGCCATCCCGTCTCCCTGTGGCTGCCAGCATCAGGTGAGAGTATCATACTGCATGGCGTTAGCCTGGGAAAAGATCACAATTCAAAATTCAAAGTGCATCTTCTATTAAATGTGCACTGCTTTCTCACCATTGCAAAGTTGAAAAATCTGAAGTGGAACCACTGTCAGGTAGGTCAGGGACCATCTGCATGGCACTTTGCTGTCTTGAGCACAGGGCTCACATGCTTGGGTGTAGCCAATGAACCCTTGGCAGTCAGCTCCCTCCTACTTCTTCATCACCACTTTCAAGCTGTACCTGTCTAGCCCCTCTCCCCAGCAGCTGAGGATACCACCCACCTGCTGTCCCCATGTCCTTTGCCAGGCTGTTGCTGTCCTCCTCCCTTGGCTGACCCAGGCAGGCTCGGCTCACCATCCCCTCTGCCCGAAGCCTTTGCTGCCCTTGGCATGCACTTGGTTCTCCTCTGGGCTCCACAGTTCTGTGTGCTCCCCTCTCCTGTGAACTCATCACACAGTGCTGTGACTGCCTGATTATTCTGTCTTTCCTTGCAACACAAAAAGGACAAATGCTGGCAGTAACCCTTTATTTTCTCTCCCCATTCTGTGCACAATGTTTAGCAGATGTCAGTAGCCCCATGAATGCTTCAGTCTGGAGTAAGGGCCTCCCTCATGGCGAATGAGTCCTAGAGGAGTCCATGACTTCACTGCATTTCCCCAAGAGTATAACAAAATTCCAAGACACACAAGTGCTGGACCGTGCTGATCCTACTGTTGGTGGCAGTTTTTTTCTCTTCTTTTCATCCCTTCTTCTTCCTTTTTTTTTTTTTTTCAACAAGGATCTAACAGATGGTCTGTGCACACTTTTCTGGAGAGAGCTATTAGCATGTCTCTCTGGCTTCATGCCATCTGTTCAGACCACAGTACAATATTAAGAAGAGAAAAAGGTAGCACAGGGCAATTGGGTTCCATGTTTGGGGCTCACAGGTCTCTCCACTTTTCCTGGGGTGGGGTCCCTGCAGCCCACGGTGTCCCTAGGCCACATGGAGTTATATCTGCCCAAGGGGACAGTTCAGCAGCAGGACTATGGCAGCACTGCACTCAGGGAGTCACTTGCTGGCTGCCGCTGCAGCCACTTAACAACTTGTTAACCACTTACTTGTTAATGTGCAACAGCGGAGGGAGGAGGTGCCAAGGAGCATCTGTTTATGGCACGGAGTTCAGATCAATCATAAACCTCCTCGCTGTGAACTGAACGGGAACACCTGCATGACTGCCTTGCAGCTAGGTCTATAAAGTGTGGAAAATTGCAATTTATAACCAGGTGCTGGCAGCTAGGAACACCCACATTATTTGAGAAATGGAAAAAAAAGGCAGACTGAAATATAAGAAAAGCACGACTCCAACAGTCATAGAGAACTTGCATGGTATCTCTTATCTACTTTATTCGCTTAACTAATTCATGAATTCAAAAATACCCCCACCAGTGTCAGGCTCTGTTTTAGTCTCTGGAGATGCAGTGAAGTACACAGTAAAACTGAAATCCTTGCCTCAATTAAGTTATATTTTGGGGAAGCCAATCCTTGCAATAATCGTTTTAGTGTGTGTTCTCGTTACCTCTTTAATTTGCATTTGAGAAACCATAGCTCCATGAGGGGGACCCTTGCCACCACAGGGGCAGCAGAGCCAGTGTCCTGTGCACAGCACACATTGTGGTGTGCCTCCTGCGTACATGATGTTCGGCACTCTTTATCTGCTCTGCTTCCTGTGTGTGCAATCTTTAGCACAGCTCTAGGGGGCGGATTTCTGATCACCTCCATTTTTTCAAGTAAGTTCCTGGAAGCTCAGGAGGAGACTCAGTTGAGCACTGCAAAGCTGGTGAGGGGCAGGGCCTGTGTCCACACAAGCCCACTCCCCATACCACCCAGCTGACCTCTGCTGTGACCAGTCAGAAGACTGAAAACCTAAACTTTATTACACATATTACAATCCCAAGAATGTAAAGGAAAATTTTCTTCTACTTTAGAAATCAGAGTAACAACAACAATTGTATATTGCATCTCCAGTATCTACGATGTACCAGCAGTTTTCGGGGTGCTAATTTTATTTTCTCATTTAATTCTCATGATATTGTTGCAAGATAAGGGGTTTTTTTCAACCCAGTTATAAAGATGAAGAAATTCTGGCTCTGACAGCTTAACTAATTTGCCCAGGAGTCTAAAGCTTATTTAAAAAATGGCTGAGCCTGGCCAAGTACTTGTAATCCCAGCTACTTGGAAGACTAAGGGAGGACACTTGAGCCCAGAAGTTCAAGATCAGCATGGGCAACATTGTGAGAACCCATCAGGCAGAAAAAAGGCTGAGCAGGATTCAGAAGCAGCCCATCAGATCCAAAAAGTGTGCAGCAGGCAGCTCACTCACTGTGTGACAGAGCCCTATTCCCCGCCCATCTCACTACCACTGGCTGGACAATTAGCGACAGGGAGGTGGAGAAGCAACAGCTAAAGATTCTTAAGACCAGTTAAGGGAGGAAAGGGAGCAGGCAGATAATTTAACACCAACTGAAGCACAGTGTAAGCATTTCTTAAATACAGTATGAAAGCAAAAATATGTTAATTGAAATTAATTTTAGACTCCTGTTCTAAAAATTGAAATCAAGGAGGTAATCAATTTTTTTAACAACTAGAAGTAGCTGGATCATAGTTTGCAATGCGGCTGGGTAGGTAGCAAGACTAAAGTCCAGGTTTCCAAGTCCCTAAGATGGTACAGGCTGGGAAGAAGCAGAGTCGTGCTGGGTCACAGGGACAGATCCTCAGGGTGCTTCCAATGGGTGTCAGTGCCGGAAAAGACATGAACTTGCACCTAGCACTGATCTTCTTGGCTTGGCCTGGAATTTCCCTTCACCCTGATGCCTGTTCCCTACTTCCCTTCCAGTCGAGTGGCACCCCCTGATCTCAGGCTCCTTGACTGCTTGACTGGCACTCCAGGACTCCACTTCCTGCTCTGTTTCCTTTTGTCCGTATCACTCAACGTGTGCTAACATTATACAAGTTACTTATTGTAATTTCTTGTATCCCTGATAGGAGGTAAGCTCTCCATCTGTCATGTTTACCAACATGGCCCAAGCTGGCACATAGTGGGCACTCAGAGGATATGTATGGGATGAACACATCTGAAGTTGAGTGAGTTGGGTCCTAGAGTTCCCCCCCTCTGTCACAGAATCTTTACAGACAAATGACGGGGACAAAGCTTGGGTATTCCAAACACCAAGCTCAGGCATAGCAGGGTGGTCCATTTCTGATAGAAAATGTTGTTCTTATATTAAGTGATATACTGTGTTCTACTTCACTATTCCAAGGAGATTTTAATATCCTTTTGAGAGTAGGAAAATGAGTCATTACAGCCATGCCACTTCAGAGAGCAGTGAAAGAGATTCTATTGGGAAATTTAGTAATTAATAAATTTCTAGGCTACATGCAGATTCTAAACTGTGAGTCATACCCAGTCACTACCAGCCTCTGCTGCTTCTAAAAGTTCATAATGTTCAGAACAGGGTATGAATTTCTAATTTACTTCCAATAAAAGCAAGGTTTATATTTGGTTTCAAGAATTAGCTTCTGGGGCTGGGGATTTAGCTCAATGGTTTCACCACCTGCTGTGCAAGTGCAAGGACCCGAGTTTGATCCCTGGTACCAAAAAAAAAAAAAAGAAAAAAAAGAAGAATTAGCTTCTAACACTAATAATTAAAAGTAATTATTTGTAGAAGAAAAGTGCAAGAGGATTTTTATTCTAAAATATTCAAACTCTTATCTGCCATTTATGAGAATAAAGTCAAGAAAGAAAGATAAAGCCACAGATGTGAAGTATGTAGTTAAAGGAAAACATAAACTCCTCCAGTTTCCCATGGATATGAAGAACAGAACTAGGCCACCTTTGGTCATTTTCAAGTACAGTAGCCTGGCCACCCTGATTGCCTGACACCATAGAAACCAGGTATAATCCCTGGGATCCCACTTATTTGTAACTCACTTGGTTTTCTGTTCCTATAGATACTTTTACTCCGTTGTGAAAGTACTATATATGTTATAAAAATATGTGGGAAACCAAAGAAACGCTTTCTAATTGACTGAGTTCCATCTCCTTCCCAATTCACTGTTAGCAGTTGGCTCTTGTGCATTGGGTTCCCTGCTGCCTTGGACAGGAAACCACCCCTTCCTGAGTCAGCACTGAACAAAGAGGATCCCTTCTACCCATCAGGTCTCAGAGGGTGTGAAGTGAGCTGGCTCATCCCCTCTGCTGCTCACTGCTTCTCTCCCTCTGGCTGAAGTCGACAGACAGGAGGAAATGAGCTCGCACTAGTTTGCTTGACTCTGTGGGTACCATATTCCCCAACACAGTACATCTGAGTCCCTCGAGTCTTGAACTTTCTAAGTGAAAGATATGGCTGGATTTCAGCCAGTGCATATGAGAGCTTGGTATCTGACCTCCAAGTTGCCATCCACATGGCAGCTGCTCAGTGTCACTAAAGAGCTGCGAAGAGAATGTTGGCCCCACAGGTGTGTTTGGCCATGAACTTGCAGCTGTATCAGTCACTTCTTTCTCTTTCTTGCAGTGAGTGGAGGGCAATGCAAGGAAGGCTGGTGGAAGAGGGCTCACCTGAGGGTACAGCAGCAGTGCCAAAAGGTACAGAACTAAACACGTCTGCACTCGCCGGGAGTGTCTGGCATGAAGATGGGATAAAGGCATCACCTGGAGTTGCGGGTGTCTGCCAGAGAAAGAGAGAGAGAGAGAGAGAGAGAGGCAGAGGACATGTGAGACTGTAGTCATCATGGATTTGGGGGTGTTTGCAGGCCAACAAGTTACTCCACAGTATCTGCCTTTCACTCATGTGAACTGAGATGCACCCTCTCGAGACCTCAGCCGAGCCCAGTTCAGGACTTGTCACTTAATCCATGGTTAATAAACAGTTGATGAGTATAGGAAGGAATGAACCCCAGCATGGGGAGCCTTGGCTCATGTACCCTGGTGCCTCACAGAATCTTGCCTGAATCTTCACTTGCAAAAAGAGCTAAATATTTTTAAGAAGGCATTTAAACAACCACAGCCGCACAGCTCAAAATGGTGCTGTGCTTGCTGAGCCCTGCTGAAGTTTCACAGCTCTGCTGCATGCGCTGGGGAATGAACAGGGCAGGGTCGCAGACATGAAAGGGTCAGGACGCATATTTTGTGATGTTCACACCCTTTGACGGCAGGCTTCTGCCTGTAAAGCGTAAGGCTGCTCGATGCCACAATATCTCTGTTGGTTTTAAAATTTTCCCTTGGAATACACTGGGACAAGCAATTCATTCTGAAACCATGGCGATTAGACAAGTCCATTTTTAGACTAGTCGCTTGTGGGACGAACAGCATTGTTCTGAGCATTATGAAATACCCATTTGGGTGGTGCCTGGGTTCAGGGCCAGAAACACAGCCATGGGCTGCCATGCTAAGCACTTCTAAAGGCAGTCAGCAGGCTTCTCTCCCACCACGTGACCTCGGCTGAGTCAGGTGTACTGGGACTCCGTTTGCTCATCTGTACAATGCACAGGAGAAGGGAGGCTGCAAAGGCTCCTCCGACCTTCCCAGTCCCCCAGAGCCCCAAAGGTCTGCAATGATGCTTGGTTCCTGGGGTGGGGAGGATGAGGATGTCAGGGCTGTCCAGCTTCCCCAGGGACAGGGACACTGATGCTCTGGAGATCAGGTGCTGGCAGCAGGACAGCTGTGCCTGGCTTCCCTGGTGGCAGCTGTGGGCAGCAGGGTCTTGCGCCATCTGTCCTGAGTGCGGAGGATACAGCCCTTTCTCTGTGAGGCGCCTCTCGCCAATGAACCATAGCACCATCCTCGCATCTGCACAGTTGCGCAGTGACCAGATAAGCCGCCCCTCCTGGAAGCTTTTGCTGGTACAGCTGGGCTGAGAACTCTCCATCCACCTCCGGGGAGGGCTAGGGGGTGGGTTGCTTTTGAATGTACCCGGTACTAAAATTCAGTTTTGCTTGGGTTTCTTTTTTTCATTTTAAAATTAGGGCTTCCTGGAATCTCTGTCCTCGTGTGTAAGCTTTGGCTGAGATACCCCTGGCTGGGAATCCAGAGCTTCTTAAAAAGTACAGGGAGGCACAGGTCATGGTCTGCAAGGCTAAGAGTCAGGCTGGGTATGGAGAGAGAAACAAAGGACGAGAGAGGAAGGAAACAAGGAGAGAGGGAAGGGCAGACTGGGGCAGGGGAAGGTGCTGCCTCCCCTGGGCTGATGCCTGTGCCAAGCAGGACTTGGGGAGGGGCTGCCAAATCCCTCCTCATGCTGCCTTGCCTATTTTCCCAACTAGACCGTATGTTCCCTGCAGGCAGGAAATATATCTCACTCCTGTCTCTCTTCTCAGAGCCCAGCCAAAGCACATCCAGGTGATGTCCTATAATCCCTGAGTGCACGGTCTTATTTATTTCTCAAAACAGAAGCATGTATCATAAGTCCTGGTTTTTTGTTTTGTTTTGTTTGCAGACTAGTGATTGATCTCAGGGTCTTTGCACTAAGCTAAATCTCTAACCCTTTTAAACATTTTGAAACAGGGCCTCGCTAAGTTGCTGTTTCCCAGGCTGGGCTTGAACTTCTGATCCCTCTGCCTCAGCCCCCCCCCCCCCCGCCCCCGTTAACCCTTAGCAGGTCACTAGCTGATATGAGAGATGCAATCAAATGTTTTTCTCAAATATTATTACACGTATGGGGCACAAGCTCCAAAGCCACAAGTAGCCAGCTGTATGTTTGTACATGACTAATGTGAAACCATAATGTTTACGGCATTAGCACTGTTATGACATGTGTTTTGTAAGGATGTTTGATATTTGATAGTGTATTGTCTATCAGAGATACCATGAACTCTGGTAAACATTGTTGAATTTTTTTCTTTCATAATTTCTACATTATAACTGAAAAGAAATAAAAATCATGAATTTATAATATAATAAATAACAAATGATATAATATATAAATGACATAATATAATATAAATATATATTTAATAAATGCAATAATATAAGAAATGCAAATTTGCAGTGTTTTAATTATTTTCCCGCATTTCAGCACATAGTAGCAGTGATACACATGACCTGCACTCTAACGGGACTGCAGCCTCCTGAGGGTTAATAGCAGAGGAAATGGAGGCTCAGGATTGCTAATTCACTTGCCTAGGTCACAAGCTTGCAAGAGCCAGAGGTGAAATTCACCGGTAGCCCTCTAAGACCCAAAGACCAGACTCTTGTTCCTGTGTAGCCGAGAAAGGGCTGTGGGATCCCAGGATCATGCATACTTACGGGGGGAGAGGTTATATCAGGAGGGGTGGACATGTCCCCAAAAAGTTCTAATTGGGTCACAGCCTGAAAAGACAAAAACGATAACCATGTAACCAAGAACGCAGATGCAGCCCTAAAACAAAACAAGGACAAACCAGCATATTTCTCTTTCATGGTGACCATGTAAGCCTGATCTCATTACTACACCTCTCTTGATCCCGAAGGCAACACCACCATGTGGCCAGACCCAATTCTTGCTTCACTGCGTCTGGGTGTTTATCCAGGCTTGGTCAACACTGCCTATCAGCCCCTCTCATAAGGTACAAAGCGCCACTCTCCCTTGTTGGCTGTCCAATGCCCCCTTCTTGACTGTGTCTCTCTCGGGGGGACAGAGGGAGGAAGACAATTCATTCTTGGCTTTTCTTGCCTAAACGTGTCCACACAAATAAGATGCCTTCTGGTTGGAGGACAGCAAAAGATGACTTGATGTCACCTCCCAGCGAATGCTCCCGGTAATATAAGCCCTTGGAGGTAGAATTCATCACCCCCATTTTTTGCCGAGGAATAACATGATTCCCATAGATGTGACATCAAGGTCACCCAGGCCAGGGTTTGAATTTTCTGTATATAGACCTTGCAGTCAAATATGCAGCCCTGAAATAGTCTATCTTTGGGATAAAAAAATGTATTTGGAGGAAAAGAAAACATTTCATTTAATTCCAGGAAAGGCATCAAAACCAGCCCAGTGTACACACTATCAATCACTCCCAGAACTCCATCCCGGCAGACACTGTTTCATCTACCTTCCCATCCATCACAGGAGGGTCCAGGCAGGGCTAGCACAGCAGCCCAGAGTCCCCTTAAGACAGACTTAGAAATTAATCTGCATACACTTCTGGCTTCGGAGACCACAGAGAGTTCCTGGCCAGAACCCAGTGGGCCAACTTAATTACAGAAAGTATATAATCATATGCTCTGTGCAGACTGTTCCACTGAGGAAAAACTACCCTCCACCCAGCTTCAGCTTGTGAGCACTTCTACTGAGGATACTGAAAACTGGCCCTTCATAGATGGCACCCGGACAGTGTGACTGTCCTATTCTGCCCTATGGGTCCCCTGCACTCAGATTCTGCTCCGACCAGCATGCAGCTCTGTCTCTAGGATTCACACAAAGCAAGCAATGTTCTTTCCTCTTGACAAGCAAATGAGTCCACTCTGTCTGTCCACACTGCCCCTTCCTATCTACACAGCTCAGTGCCAGGGCTCCCCACCTGGATGACAGGGATGGTGATATCTGCTCTGTATATTCATTGACAACTTGCAGGCTGAGCATCCCTGATCTGAGTATCCAAAATCCCAAAGGCTCCAAAGTCCAAACACTTTTGACTTCCAATAAGATGCCACAAGCAGATATTTCTACACCTCATCCCACAGGAAGGGTCACAGTCAAAACACAGGTGCACTGAAGATGTTGAAAATCATCTCCAGGGTATGAGTTTAAGATGTATATGAAAAACATAAATTAATTCTGTTTAAATTTGGATTCTAACCCCAAGATATCCCATTATGTGTAGGTCAATATTTACAAAGCTGCAAAACATCCAAAATCTGAAACACTTGTGGTCCCAGGCATACCTGATAAGGGATGCTCAACCTCTAACTGGCTTTGAAGTTTGGCTAAGCCTGGTTATTAAGGCACAAAGGGCTCCTTTTCCTGAAAGCAATGAAGCTTAGCCTTGTAGGGCTCACTTTCCACTCTTCTACTTGAGCTTCCATTCTGCTAATACCACTTGGCACACAGGAGGGTCCTAGAAGGATTAACTTCCTTCCCAACAACATTTTCCATAAACCTTGGGCAGGTGTTAGGTGCTGAGCACTGTGCTGGTCACTGGGTGCTTAATAAATGGAAATGCCAAGTGTCAGCCTGCACAGAGCTCACCATCTTCTGGGGTCTATGATCCACAGATGCACATCACCTCAAGGTAGGTGGAAGGCAGGATGGCAGAGGTCTCTATGGGGCACTGTAGGGGCAGCTAGCAGGGGATCCAGCCAGCTCGGGTCAAAGAAGTTTAGTAAGAGTTTTCCAGAGAGAAAAGGCCAGATATGAATTCTGCAGGAGAGGCATAGTTGGCCAGGTGACAAAGATGAGCAGGGGTCTTCCAGGCAGATGAGACCATGTGAGCCAGGAACACCATGGGCAGGTGGGGTGTGACCAGTAAGAGGGAGGGAGGACAAGTGGACAGGGTAAGGTTGTGGCTGGACTGGGTGTGATTCCCAGTCCTCCTGTCACCTTTCCTGAACCACTCCCATCTCTCATGGTAACTGATCTGGCAGTGGCTGGGAGCGAGGTGGCAGCATACGGGGTGTACCCCCGGTTTGGATGGGCTGTGGGAGCTTGTCTTTGTGTCTTCCATTATTTGGTGAAGTGAGCTTGTCCTTTAGACGCCCTCCCAAATTCCTAACAGGATTAACTATTTTTACTGAATTCAAATGACACTTCTGGGTGGCCTTGTGATTGGAACTTGACATTTTTTAAATGGCCCACAACTATTTTCAGTGTTAGGAAAATATTAAAATGAAGTTAATAATTAAGTCACACAATTTACATTTCAAATGTGTTGCACTGGCGGCATACTTTTACTAACATTGTAAATATAATTTATTGGCTAATTTTCTCCTTAAGCACAACTTTTAAAATAACCTTCCTTCTTTGAGCTATCGGCTCTCCTCTTGCCTGATGATTTTCACTCAAGGATTAAACGAGAAAAAACACAGGGAGGCATAAAACACAGATTGTTATTTCATTCCACTGAGTTTGCTGTTTAAATAGAACCTTGAGTTAATTAAATTTTATAGAAAAGGGAGATTCTTTGGCCATAAAATTAAAAATAATCCGAATAACCAGGTATGATTGAGAATCTGGAATAGTATCTACTTTTAAAGCCTTCCTCCCCATGTGAACCCCATTCCTTTTATTTGTAACCTAATAAACCATGTTCTACCTGAAAATATTGTCCTAATTAATCATCTGTAAGGCCCCAAGAGAATAAAACTAAGAGTCCACATTTGTAAAATGCTTTGTGGCTTACAATACACTTGCATATATATTATCATCGGGTCTGACCCTCACTGCACGCCATACAGCCACCAACATGGTGCCATTGTCATTCTGTGTTTCACAGAGACTAACTGCAGCTGGGGTAAGGGATTTGCTGGTGGCAAGTCAGCTAAAAGAAGACAGGATGGACCTGCTCCATAGAGCAATTAGCACTGCTAATTTGTTTATCTGTCTGTTCCTTCACCAAACTTTAGTTAGCCTTGCTAAATGTTGGAAGCCCAGTTCTACAATCTCCTCCCCAAGAAGCCAGGGGTGCTAAAAGGTCTGCTATGATGCATACCTGCCAGAAGGTGTTTGGAATGTTGCCTCAAGATGTCTACTTGCCAGAAGAAAGCCCTTCCATCCCTGGCATTTCTAATGTCTTTTGGTGGGGAGAGATGTAGCTAGAAATGGCAGATTTGTCCCTTCTTTGGGCTGCTGGAGTAAGCAGAGTGACCCCAGAAGCTGCCAAGGCCAGTGCAGGCGAGAAGAAGCTGAAACTTCTGGGAAGAGGTGCCCCATATCTCCATTGGGTTGGCCTTGCCCAACTATGCTTTCATAGGAACAAGTGATAGTTCCCAGGAACATCTAAAGTGCCACACGACTGCTGTTTCTAGGTCCTTCTGAGAACTAGGCCACAACAACTAGACCTCTAATGGGAGATTCTGAGAGAATGGCTGTAAGAGACTGACCCCCAAGACCCCTTCTCACAGATCCACTCCTTATGTTTTTGCATCAGAAGCCCACAGAACCCTTGCCATACTTCAGCTACTATGCCAAGAGCAGGAAACAGCAGCAGGCATGACATGCTCCTATTCCCACTGTTGTGAGCTGGTGGGTTTCCAGAAAGACAGCCCTACAGAGATCCACCATACAGTGTCACGGAGAGGAGAACACGGTGGGTTAGGAAGGGAGAGGCTGTCCCAGGACCTTTGCATGGGCTCTCCTTCTTCCTAGAACTCTCCTTGCTTCCCTCTCCTTTCCCAATCCTCCTCCAGAAAACAATTAGAACACTTTTTTTTTTTCCTGGGCAGTGTTTCTCAACTGAATTTGTAGCCCACCCCATTGTCTAAAACAGCTTACCAGATACTTCCAGACCAGTGGTTCTCAGGCTTGTCTGGAGAAAAGTACTAATGCCTAGTCCTACCCCAGAGAGTCTGAATTACTTGGTATGAGGAAAAGCCCTAGTCCCTGGAATTTTAGAAAGCTCTCCTAGTGATTCCAAATTGCTGCCAATTTGAATGATCTCTGTCAATGATCTCTGTCCTGGAGGCTTCCTGACATTCAGGAGCGATACTGTTCACTTCCTGGTATTCAGGAGTGACACTATTCACACTTGGTATGCAGAAGTGAAACTGTTCACTTCTCAGTATTCAGGAGTTACATTATTCACATTTCCTGGTATTCAGGAGGGGTGCTATTCACACTTCCTGGCATTCAGGAGGGACGCTAGTCACATTCCCTGGCATTCAGGAGGGACGCTAGTCACACTTCCTGGCATTCAGGAGGGACGCTA